>MU226785.1:2627344-2656028 GCA_018584345.1 Thuja plicata
TAAAAATTCAGTAGCAATTTTGTATATAAAATGCAGTAATTCGTTTGGAAAGTAAGTTCATAACTATTAACATTAATTTTTCCAATGAAAACATAATTTTTTTGTCCTCAAATCGTATGTACATGAACCCTGGGCAGGGGCTCACATGTCTGAGGGTTTCAGATCTTCGAATTTCATAATAACAATCTCATTGCCATTCATCTACAGCGGTATTCTAGGGATTTCAAACTCGCGACTTCTGTAGAATCATGACTTTTGTGAGTCAAGACATAAATATAATACGCTTTACAGTGTCCTGGGTTGTGTTCGATCTCTTGGGAAAACCGGCGTGCAATACCGTTTTCTGGGTGTGAGACAAAAACCGCGGGTTGGGCGTGAGACAACAAGCAGCGTGAGACAATAAATACAAGTACGGAACGAAGTCCACTTCAGAGGAAAAGCCTATCGGCTTAAAAATGAGAAACAATGAATCCTGGAAATCTGATTTGTAAAAGAATCCAATAATGACTGTTGGAAATGTTGTCATCTATGTTAAAAGTGTGTTTTGTTCAAGAAGGGGGATTGTTGGAAATATGGTCATTGTGTGAGGACGAGATTGTCGTAAACATTGTTGATGTTAAAGTTGAGGAGATTGTTTGTTATATTGGCTTTAATTGGAGGCTGACTAGGAGAATTTAATTATTTTGAAAGATGTGTAATTGGAAGCCGGCTTATGGAATTTGATTATTTTGAAAGAAGTGTAATTGAAGGCCAACTCGAGGAATTTTATTATTATGATTTAATTTTATAAAGTCAACCTGTGTTTTATGTAGTTAATTATGGCACCTAAAGAGGTATAAAAAGGTGAAGCGTGTTTGTAAGTATGTGTTGTGAGAAAATGTTTAATCATTCAAATACAGGGCTGGGCATACTTAGTGCTGAGCAGATTTAATGCAGAGCAAATTTGATACAGAGGAGATTTTGTGGTGTGCGAAAGTGCAGAAAAATATGTTGATTGTCCATTGCAGAAGCAACATCCAGAAGGTGAAATTTCGTAGAAGAGGTTAATGCCTTCTAAAAGAAGAGATTGGTGTCTCCAGTATGTTGGTGCCTGCAAGTAAGTGGGGATAGTGGCTTGATGCCTGCAAATGTTATAAGATCATTTTATTTTTGTTGTGGCTGGATTTGGGCAGTAGATCTCCAAGCATTCGTCCATGGTTTTTCCTGTTTCCATGAAAGTGTTTCCACGTAAATCTTGTGTCTTAACTGTGTCGATCTTGTGTGTTTGCTATTATCGTGGTTGTTAAATTTTAAATAAGTAAAAGTTTGTCTTATAATTAAACCCCTCCTCTCGGTATAAGTGAGTTCTCATTAATGACAATCAAAACTTTTTTATTTTTCCTTTCAAAGATTTGGATCATTGCAGGCAAGAATATCTGTTTTCAGTTTCACTTGCTGCATAAATTATACCTTCCAAGTTTGTTAATTCTAGTTATATTTTAAGAAAAAACAAAAATCTTAGAATGCAATGTTTAGTAACATGGTAGAAACAACATAATGAAGAATACCACAGAAATTACAGTAACTGATATTATGCAAATCATCTTGTAAAGTTTCCTTAATATAACATTCTGTGTTACTATCTTAATCTATGTTACATGCTATTTCAATCAGGTCGCACATCCCTAAATACTCAACAGCTATGTTGAAAATTATCTCGTAATGTGCGCTTACTATAACATTCTTATTCACCAAACATCAACCACATTGAGCTGCCATCTCCGTTACATGCTATTTCCATCCAATGTTAAAAGAACCTTATATAGATCAGGTCGCCTATCCCTAAACACTCCCCAGCTATGTCTTTTAACCTTGATCTTATTCAGGTCAAATTTGCAAATCAAGACTGCTTCATCCTTTTCATTAGCGGCTGCTAGAATTTCCCCAGTAGGACCTGTTGATAGCGACGTGAATCTGAGTATTCTAACACCTTTCTAGAACAATAAAAAGGAAATTCAAAAAACATGTTTAAAACTAAATGAGCACACCTGCTATGAAGGAATTGCCATAAAAGGTTATATCACTTGGTCCATGTTCAGTTTCAATAACCTCCTTCCCGATTCGATTTGAAGCAACCAAAGGTACCTATAATAAATGATGACTTTTTTATTGAATGTGTTGGGATGATTCTGTAAATATTAGGTGCACTAGATGCAAATGAAAAGCCTAGAGTTTAACTGGTATATTATCAATAGAGAGCAGCAATGCAAATGAGAATCCTAGAACTTATTTGATATATCATCCATAGAGAGCAAAATAACATGACCTCAGAAACAGAGGATGTACAGAAAGCAAGGGAACAATGGTAAACTGGTCTTCTAGCTTGATTTAGGTCCCAGATTTCCACAATGTCCATGGTGTCCCTATGATTAGGATGTACATTATATGTTCATGACAATTCTATGGATGTGATCTTATTGTAAGCAAAAATTTGCAAATGCCTCAAAATTACTGTAAACTCACTTTGTAAGACTTTGCATGATATAAAAAAAAGTCATCTCTAAGCATGTGATCTTCTGAAGGGACAATGTAATTCACATTCACTGAAGAAAGTCATATGGACTTACAAGGTTAGCACCCGCATGCCCTTGCATCACTCGCTTCCAATGATCGCTTGAATCAAGATTACAATCCTGTGGTTCAGAACCTATTGCAGTTGGATAGAACAAAATTTCTGCCCCTTTAAGTACCATTGCCCTTGCTGCCTCTGGAAACCATTGATCCCAGCAAATAGCTACATACCAAATACATTTACATTAATGCATTATTAACCACCCTTTGTCAAATAAAAAGTTTTGATGTTTTATGAAATAGACATCCCTGACTCATGAAATGCCTTAAAGAGTCAGTAAAACAGTTAAAAATGCAACATAAAAGTACACTACATTGATTACTTTTAGTTGTCTTGGTTTTGCTTTCAAGATTATATAATACCATTTGTCTAACACAATCTGCACTGATGTGTATGTCATCTTGAGCATGGATAGAAAATTAGATATTTATCAAGCCATAAAAGTCTGTTTTTAACATTCCCTGTGTTTAGAGAAAGGTTGCTAGAGCCAACAGGTTTAAGTGGCAGATGGAATTGTTGGCCAGTAAAGTGAATGACCAATGATCTTGTTCATTCATATGATGCAAAATTATACAGAGAGGAATTGCAGTTTTGTAACTGCATAACTTTAACTGACAGGAACGGTGTTGTAACTGACAGCTGAAAACAACAGAAGAGCAGTTATGCTATAACTGCAGTAACAGTTATAATATTGAAGATGGGACCCCTGTCTTTTTGCCCGCTTGGCCTTTTCAGTTTTGGCTTTCTCAGTGGCTCTGGCTCTAGTCTCCTAGGCTCCCCTTTGTTTCAGTGAGAAGTGGTGGTCTTGTTTAGGTCAAGAGTTAAGTTTTGTTCCCTGCCATTCATGGTTTTAATTTTGAAATGATTCCTGATTTGAAGATGTGAAGTTTGGTTGGGTGTCGAGTTTTGAATCCTGGGAACGGTGGGCCTGTTAAATTTCATGTCTTTTGGTGAGGTTCCCGTTTTGATCATTTGCAGCTATTGATAAGCACTGATGTTTTTGGTCCGAAAAATTGATGAAGGTAATTAAGTTTGAGAATCACTTCAAAGAAGCAAAGGAAGAGAGTTTATTAAATCAAGGAATGTAAAGAAAGGAATCAAATATGAGGAAGCCTCTGTTGGATTCAGCACCTAAACATGGACTTTGCAAGTCAAAACTTTCCACAATGAACTTCCCCATCCAGCGCTAATCCATGCAAGTGAAGAAAATGATTTTAAAGCATAAACTTTGTCGCGCATATACAAAGGTCACAACATTCTTCCAAGAACCAAAAAGTCCATTCACAAAAACATTACCACAAAGCCTGGAAACGAAAGTCAAAATCCACGGATGGAAAGGAAACCGTTTATGGATACAAATCTGCCCGCAAGGCTAAAAACGTGATTTCAATGTTGTTAAGGAAAGATGAAAATAGAAGAATCTGCAAAGTCAAGGAATAAAAAGGAAGCAAAGTACGTTGTTTGTTGAAACTGCAACCGTGGAGTGCTGGGGAACCCAAAGTCTGAGAATTTGTGAGGAGATTAAAGTCTCCATCTTCGCGTGTTGTTCCAAAAGTCTGCTACAAAAACTAAGAAATATGTCTAAATCGTGGAAGTCTCCATTCCACCATTGATGCCCTGTTTTAAGATGACCACAGGAATGTTGGAGAATGTTAAAATACACCATAAGCTCCCATTCGTGCTCAAGACACAAATAGTGTAAGGCATGAAGCTGGTCCGAATGTTTGAAATCCTTCATACATGCAGATGCTCGCCCAGGAGAAGATACAAACTTAGGAAAACCCCCTACCCTTGATGGTCTTTGCTCAACAACCATGGAGAAGTGGAAATCTCAGCACTAAATTGTATACACCCCTAGAGCGCAACTTTTCCTCATCGGTGAAATCTTGCCCACAAAAAAGAGCCTCTGTAAGTATGCATCTGTGGTCACAGGCATTGTTTCCCCACACCCTGAATCTTGTTTAAAGGTCCGCAATGAAGGTCAAGATGGGCTTGAGCGCGATTTCCATGGTGTGAAGGAATAAATGAAAGAAAAAGAAAGTCTGTGAAAGGCCTCCAAATGCGCTTTGGGCGTGAATAATACGTAGACAGGGAATGTTGAAATAGACAGTCCGACGAATGTTTCAAAGAACAACTCGAAGCTCATCAAGGAAAGCAAAGCGGCATACCCCTCGAAGCTACATGACGCACTAAGGTATCTTCAAAGCCAATTAGGGTAGCAAAGAATGGGAAGTCGCACTCAGGAATGAAAGAATTTAAAATCCTTCGTATGTCTTGACAGACTCCCGTGTGAAGAAAGCGGCTCATTATCAGCACAAAGGTACAAATCGATAGTTGCAGACCATGCACCTGTTAAACGCATTATAGAGGCACCTCCATAAGCAGATTCAATGTTTGTTGCCTCCTATGATAAGATTATTGCTTGCGCGACCCTTTCTTCTCTCTCAGAAACCAGTCACGAATCTTGGATGCACCCTAAAAGTGTTGCCTACATGTGTTCGAGTGTGTTGAGGAAGACAAGCCCATGGCGAAACTCCATGAGCACCCAGAGCTAAAATGGAATAATGAAGGAATGATTCGAAAGAGGAAAAGTCCGTCAGAAGCAGCATTATGCACTCGAGCGCATTTGTGGTGATGTCAAGGAAGGATAAAAAATAATAATCCGCCAGCGAGTGCCAAATGCACTCAAGCGCGTTTAAATGTTTGTCATGGAATTTGAAAAAGTCAAAATAGTCCGCCTGAAGTCCAAAAACAAGCTCAAGCGTGAATCACATTGAGTAAAGGAATTTTTTTTTAAAATTGAAAATATCCGCCATGGGCCCAGAATCACGCCCGATCGTGGTTTACCCATGGTCATGACATTTGTTGAAGAAGAAAGAATTCGTGGAAGACCCTAAAATGCGCTCTCGACGCATATCAAACAAAGCAAAGGAAATCTTTGGAGTTCAAAAATCCAAAACAAAGGATATGTGCACTCATAGCGCAGATTAGACATGGGTGTGAAAGTGTTCAAAGATTAAAATTTCCTTCATAGGCTCCACTATGCACCCACGAGGATAAGACAATTAAAATGTTAAAAACCGTTTTCCAAACTTGCATGGACATGGAAATATTCTAATGGCTTCCCGTTCGCCTAGCAACATGTGTCTTAGAACATATTAAAGTGGATGGCATTATGAGCACATATAGTACATGGTGACAATACTTGTTTTAAGGATTGAGATTCATTGTCTACGGCGAAGAGGGTAAAGTTTAAAATGTCCCAAAATTTTGGGACCATGGAAATGCTATATTTGTTAATAAGTTGGAAGGAATGAAAATAAATGAAGACGTTTCGGGATTCTACGACAACAAATAAGTTAATAACTCTAGATCATGTGAAATTTGGATTTGCATAAAGATGGGGAATAACAAATTTTTGAAAATTCATTAAAAGAAATTCAAGTCAAGATCGGGAAATAAATTGAAAAATAAATGTTTCTAGGGATTAAATTGAAATTAATTAAATATCAAATTCTACATTTAATATTTAATTAATAAATTAATCAAAATTGAAAATTGGAAAATAAATTGGATTTTGGAGCTATCCTTGGAAATAATTAAATATTGAGATCCGAACTCTAATTTTAAAAGTTGGAAATGATTTAATTGTTCAAGTATGCAAATTCCAACCCATTCGAGAATGCACCCATGGACGAAGCTTAATAATGAAAGATTTTGGAGAATACAAGAGGAAGTGCAAAGTTTTGAAGAAAAGCATGCGAGTTTTTTAAGAGAGAAAATATGAAAGAATTTTTTATGTGATTCTTACGTAAATTATTTTATTTTGCAAAAGAAGAATTCCAGTTGCGGATGCTCAAGGGAAACTTTCAGGTCCGAGAGTTCCAGTTCCAGTTCAGGAAGTGCAAGTTTCAAAACTTCAAAGATCACAGTTCAATTACAAATATAAAGAAGGAAGAATGTAACATCTTGATTTTCCTGCGAACATGGCCAAGGCAATTCTGTGTGAGGAAATTCTAGAATGACTAAATCATCAACAAGGGAGTCCATTCCATTTCAAGAAGATAAATTTCCAAGCATGCACGTGGAAAGGATGGAAATGTTCAAGGAGACAGTTTCAAAAAGAGTATTCAAGATTGGATATGGGTTACGAAATGATGCAGTTAAAAAAGACCTGAACCTACATGACCCCCAACATGCTAACATGGCACCCAGCTATCTCCACCAACTAGTCAAAGATCCCCAAGTCAAAGTTCATTGCATTTAAGGAAGGGAATTGAGAATAATCTATTGAAGGAAGACAACATTTGATGCATAGTGGGCATTCATGTCACCCCTCTCCTTCCAGGATGGACATATGTAGTTGGCATTTATTACCCACTAAGATGGTGGCTTCCTCCTGATTGGTCCGTGTGGACCCCCTTCATTCATGTAGATTCCTTTTCCTTGCCCTAACCCTAATTAGCGCTAAGGTGGCAAAATATGGGCCACCAGTTATTGTTTCAATCCAGGCCACTCATTGTAATCGGGGACCTATATAAAGGCCTCACCTCTCATTTGTAAAGGACGGAATTCTAAGATTGTTGCTATGAACTACTGAGACAATAGAATTATCACTGAAGTTTGGTGATCATTTGATGTGTCTTAGTGCTTACTTGTTCTCTTATTCCCTCATTTAGATTAGATTAGTTAGATAAAGTGTTTTGATGTCAATGGAGAATGTAGTAGTGTTTTGATGAATTCCATGGTTCATACTTTTGATGGTTTACTGATTGTAAGTTGTTGTGCAAAGTTAGCCTGAACCCTCACTTTTATGGATGCTTAACTTCTATCATTCAACATGCATTGTTCATTTTGATGGTGTTCATTGTGGTATGAAAATCACTTGCATAATCCCTTGAAGATTGCACCAGTTCTTGAGTATTTGTAATTTATCTTGGCGAAGCGGAGCTCAGTTATTCTGGAATTTGTCCATCAAAGCAATATCTTTTGTTGTCATTACCCTTAGGAGTAGACTAGAATTTTTTAACCCTTTCCCCTTTGCTTTCGCATATTTCGTGAAAACTCAAAAAATAGTACTTCATTGCAATACCATTCACAAGCTCCCATATCAAGTTGTTTGAAGTCAACTTGAGTAAATGCAAACGTGAGGCCCCTTGTGATTAACAGCAAATCACATTTACCATTGAGCTTATCCACAGTCAAGACCTGACACAAAAGGAACCTTGGAATCTGTTGTGTGATCTTTCACAATGTTAGCACGCAAATGATTTTGGTCAAGAGAGGATAAGATATCTCGATATTTTGTTCTACTGTTTGGTGGGTGATAAAACACACATCAACACTTCCCCATAAGGATCTATTATATAAAGCATATCACAAGCATAAAACTAGGGAATTAGCATTCAATTCAATTCAGGCTATGGTTCTGCTAGCCCATCTTGTATCTACTTTTGCATCTTTGCCTACTCCTGCATCACATCGTGCTTTGTCTTCCACTCCCTCTTCGTCAAGGGTTAAGGACAAGCTTGTTCCTCAGAGTAGAGCTCCTGATCTGCCAAAGGCCATGCAACCTCAAGTGTTGCCTTTTGTTCCTACAGTTGTGCATTGCACAGACAAAGGAAAGGCACTTGTGTTGCCAAAGCCTAAGGTCTGCCCTCCATTTGAGCTCCCTATCCTTGTGAAATTCCTTGTCTTTCTCTATATAGAAAGGGTAAGCAAGGGTAAGCATTCACTGCGTCATCCCCTTCTCCCTTAGCACCTGTTTCTCAGCCTCTAATGGCTCCTATTCCTCTGACTGCTCCAGGAGCGAAAAGGAGAAAGGTGTCCACGACTGAGATTTCATTCCCTACTTCTGTGGCACCTCTTGTTACATCAATCGAGCCTTCTCCCTCTACGACGTAGGATGCCACGAGATCTTCTCAAGCTTTCATTCCTGGATCCCATCTACACTAGAACCAACTTGCGCATGAGCATAAGTGTCATCGGCAAGCGATGGCCTATGATTGTGAAACTGTCGTAAAGACTAAGAGTGAGTTTTTGTGTCTACTTCTACTCCCTCTACATTTGTGTCTGCTCTAATCTGCATTGCTCCCGCTGCCCCTGCATCTGTCTCTGCTCTATCTTCTATGTTGCTCCAACTGCTCTGGGGACTATTGATGAACCTCACCGCAAGCAAGTCCAGGTGTTCTCCCTCCCTCCTTTGAGCTACCTCTCATCACCACTCTCCTAGACATCCCTCCTTTTTTGCAGCCCATAAACATGCTCCACGCACAGCTGATATCTAGAGTGGACTTGTCTGCTCTCGTTTCCTCCCCCCATCTCCATCGCAATTTTCCTAGGGCCCTCAAACCCGCTTGGGTTTTTGTGAAGCCCTCACCTCAGCCACCTAAGCGTAAGTTCAAGTAGCACCATGTTCCTGAATTTCATCATAGGAAATTAACTCCTACAACCTATTTGTCTACATCTGTGCTTATTGTTGAGCAGGCGCTGCCTTCTCTTGAGTTTGTCAACACTCGTCTTCCAGAGATAGGTTGTGGCCCCTGCTTCCTAGCCTCTGATAGAATCACCTCGCTCTTCCTCAAAATGTATGTTTGAATCTCTAGAAGAGATCTCGGCATTGTCAACTATCTTCACAGTCACACAATCGTTGACTCTTGTGTCAAAGAAGCTATTGGATGAGCATGTTGAGGCGGCATCATCCTTGCCTTTTGCTGTTAGTGAAGCACGCAGTGCCACCTTAGCGGTTATTCCCTTCAAGGTCGCCCACCCTTCCTTTATAATCTAGATTGGGAGGACGAGGATCTGTCGGTGGATGACTACCAGAGTAGTGTTCCTCTCTTATCTTTAGATTAGCACATGTTTGACATGTATTCCCATGTGCTTGTCTTTATACATATCTTCTCTCCTGAAGGAACCAAGTTACTCTATAGGATAATATTTGTCGTCCACTTTCTCTATTTGTTTCGTAATTCTTCCTTTTGTTGTATCTTGACTTCTAAAATTTGGAGACGGTGCATTTAGGCCCTCTTCCATGTTGACCTGCATTTTTATTCTACCTTTGTCTTCACATGACTTTCTTCATATGATCAAAAAACCACTTCAAGGATATGATGAGTAGTTCATGCACACCTAATATATGTGCCTTGATGTCACTGCCATGAATTCTACCCACCCTAGAAAATCAGATCCCCTTGTCTCTTCTCCTTAGAATGGTCGGGGTTCTTGTTCATGTAACACATCCCATTCTAAGAGGGGGCTATCATATTAGCATTATCATTTTTAATCTCAAAATCTTTAAGCACATTTCTTTTCAGAATACGTCTCATCCAATATTTTAGTTTTGCCTTGCATGGGGGCCAAACCACTTTATTTTTATCAAATCAATCTTTGTATCTTTTATGTGTTTGTCCTAGAACGCAATTTATAGCAGTTGTATGGCTATCTATCATAACACAACTTGCTAACGATACCGGTACCATCTCAACAATCTTGCATCTTGAGTATTGTTATCTCACAGTCTATGACTGATCTCAAAATCTATGTTTGATCTACGATCATTTTTGTATCAAACTTTTTGCTTTTCATCTAACAAGTTAGTCTGCAACTAACATGTTGTGATGATACAACTTAGGATTATCTTACTAAGGTTCGACTAAGATATCATCCCTGGGGGCAAATCCATGTGGACAAAAGACTTTTCTTCCCCTTTGCATCTACATATAATCCTCTCAACCCTCTTTACTTTAGCTAGCACTTTTCTATGCTCGCTAAAGTGGGAGCAAAGTGTAACATCGTAAATTACACCAACTGCAATTTCACATCACATAAGGGCCTTCACCTTAGCCGAATCAAAGACAATGGTTGTGTTTCATCTTCAACTCATCCAACCCGCTCCGCCAACTTTCATCACTTGTTTGCCTGATGTGATTGCCCTCGATTGAAACGACTTGTATTTTTACAAGAAGAATTAAATCAACCGATATGAAATTGAACCAACACGATTGGCTAAATGAAAGATCGTACTTATCAGTACTTAATGCCATCATTGGATATAATATATTTTTATAGAATATATATATTCCATAAGTTCAATATACATTATATATATGTATATATAATATATATATATATATATAAATATACACATTAATAAACACATTAAGAATTATTATAAACATTAATTAATATACATATTATATTTATTAATGGTTAATATATATAAATAATATTAATGATTAATATATATGTATGTACAATAATTAATATATTAACAAATATATATTAATATATTCATATATCATATTATTAAACAATTAATATATTAATAATGTTAATATATTATTAATTAATATATTATATACAAATAATAATAATAATAATAACCTTTCAAATTTGAAAACATGTGGTTCCAACATAAGGATTTTTTAAGCTTATTAGAAACATGGTGGAACGAAGAAACCTTTGAAGGGTCAAAAATGTTCTGCTTTGTATCAAAACTCAAAACCCTAAAAAACAAAATTCTTAAATGGAATAAAGAACACTTCTATAATATATTTGAAGAAAAAATCAAAGTAGAAAAAGACATATTCTCAATGAAGAAGTTATCAAGTTTGGAATGAATGAAGAAAGATACTATAAAGAAAAAGAGCTAATGGCCAAACATGAAGATCTTTTAACCAAAGAAGAATTATATTGGAGACAAAAGTCAAGAAAAGTTTGGTTATCAGCAGGTGACAAAAATACAAAAAAAATTCACAACGGCACTAAATCCAGGCGGAACATCAATAGAATTGTTAAAATTAAAGACCTACAAGAAATATGATTGAAGAACCTGAAACAATAGCCAAATAATTTGTTAAATACTATGAAAATATTATAAATAACTATGAAGCATCTAATCTTGAATCTCAAAAAATAATGCTATCTTCAATCCCAAAATTAATTACAGATAAAGACAACAAATGGCTAAATAGTAAATTCATGCTAGAAGAAATAAAAGAAGCACTATTTCAAATGAACCCTGACAAAGCACCAGGACCTAATGGCTTTCAGGCTCTTTTCTTCCAAAAATGTTGGCATTTCATAGGAGTAGATCTATGGCAAGCTTTGGAAGCTACCCGTAATTCAAGAAAACCTCTCTCAGAAATTAACACCTTCCTAACTCTTATTCCCAAAAATCATAATTACGAGGAAATTGGGGACTTTAGAATAATAGCCCTATGCAACACCATATACAAAATCCTATCCAAAACACTAGCAAACCACCTTAAAAAGTTTACCTAAAAAATTTTCAGAAGAACCAACAGGGTTCGTCCCCAATAGATCGATATTTGAAGGGATAATCATAGCGCAAGAGATTATCCATACTGTCCAAAACAATAATGAACCTTGTATGCTAGTTAAACTAGATAAACAAAAAGCCTACGATAAAGTGGATTGGAGATTCTTATGCAAATGCCTAGAAGCCTTTGGTTTCTCCAAAGCTTGGATCAATATGATCTTTAACTGTATATCTACCCCTAAGATATCCATTCTTATTAATGGCACCCCTGAAGGTTTTTTCAACATCTTGTGTGGTATTAGGCAAGGGGACCCTATATCACCATTCATGTTCGTTATAATGGCAGAAGCACTAGGTAGATCCATTACTAAGTATCACCAAGATAGACATATTACAGGAATCAAGGTTGCTAATAATGTATCCAACATTTGTGATGTCCCCAATTTTAGCACGTATTGGCAGTGGCTTTGTCAGCTCATCATCGCGACCCTCGTGAGTTGACGCCTGGTTTTGAGGGTCCCAGTTGGCAGACTTGTTATTTTTTAGTAAGTCTAGACTTACTATTTTTAGTAAGTCAGTTGGTCAGTGTTTATCTCTGACAGGGCAGTATCGGCAGTGATCAAAACTTCAGACTGTGCTCAGAGTATGCAGTTCTTTGGCTGGGGACTTACTATTTTTAGTAAGTCTATTTTTGGCAATTGCCATTTTTGGCAGTGCAGTGGGTGGCTATGGCAGTCGGTCATCACCAGCAGCGGATGCGGAATTTATCGCATGAGTTTATATTTATTAATTAGTTAGTATTAATTAATAAAGCCACGTTATTATAATAATACTTTATTATTATAATAACAATTTAGAAGTTGTTAAAAAAGAAGAGTTGTTAACTAATGCTCTTTTGGGAAACTATGGCTTCAAAAGGTATTATAAATATGGGCTCATTCATGGGGATTGACATCGATTGATTATATTATATTTTGTTTGTTTTCTCTGAGGAGAAGTTCTGATTTGTAAATCAAATCCCTTGTTGAGGTATAAGGGTTTGATACTGAATTTTGTATTGCAATTTGCTGCTGTTGTAAAGCAAATTGAAAGTGCTCTTTACTGTGTTTCATTCTGTATCTGAGAGTGGAGGTCTGGAGCTTTGGTTTACACACACTGAGGGTGCGAGTTTATTCTGAAAGTTGTTTAATGTTCTGGCTGAGATTGTGCTCATCGAATTGTGAATTCGATTGAGGTATTTAGTGCTGAAAATTGGATGTTGTTAATCCAATAAAGGGAGTAAAACGATTGGCATTGCTAAAGGGAGTTGGCATCGATTCTATTGGTAATAATAAATTACCAAGGCTGCATTAGAAGCTAGAAGTGGTTGTGGGTGGAAATTGATCCTTTGATATTGCGGGTTTGGAGAGTGATGTGGAGTTTTGTGTATGTCGTCAAATTTCCATAGCTCCTACCGTTAGAAGGCACTGTGGTTTTCTACCTTCAATGCAAGTACGAACAGCGAGCTTGCAATCTGAATATAGGTGTCGCGGCTGATATATGTAAGCACGTGGCTAGCATTTTGTCAAATAAGAATCTAAGGTAGCATTCAATGATCTCTCTCGGTTAATGTAATTGTTGTTAAGACTATGGTAATGTTGAATACTATGATATAGCTTTATGTAATTGTGATCATAGAAGATAAGTCTCTACTGGCAAATTTTCTTTTTAATTTAAATACTGAGAAAAGTTTAGCAAAAAAAATGATTTTTATATTTGCTACAAAGAGAAGTTTAGATATATCATCTTGTGAAGTGAATTTGGGTGAGTTTGCAAAGAAGAGCCAGACAGGTTCATTATAGTGGTATCAGAGCGGTTTCATGCCAGCCTGCAGGGAAAACGGGTTCATTTTTATTATTATTATTTGGGATTTCAATTATGGCAGATGATAGGAGATTTATTCTCGGTAGGCATTACTACCGGAGAGGCCAGTCACCCCCACCAAATGAAGATGCAAATATTCAGTTTGGTACGGTACTTGGTGGTGATAATAATCCAGGTGGCTCAGCAGGTCCTGCAAGACCCACAGCTGCTAATGAAGCAGATATAGACAGAGAAGCTAGGGAAACCTTCAGGAGCCTAGCAGCAGGCCAGCATCATGTAGCTGATGTATTACATGAACTTTCTGACACATTGAGACGGATCGTTCTTCTGAGGGATCAGAGTAGGGAGAGATCACGTGATGCCTCCGTCGCATCACATAGACCGCGGGTTGATGACAGGCACAGGGATTATGAGCCTAGAACCCCGAGACATGATAGAGCAGATAGAGCAAGTGACAGGGGAGATCAGTTCAGACCCCAAGGGCCCAGATTTATGAGACCAGAGACTGATGCAGCCAGTACTGATGTTGAGAGTGTCCCTTTTGCCGGTGATATAGTCACTCACTATGTTGAATGGGATGCCTTCCCTCCAACCCTGAAGAAAAATTAGAACTTTGACAGATATTTGACACAGAAACTGGAGCATTCAAGGGGAAGACCGGCACAGGATAGACAGAGGATAGGGCAGAATGATTTAAGATAGGTGGCTAGCAAGATGATGCTAGCACATTTTGATGGCAGCGGTAGGGTCACTGCTAGAGCTTGGATACACGAGCTTGACACCTACCTCGCCTTGCGTCCGATGACTGAGGAGGACGCCATTAGATTTGCAGTTTTGCATTTAGATGGGACTGCACATGACTGGTGGTACCATGGATTGAGATCGCTACATCATGACCAGATTACTGTCTATCAGGAATTTGTAGACAGGTTGATCGAGTGCTTCAACAGAAAAGATCCAGAGGTTTATTTCAAAGAATTGGCTTAGTTGCGGCAGACAGCTAGTCTAGAGGGCTTCATCAGCGAGTTTCAGCGCATATCCGTCATGGTGTATGATATATCAGAGCGGAGGAGAGAGATGTTATTTTTGGAGGGGTTAGCAGAGCCACTCCGTGGATGGGTTAAGTCTTTGGACCCACCCACTTTACAAGAGGCGATGAAGAAGGTCCGAGATCTCGAGGCATCATCTCGGAGCAAGGGTGCCCAAAAGTCATCTGGTTCTCCACCTGTTGATGAGGAGTCCCCGCCAGTTGTTGAGGACAAGGGCAAATCAACGGGAAGATTTGATGATACTTCCAGAGACAACCTGAGGAGGAGACAACTTTGCTTTTGGTGCAAGGGACCTTTCTCTAAAGGTCATACTTGTGCTCTAAGGCCAAAGGGGGCAGTGAACCGTGGCATGTGGGTTTACACAGATGACATTGAGGAGTCATCGCAACAGCATGAGGATGAGGACAATGATGATCCTACTGGGGATCGAGTCTATACTGTGTTGAGTGTTTACAGCCTCATTTTTTACTCACATGTTCGGGATTTACATCAGGTGCAGAGATGGTTTGTGCCTAAGATGGATTGGTTTCAGGATGACTGGGGAGAGTCAGTGAAGTTTGGTATGATGAGTTGTCATGTTGAGTCATCGCCTGGTAATGTACAGATCTCCACTTCATCAGCACAGGCACTTGGGGTTATGATACAGGTTATGTTACTAGTGTTGCTGATGTCATGGGTTTACAATTGGTTCTGAGATAGCAGGGATATCACGTGTTTCTTATGGGATCTCGGTGGAGGTTTTAGTGAGATACTCGATTGCTCGAGGACAAGCAATTTTGGGGAGGGAGGACTGTGATATCCCCAACTTTAGCGGGTATTGGCAGTGGCTTTGTCAGCTCATCATCGCGACCCTTGTGAGTTGACGCCTGGTTTTGAGGGTCCCAGTTGGCAGACTTGCTATTTTTTAGTAAGTCTGGACTTACTATTTTTAGTAAGACAATTGGTCAGTGTTTATCTCTGACAGGGCAGTATCGGCAGTGATCAAAACTTTAGACTGTGCTCAGAGTATGCAGTTCTTTGGCTGGGGACTTACTATTTTTAGTAAGTCTATTTTTAGCAGTTGTCATTTTTGGCAGTGCAGTGGGTGGCTATGGCAATCGGTCATCACCAACAGCGGATGCGGAATTTATCGCATGAGTTCATATTTATTAATTAATTTTTATTAATTAATACTATTTATTAATTAATAAAGCCACGTTATTATAATAATACTTTATTATTATAATAACAATTTAGAAGTTAAAAAAGAAGAGTTGTTAACTAATGCTCTTATGGGAAACTGTGGCTTCAAAAGGTATTATAAATATGGGCTCATTCATGGGGATTGGCATCGATTGATTATATTATATTTTGTTTGTTTTCTCTGAGAAGTTCTGATTTGTAAATCAAATCCCTTGTTGAGGTATAAGGGTTTGATACTGAATTTTGCATTGCAATTTGCTGTTGTTGTAAAGCAAATTGGAAGTGCTCTTTACTGTGTTTCATTCTGTATCTGAGAGTGGAGGTCTGGAGCTTTGGTTTACACACACTGAGGGTGCGAGTTTATTCTGAAAGTTGTTTAATGCTCTGGGCCCTGGCTGAGATTGTGCTCATCGAATTGTGAATTCGATTGAGGTATTTAGTGCTGGAAATTGGATGTTGTTAATCCAATAAAGTGAGTAAAATGATTGGCATTGCTAAAGGGAGTTGGCATCGATTCTATTGGTAATAATAAATTACCAAGGCTGCGTTAGAAGCTGGAAGTGGCTGCGGGTGGAAATTGATTCTTTGATATTGCGGGTTTGGAGAGTGATGTGGAGTTTTGTGTATGGCGTCAACTTTCCATAGCTCCTGTCGTTAGAAGGCACTGTAGTTCTCTACCTTCAATGCGAGTACGAACAGCGATCTTGCAATCTGAATATAGGTGCCGCGGCTTATATATGTAAGCACGTGGCTAGCATTTGTCAAATAAGAATCTAAGGTAGCATTCAACGATCTCTCTTGGTTAATGTAACTGTTGTTAAGAGTATGGTAATGCTGAATACTATGATATAGCTTTACGTAATTGTGATCATAGAAGATAAGTCTCTCCTGGCAAATTTGCTTTTTAATTTAAATACTGAGAAAAGTCTACAAAAAAAAAGATTTTTATATTTGCTACAAAGAGAAGTTTAGATATATTATCTTGTGAAGTGAATTTGGATGAGTTTGCAAGGAAGAGCCAGACAGGTTCATTACAACATTACCCACCGACAATTCGCTGATGATACAATTCTTCCAGGGAAAAGCTTTAAAATAGAAGCTAAAAATTATAAAAAGGTACTCACTCAATATATGGAAGCATTAGGTCAAAAAGTTCATGCTGACAAATCTGAGCTATTCCTTCTAAACACTGAACCCAGATTACAACGGGATATATGTAAAATCTTGGGTTTTAAAATTGGGAACTTTCTGTGTACATATTTAGGTGTTCCCTTAGAAAAAGGTCTAAGAAGCAACCAACTATGGGGTCAAATTATATCCAAACTTCAAAATAAAATGGAAAGTTAGAAAGGTAGATGGCTATCGAGTGCAGGTAGAACAACTATGATCAAATCAGTTCTATCAGCAATTCCAACTTATCAAATGTCAGTTCTACCAATCTCTGATAATGTTAAAAGAAGACTGGATTCTAAACTAAGAAATTTTTTCTGGCAAGGCACATCTAATAATAGGAAAATGGCATTAATTAAATGGGAAAATATTTGCAAACCTCTTGAAGCAGGAGGTCTAGGAATCAAAAACTTTCAATGGCAAAATAAAGCCCTAGGAGAAAAACTAGTCTGGAATATGTTTCAAGAACCAGGAAGAAAGTGGGCATCAATCCTTCTAAACAAATATATTAAAGATGTAGATCCCATTAATATATTCAGAACAAAAAATCACATAAAAGGTTCTCGTATTTGGAAATTCATGATAGATTGTAGATTGTAAAGACATCATCAGCAATAAACTAACATGGGATATTGGGAATGGGGAAGATGCCTTATTTTGGGAAGACTCTTGGGCTGGTCTTGAATCCATGGACTCATTGGGCGTTGACCCTATCATTAAAAGTACCCTATCTCATAAATGGGGTCATAACCTATGTAATTACATTTCAAAATCGGATAATTACTCTCCTAATGGTTGGCAATGGAGATCTTTGGATGATGTTCCTATTCCAGAAGAACTGAAAACAAATTTCAAAAACAAACTAAAAGACAGATTATTCATACTAAAAGATAGGGAAGACAAAATTATATGGGGTGGATCCAATGATGGTAAATATAAGGTAAGAAGTGGATATAACCAAATCTTAGAATCCCTTCAACTGCGAAAGTCAGACTTTCCTTTAGACCTATGCTAGAATAAAGATTGTCTTCCCAAAGCTGGCATGTTTTTATGGGTGGCACTTCAAAAGCGTATACTCGCTACTGAATGGTTTTGTAAATTAGGATATGCAGGACCATCCAGATGTCCCCTATGTGAACAAAGCGAGGAATCAGTAGACCATATTCTCCTAAATTGTGATTTTGCCAAAGAATGCTGGAACGAAATTTGCAAAAAATTAAATTGGACCTCATTGGACCTCTGCCCAACCAAATAATCAAGTGGATCACCTAAAAAGTTGGCCAACTCACTAGGGAAACCATTTATACAAAAACATATGGGTAATTACACCATCCATCGTTGTATGGGAGCTGTGGAAAGAAAAAAATAGAAGGATTTTCCAGGATAAGAAAATGTCACCTACAACACTTGTCAATAAAATAGAAGCTAGTATAGTAGAAACATTGAACAATAGACTGAGAAATCCAAATCATAAAGAAGGAATATTTTCAAAATGGGAAGGAATTAATAGGAAAAATTGGGTAGGACTTATTATCCCCCCCAGTATGGATGCAGAGGTAACACTTCCAAAGAAGCGAGAGCGACATGTAAATAGACTAACCCAAAATATGGCTGGTACAAGCTAAACTTTGATGGAGCATCTAGGGGTAACCCAGGAGATGCAGGAATAGGTTGTGTAGTTATTCATAGGAAGGTGAAGTGATTGCAAAACTAGCAAAACCTTTACCCAAAGTTTCTAATAAGAGTGCAAAAATAATAGCTGCATTAGAAGGATTATCATTATGTCAAGAACTTGGTATCAGGGATTTGGAAATTGAGGGAGACTCGCAAATTATCGTAAATGCATTAAGGCTTCAAACAACCCCAAATTGGAAGATAAATTCGATACTAGAAAAAGCAATAGAAATCATGAACTTATTTGACAATATAGATATAAAACACATTTATCGGGAAGGGAATAAAATTGCGGATAAACTGGCTAATAAAGGGGCCAATGGATTAAACATAAAAGAGATAAACCAAGATGGATACTTAATTAAGTTAATATAAAACTACTTATAACCTAATTATAACAAAAATATAGATAAGTCGGAGAAATCTTAGATCCCATCATCATTTAAGCTACAGAGAAGTGCCTCCTAATTTACACATAAAGCCAATAATAGGAATAGTGATAAAAGATATTGAGATGCATTAGAAAAGCAACTACTAAATATGAACCGGAAGGATCTCAAAAAACAAACAGAACAAGTAGATACATTTACTAGTCAAATACACATACAAAGTAAATTACATTTTATATGGTAAGATAATAATATGTTTATATCGACTATGAGCATGCAGAGGTAAGAATCTGCAGCAAGTTAGTGATATATGGTAGGTGATAGCAACTCAGAATAATACTTATGACCAAATCTAGGCAGAATGTTAGTTTCTAGATACAGAATTGGTAAGCCTTTAATATGCATACCCCGAAATCAGTAATATTCTTATCAATTACCAATAAATGTACCGCATGGAATTGTATAATATGTATGAATAATCATTCATCTACGAAAATACATATAGGTGTATAAGCACGCTTATATGTACATACATAGGTATTTCTTACATAGAACCAGGTACACACATAGGATCTTATAGTCCTCTGGCAAAACTTAACCTATGTTTAGCAAGCTTGTCCTTGTAATACTAAAAGGGATTTTAGAAAGATCTTGGCTTTCAGATAGGAATGCTAATATAGAGACAACTTCCTTTGCATGCTTCCAGCATATGCATGTTGACTGTAGGATTATACCCCCTTTCTACTGTCCTTATACCCTAGGCAAGAATGAAATATTCGAAAGTCAAAATATCTCTCTCGCAACACATTTGAAAGGTAAGAGCCAAATAACATTAAACCCCTAAAACCAATTGGTTAGCATGCCTTAGTCAATCGCTTCAAAATCTGATTAAAGACTATGTTGTCATGATAAAGTACTTCAGCTCTAACTTAAAGATAACAGCCGGGACCAATCTTAGAATGTCTTAACATATAGTTGTACCTAGAAACCCATATACTATGCATAAACAATTAATGGTTACATATAGGTAAATAATCTCGTATTGAATTATACATTTTAACAAAGGTTTATGCTTATATAGCTAATAAATGTATACAGATATGCAAGCAGTTTACATTACAAATTTTTAGGTCCTCTCTCTTTTATATTCAATAAACTTCAGCTCACTCTTATTGTATTGAGCGTTCTTCCTTTCATAATCTTTGGGGCCCAATTGCCCAAGGTAAGATTATCGTTACCCTTTCATTTTCCTGTCTTCTTGCATCCTTTTCTCTTCCCCGCCAAAGAAGATGAAGATGGAAGGTCAAAGTTGCAGGTCCCCAGTTTTTCCCTTTTTTTTCTATATATTTGAGGATACATACCATTCCCAGCGGGTATCCTTCTCTAATCACTACATTATGGAAACTCCCATCAAGCTACGAGGTCCAAAATAATAGATAGCCTTTGATGAAGTGATCAAATGGGAAAGGCTTAAAAATGAAGATGAAGATGGAAGGTCAAAGTTGCAGGCCCCCTGTTTTTCCCTTTTTTTCTATATATTTGAGGATACATACCGTTGCCAGCAGGTATCCTTCTCTGATCACTACATTATGGAAACTCCCATCAAGCTACGAGGTCCAAAATATCAGATAGCCTTTGATGAAGTGATCAAAGGGGAAAGGCTTAAAATATTATTCCAAGCTCCCAATTTTTGGTTGTCCGAGCAGTATTGAGGATTCTTGGCAGAGAGTACATTACCAACACCAACAGATACAGAGTAAACTCTGACATTCCAGCAATGTTTATTACTATAACCCTCCAAATAGATTTGGATAAGTATGCGATTGAATGGTTATGTAGAAGAATCTTCAAATGGAAGTATTTGGGAGACATTGACCTAGTTATCAACAATATAAGAGAAGACCTAACTATCCCCTTGCCTCGATACTATGATTCTCCAATTATTGGTGGGAGACTTGCCCCATCTCAGCCTATCCTTCTCACAGAGGATATGAATTCATTCCAGGGTAGACGACCTAACATCAAAAGGAATCTTGAATTCTTGTTCACTTTCTCTCATATCAAGAGACCTAAACTAAACAATTGGGAAGATAGATACATTCAAGAAGATCAAGTAGGTAGGTGGGGATGGGAAGCTAATGCAAATTATGAATCGGAGGACTCTGATACCTCAGAAGAGATTGAGGAACTCTTTGTATGAATGTTTATTTAATCTCCAAGATAATGTTTCTTTTATCCCTCCCTTAGTGTGTTTATGCTCTCTTCTCCTTTACCCTTCTCGCATATGACTCTAATCATAGTTGTTTCCTATTTAACTCTAGGGAGATTTATATTGTGAGAAGATTTGCATGAAATCGCAGTTAAATCATAATTAGGCCATTGACAGGTATCTGATTCCACCAATCTATAGTAGTGTCAGTGCTTGGAACAGCTGTCTTAAAGCTCCTTAATGTTATCATATCTGTTCAGAATGTAAATTTCTCTAATTGCCATATGTATCCTTTTGCTCTGCTCTCAATTTCAATCTTAAAATAGATCAAGATTCTTTACTTCAATTGTAAATTCAATTAATAGCACCAGGTTCTTGTGAATTAACTAGAAGCGAGGTCTGGACTTCTATATTCCCCTAAGAATAGGAGATAAGTTATTACTTTCTTTCCTATTTTTAGCAATTGCTTCGACACTAAGCAATAAGAAGACTGTTTTAACTCAGAGATGTAGAACAATTAGTTTCATGAATGATGGCATAATGTAATAGGAGAATTAATCCTATATATGCATACACTCTTGACTCAAAGGGCGTATCCAATATGCTCTCAGAGTTTACTGGGAGTTATGTAGCTAAAGGTGGAGCCCCCCTTTGTTATTGTATCCTCCATAAATCTAATAGATTTTAAAGGATGCAATAACAACATGGTCTCATCCTTTAAGTCTACAATTTTAATATTTAGATCTGTATCCTTTATTTTTTATACAAAATTGCAGTAATCATCTTTGGTCTAAGGAGCTCTATCTAGAAGCCAACACACCGGCTGTGTGTTAACCTCAATTTCTAAACTGTCGTGGCATTTGAAGAAGGCTAAAGTAGATCTATGGAAGTGCATATATGCTTTAAATTTGTATACATCTACAGGTTTTCTATCTATCCCTCCTTTGAAGAATCTAAGTTGGAATTGATCAGAACATTTAAACGGTAACAAACGATGACATCTTTAAGATAGCAGAGGTAGTAGGATTATTCAATTAAGCCAATTTGGTCTAAATCTTAACTATCCAAAGACTTAGGCAATTTTTTTAAATATTAAACTCATCCTTTTTGAAGTTCACAATATTAAATAAAAACTATTATAATAAGGACACAAGCTGGATTTGTGTGTAAACTACTCAGTGCATTTATGAAGGATCTCCACTAAAAGACTATTTCAGGATGAAGAATTTTATTGAAAACAGTGGATGTTGTATCAAACAATCATTAAAAAACTTAAACATCACCATCGAGATAACCACTTGAACTTGAAATCATAATTACAAATTCATTACAAAGTACACCAAGGAATGATGTGTCATGCGAGCAAAGATAGTATTAATTAGTCTCTCTAGTGTTAAAAGTTGAGGTAGAATACCTTTTGCCTCTGAGAAGAAACAAATTTGAAGAAACAGGGATGGATACTCCAGTCAAGCTATCAGGTATGAAGAGGCAAATGAAGATAACAGACTATATTATGAGACAACGAATGGAAGGCATTCTTCTGGATCCACATGATCGGATAATAGACGCGGTGATGAACATTCTCGGTGAAGAATATATCTTCAATATAGACCGGAGTAGGGTAAATTTGGACATAGCGTCTATGTTTCTGGCATTAGAAATGCACTTCAAAAAGGACAAAGACATTGTGGAAGCGTTGTGTAGGAAGCTCTTCATTAAAGATATCCTAGCAGACCTCTTCAATGTATTGGCCCATATAAATGAAGACTTAATGATTCCTAAAGCCATACACTATAACGTCCTAATAGTCAGCAATGAACCACCGCCTAGGTACCCGATTATTTGGGTGGAGAAATGGGAAAAGTTCGTGATGAGAGGCCCTGAAATCTATCATAACCTGCAATTTCTGCTTTGGCTACTCAATGTGAAGACCCCAGAAAATGAAAATTGGATAGCAGATTATGTAGAGGCGGAAGGAATCAAAGATTTCACAGACATAATGGAAATTGCAAATGTGGGTAACTCAGAATCTCTGAAGAAAATGAAGGTGCAAGAACAAGGGGAAAGCTCTAATAAGGCAAGGAAAATGCAGTAAAAGGATAGGTAGTATAGATTTAATAGGAAGCCTGAACTTATTAATATAGCGGAAGTAAGTTTTAAACATATTCGTGGCTTGTTAAATTTTGTAATTTTGGAGGTGTTATTTATACAAGGTTTACAGTAAAACTTATTATGGTATTTGAAATTTTAAAATTTGATCCAGGTATTGATGTGGTTAACTTCTATTATGGTTAAAATGTCTTATAGACTCCAATTACATTCAGTATCGTTTTGCCTCCTAGAGTCTGCTTGGTCTGCTTGGCTCATGATATTCGAGCATTAGCTATAGCCCTTGTCCATATATATCCCTTTCCTGATTTTCTGCGGTAACCCTTGTATTGTCTTTCCAATAGCTAAACCCACCAAATTGATGGGGCCAAAGGTACTAATTGCCTCTAACGCCTCCCATAGCTGGGAAGAGATTAAATTCCATCTTGTTACCGTCCCAGCTACTGAGCAATTTTCAGAGTTTTCAAAATCCTAGATACAGATACTTTTGAATTATGGAGTAGGGATTAATAGTTAATTAACACGGGTATAATATCTATGCTATACGTAGAAAGGTCCTCTACAATTCTAATTTGTATTGTTATTTTCCAAATGAACTCAATTTCAATTGTTTGACTGAATATGTTTACCTGAACATCTAAACAGACACAAGTGCATAAATTTACATATAAGCTTCTATATATGTATATATAGGTATATATATATAGATATATACATATATATATGGGCAAACATACATGTATAAAACCTTTTACATATATGTTTGCATAAATATACAAAATATATATTCATATATATATATATATATATATATCTATATGTATATATATTCGTGGACATGTGTAAATTTATGCAAATTTCTGAGAACCATGGACTAATGATGCTTGTGAACAGATGTTCACTTATAAAATTTGTTTATTATCTGACTCTTTCTTTGTTATTATCATTTTTGTGAATTGAATTTTAGTTAGCTTGTTGATCTAAACTTTGTCTGATAAAGAAGGCACCCAATTACGATTTATGAATGTTGGGGTCGAAAAATGTGATATGTGTGTGTGTGTGTGTGTGTGTTTATTATAGCATTCCGATATCTAGTTCCTTTCTCATGGTTATCATTTTTTCTAACATGGATTTAGCTAAGTTGTTTAAGATATGGATGATCTTGAGGCATATCGGATAAACTTTCAAGACTGATCAGAACTTCAGTGTGTGTTTATAAAAGCAGTTTAATTGGTTTTTCTAAAGAATCGTGTTAGGAGTTGGACTTTATATTATGGCCTCGGAATAATGACGAACTCGCTTTAACAAGTATCAATCTCATTAACAATTCGTAAGCAATCCTATGACTAAGACAACGGATTAATATAATCCGGGAACTGGGGGTCTTCCAAAGTCTCACAATGTATCATAGTCTAAATAGGGATATGTTCAAGGTCAGTTATGAGGCCCTGGATAATAAAAAGACTAGAGGTATGTTAAGCTTTCCTTGCAGAATTTGAATAATACAGATTTCAAGAGAAAGAGCAAGGACTAGAAATGCAGAACCTGTTTTTTATTCGGATCCTGACCCATGTCCGGCGTAAGCATCAGTAGATCCAGTTGAGTCAATTGGTTTCGTCAATGCCCCTCTTTTCTATTGATCAAGTTGTTGATTCAGAGGGTTCTGGCACTACGAGAATTTCGTAGAACGGTTGGAGCAACGCCTTTTCTCTATCATTGGCATAACCAATTAATTCTCTAAGCCATTCAAAATATGAACAATAGCCATCATAATGAAAGACACATCCCAAATCCAGGAAGAGAGACTCATTCTGAAAATGAACATACAACTCAAAGCTCTACCATCAAACCCACTCCATTCCTCCCAAGGGAAGATGATAAAGGGTGCTCTCCTTATTAACACAAACACACAACAAAATCAAGAATAACAACAATTTGCAAAGACAAGAAATGGGCTTTCTATTATCCACAATGAAATGAAATTACAATATTCTGAAATATAACATGCACAATCAGAAATGCAACATGCACAGACACATGGGCATTTTATTACAATATTCTGCAAACCAGAGCCACTAGATGCATAACCCAGAACTGCCCTAGATAACCCTACGGGTCTTCAATATATAGGCAATTTTAACCGCCCAAGAAGATTCTAGAAATTAAACCCTAAAGTTTGAGGCCGACCATCCCTACGATATTATTAATCACTTTTATTACAGTAGAATAGGCCCAAACAACTTCGGAACCCAAAAAGAAATTTTGAAGAAACTTTAACATTTTCAAGTTCAGGTAGCGCAACTTCCGGAGACCATAACTCATCAACTGTTGACTTGATGGGCCATCGTAACCCCATTGCAGAAATGCCACAAAGTGCTCTACACGCTTGATAGGCACAACCCTTAGTTAGCCAAGGTTTCGACCCCATTCGGAGCCTCTAAAGCCTTCAAAACTGAGTTCGAAGTTTCTGTACCTTACTGCCAATACCGAAAATACCCAATATCTACAAAACTAGACTTGATATGGCAATGAAATTTTACTGGCAGGCTGATACAATCAAAGTGAACCTCCAGGGAAGAAAATATAACATTCTGAGCTCAAACGGAAAACTTACTAAAAATAGTAACTTTCCAGAAATAGCAACTCTGCACAAAATAGCCCTTATTGAAAAGAAACCAGAAAATATTTTTGGGTGATGCAAGATTGCTCTTACACCTAGGATGCTCCTACATCAGACACCCAGGGTAATTTGAGAAGTGACCCTGTCACATCTCAGGTGGTCAAAGAAAAACCAAGACGGTTAACCTCCTCCCTTGATAGCCATGATGAATCTTCTACAGGTCGTCCTTTCCATTTGACCAAATATTCTTCATATGTCCTGTTCCTTGTGCTTCTGCCAACACGACTGTCCAAAATCCCTTCAATCTCCTCTGTAGCTGAAGTAGTTGCTGGAATATTCCACTGTGCTTTTGTGATCTGATCCTCAACACCTCCGTCATGATATTCTATCAAATTTGAAATGTTAAATACTGGTGAAATATTGAGTTCACTGGGCAACTCTACTTCATAAGCATTTCCTGAATCACGCTTCTTCAGTATTTTGCATGGTCCAAACTTCATCTTCAACTTATTATATGTTCCTACTGGAAATCTCTCCTTTCTCAAATGAACCATGACTTCATCTCCCACCTGGAATTCCTTATGCCTCATTTTCTTGTCTGCCTTAGCCTTGTACTGTTTATTCATTTTATTAATATGTTGCCTCACCTCCTCATGCAAATTCTTCAAGTGCTCTGCAAAGTCTTCAGCTTCAGTGCTACTTGTCTCTCCTTTGTCCAACTTTCTTAATTCTGATGCATTTCTGGGACTACTTCCATACACTATATGGAATGGTGATTTACCAGTGCTCCTATTGACAAAATTATTATATGCAAATTCCACCTGAGGTAAAACCAAATCCCATCCCTTTGGTTTATCTCCAACCAAGCATCTCAACAGGTTTCCCAAACTCCTATTCACAACTTCCGTATGTTCATCAGTCTGTGAATGGTGTACTGAACTGAACTTCAAATTTGTCTTCAACTTTTTCCACAAGGTTCTCCAAAAGTACCCAACAAACTCGGTGTCTCGATCTGAAACTATGCTCTTTGGTAATCCATGTAGTCTTACCACCTCCCTGAAAAATAATTCTGCTACATGAATAACATCATTAGTCTTCTTGCGAGGAATGAAATGTGCCATTTTTTAAAACCTATCCACCACTACGAAGATGGAATCATGCCCTCTCTAAGTTCTCAGTAGGCCAAGAACAAAGTCCATACCAATATCCTCCCATGGCTTCTCTGGTACAGGTAATGGCTGATATAACCCTGTATTCTGCTTCACTGCCATTTGACATACCCTACAGCCTTGTACAAATTTCTTATCATCCTGCTGCAACTGTGGCCAATAATAATTCTCACTAACCAGAGAAATGGTTTTATCTCGCCCAAAATGTCCAGCCAGTCCTCCACTATGCTTTTCTTTGATTAGATTCTCCCTCATGGAGCTCTTTGGAATGCACAACTGACTACCTCTGAACAATATATCATCCTGGATTATGAAATCCAACCATTTGGTTCTATCCAAAGTAATAGGTTCTCTACAAACTTTCCAAGCTTCGCCAAAATTTGGATCTTCAGGATACAAACTCTTGAGTTCCTTGAACCCAACAACCTCAATTTGCATTTATGTCAGCAAAATCAGTCTTCTGCTAAGGGCATCTGCAACCCTATTAGACTTCCCACTCCTGTGTTTCAAAACAAAAGTAACTCTGCAAAAACTCAACCCAATTCAAATGCCTTTGATTCAACTTTCCTCGACTATTCAAATATTGCAAAGCTTGATGATCAGTAAATAAAACAAACTCTTTTGGCAAAAGCTAATGTCTCCACTTTCTCAATGCCTGAACTATAACACAGAACTCCTGATCATAAACAGAATATTTTCTCTTGGCATCATTCAACTTCTCAGTAAAATAAGCAATGGGTTTACCTTTCTGACTCAAAACTGCTCCAATAGCATTACCACTAGCATCACAGTCTACTTGAAACACCTTGTTAAAATCTGGATGTTTTGTAACTTTTCTTTTCAACAATTCAAAACTCTTATCTGCCCCTACAGTCCACTTAAACTCTTTCTTATCCCCTCTCATTGTTTCAGTCAAGGGTCCACAAATACTACTGAAACTTTGAATAAACTTTATGTAAAAGCTAGCCAAACCATGAAAAGATCTTACCTCAATAGAACTCCTTGGGGTAAGCCATTCAAGGATAGCCTGCACCTTCTTTGGGTCGATTTTTAGACCTTATGCTGAGACTACAAATCCCAGATACACTAATTCCTTCTTCACAAAACTGCACTTCTTCAGATTAATCAACAACTTCTCTTCCCTTAACCTCTCAAACACCTTACGAATATGCATCATACGTTCTTCCAATGTCTTACTGAAGATCAAAATATCATCCAAGTAAACAATAACAAACTTACCCAGAAATTCTTTCAGTACTTCATTCATGAGCCGCATGAATGTGCTCGGTGCATTGGTTAGCCCAAAAGGCATGACTAACCACTCATACAAGCCCTCCTTTGTCTTGAAGGTTGTCT
>MU226785.1:2656078-2747065 GCA_018584345.1 Thuja plicata
TCCATTCATCTCCTTCTCTGATCCTGATTTGGTGATATCCACTCTTTAGATCTATCTTTGTGAAATACTCAGCTCCACTCAAACAATCCATAATATCATCCATTCTTGGCAAGGGAAATATGTACTTAATAGTGATCTTATTGATAGCTCGAGAATCCGTTCACATCCTCCATTCTCCATTTTTCTTTGGTGCTAATACTGCTGGTATAGCACATGGTCTCAAGCTCTCTCGGATCAATCCCTTCTGCAACAACTCATGCACTTGTCTGTTCAATTCCTCACTCTCTACTGGAGTCATCCTATGGGCTGCCTTGTTTGGGAAACTGGCCCTTGGGATCAAGTCCATCTGATGACTGATCTTTCTCACTGGTGGTAATCCATCAGGTACATTATCAGAAACGATATCCTGAAACTCCTCCAACAAGTCTGCAACTTCTGCAGGTACATCTTCTACTTCTTTACCCACTTTTGGAATTAGGGCAAAACACATATGGTCAAGTCTCATACCTTCTAAGAACTTTCTTCCATCAACTAAACAAATTATGGCATTACTACATAGCTTTTCTCCTGTTTCCTTCAATGGCTTCAACTTGTGTCGGACTCCATCCTTTGTCAGAGAATAAGTATTAGCATGACCATCATGTATGGCACGCCTATCAAACTGCCAAGGCCTTCCCAGCAACAAATGACATGCATCCATGGGGATGATATCACAAAGTACCTCATCTCGATAACTCCCAATTTGAACTTCACTAAGCACTGCTCATTGACCAGGACCTTGTGGTCATCTTGCACCCAGGAAATTTTGTATGGACGTGGGTGCTTTTCCCTTTTCAGCTTCAACTTTGTGACCATTTCTCCTGATACCAGATTATCAGTGCTTCCACCATCAATAATCACATCACAACACTTATCCTCGCACTTACATCTAGTGCAAAACAGGCTCTTCCTATGATCTGAGCTCTTCTCTTCATTTATCACGATCCTCCTGACAACTAGGGTTTCTCCTCTCTCAGCACCATCTGAGCGTTCTAACTGAGCTTCTTCATTTGCATGTGCAACTCGTGCATGGCCTTCATTCCTCCTATCTGTCCTTCCTTGATGTTGTGGGCATTCATAGGCTCGGTGTCCTCCGCAATGGAAACATGTCCCGCGAAAACCTCTTCTTCCTGGTCCTTGCCCTCTTCCTCTTCCTCTCTGATCCCTATTATTTTGATCACGGAAACGATTAAAATTATTTCCCCTCTGATTCTAACTGCTACTTGACTCATCATTCTTTTTTTGATCTTCATTTCGGCCTCCATAAGACCGTCCGCCGAATCTTCCACCACAACCTCTTCCAGCTTGCTTGCTTTCAAACTTCTTGTCCAACTTCTCTTCTACTCGTAGGGCAAACTGGTATGCCTCTTCAATACTGGTCATTCTAACCAGGCTCAACCCATCTTGAATAGTTGGTCGCAATCCATAAAGATAACGGGCAACTTTTTCTTTCTCAGGTTCTGCATGACCTGTTCTAATGAGGACTCGGTAGAACTCTTATGTATACTCCTACACAGATTTTCCCGCTTGTTTCAACCCTTGCATTTTCCTAAGCAGATCAAGCTCATAATCAACAGGAATGAACTGTCTCTTCAACTTCTCCACCATTCGGTCCCATCTTGTGATTTTCTCCTTTCCTCTTCTATTCCTCTCCAACTAAATCTCCTGCCACCAAATTTTTGCATGGCCCTTCAGTTTGGCCTTCGCAAATTTGACCCGATCTGGATCTCCGACATCTTCATACTCAAAATATTCCTCTAGATCATTGATCTAGTCGATCAGCTCCTCTGGGTTAAGATTTCCCGAAAACGTGTGGAAACTTCAATCTTGGGTCTCTTTCCAATCTTGGAAATGGCCCTCAAAAGCCTATCATGTTCAGGATCTCTAGGTGCTTTTGGTGCTTCCTGGTCACCTTGTCCTTCTTCGAATTCCTCTTCACTTTCATCTCTAACCGCAATATTCATTCCTCTACGCAGCTCCTCTTGCAACGCTTACACTTGTCTCCGGAGGACTCTAAAACCCTCTTCTGTCACACCTCCAGCTCTTCCGCCACAGTTCCTTCATGGAGGCATTTTTGGCTCTTATCACGCAAACCCAAAACCACAGTCCTGGTGCAAACTGCCTCACAATCGGCAATCTGTCTACACACTCAGGAACTCCTGCTCTGATACCACTTGATGAAGGGTGCTCCCCTTATTAACACAAACACAACAAAATCAAGAATAACAACGATTTGCAAAGACAGGAAATGGGCTTTCTATTATCCACAATGAAATGAAATTACAATATTCTGAAATATAACATGCACATTCAAAAATGCAACATGCACAACCACATGGGCATTTATTACAATATTCTGCAAGCCCGAGCCACCGGATGCATAACCCAGAACTGCCCTAAACAACCCTACGGGCCTTCAATATATAGGAAATTTTAACCGCCCAAGAAGATTCTAGAAATTAAACCCTAAAGTTGAGGCCAACCATCCCTAAGATATTATTAATCACTTTTATTACATTAGAATAGGCCTAAACAACTTCGGAACCCAAAAAGAAATTTTGAAGAAACTTTAACATTTTCAAGTTCAGGTAGCGCAACTTCCGGAGACCATAACTCATCAATCGTTAACCGGATGGGCTGTCGTAACCCCATTTTGGAAATGCCACAAAGTGCTCTAAAGCCTTCAAAACTGAGTTCGAAGTTTATGTACCCTACTGCCAATACCGAAAATACCCAATATCTACAAAACTAGACTTGATCTGGCAATGAAATTTTACTCGCAGGCTGATACAATCAAAGTGAACCTCCAGGGAAGAAATTATAACATTCTAAGCTCAAACGGAAAACTTACTAAAAATAGTAACTTTCCAGAAATAGCAACTCTGCACAAAATAGCCCTTATTGAAAAGAAACCAGAAAATATTTTTGGGTGATGCAAGATTGCTCTTACACCCAGGATGCTCCTTCATCAGAAGAACCCATTATAGAAGAAGAGGAACCATCCACAAATACCATAGAAGAAATTGCCCACATGTATGCAAGATTAGAACCAGAAGTCCAAAGACTCATTCTCTTCAAAGAATACTATGAAACCAAAACATTGGCCAACCATGGTAGAAGGAAAAATCATGTAGACAAAGACCATAAAGCAAAGATAGGTAAGATGTCCCTACCATGTTTTGATGGGTCGGGAAAGGACACCGCTCAATCTTGGGTCCAAAAACTAGATACCTATCTATCCCTCAGCCCCATGACTAAAGAAAATGCCATTAAGTTTGAGGTAATCCATTTAACAGGGGCAGCCCACAATTGGTGGCATCGCGGTCTCATTACTCTTGGACATAAAAACATCAACTCCTATAGTGAGTTCACCCAAAAACTCATTAATAGATTTGACCAAAAAGACCTTGAATGGTACTTTCAAGAGTTAACCCATCTTAAACAAACGGGGACTATTGAGGAATTTGCCAACCAATTTCAAAGTTTATCCGTTATGGTTCCGGATATATCCCAAAAGAGGCTTGTTTACATGTTTATTGAGGAGCTTAAAGATCACATCAAAACCTTGGTAAATCCCTTCGAACCACAAACCTTGGAAGAGGCTATCAAAAGGGCAGGGAAGACAAATTCTAATGCACCTATAGAAAACCCCAAGAACTTCACGTCTAAAGCTACCCATCGGAATGAAGGGCCCAAGAAGGACAACCAAGTTAGACCATGTTATTTATGCAAGGAACCATGGAGCAAGGATCACCAATGTCAAAAGAGGGTGGAATTGATCGAGAAAAAAATGTGCTTTAGATGTAAGGCACCGTGGAGTCCTGATCATCGATGTAAAAGGGGAGAAATGAACCAAATAGAAGAAGCACATGAAGATGAAAATCCAAACAAAAGGACAACTCGCCTTAAAACCAGAAATTATTCTTGACACTAGGGAAAGGAAACTAAGGAACCGAACTATCACTGAAATTTTAATCAAATGGAGAAACCTACCAATAGATGCCACCTAGGAGAAAGAAAAAGTCCTTAAGATGCTTGAGGACAAGCAAATTCGGGACAAAGGGACTGTCATGGCCCTCGATTGAAATGACTTGTATTTTTACAAGAATTAAATCATCCGATATGAAATTGAACCAGCGCGATTGGCTAAATGAAAGATCGTACTAATGAGTACTTAATGTCATCATTGGATATAATATCTTTTTATAGAATATATATATTCCATAAGGTCAATATACATTATATATATATGCATATATATAACATATATATAAATATACACATTAATAAACCCATTAAGAATTATTATAAACATAATTTAATATACATATTAATATATTAATGGTTAATATATATTAATATATTAATGGTTAATATATATAAATAATATTAATGATTAATATATAAGTATATACAATAATTAATATATTAACAAATATTTTTGAAAAAGGGGTAAAAAATTTATTCAAATCAAATCAAAGAGTACAACGCAAGAGCCCAAGGCCAACAAAAAGACACTCAACCATACAAAAGAAACTCCAATCCCACAAAGGGAACAACTAAACAGCTTTGTCTTCCATAATTAACCTGTCCAAAATCTCCAGGTGCTTTGGCTTCAAGGGACCCAATCATCTATATGTCATTCACCTAGGTTCTCTAAAGCCCATTTTGCCAAACAATCAGCCACTTTGTTCCATTCCTGTGGAATATGACAGAAAGAAAATATAATCAAGTCTGGAACACGAATTCAAGATCTGTTTAACAACCACGGCTAACTGCCAACTAATATCCGCCAAATGCAGAGTATTCAACATATCAATCACAATCTGCGAATCTGACTCACAAATAATCCTTTTCCAACCAAGAGAGCACCCTTTCTTTGTAGCAAAGAGAATAGCTATAGCCTCCATAAGGTTATTAGAGTGACATTCCTTATAGGTAAGAAAAGAAGAAAAGAACATTTCCCCTGCTATCCCTACCAACACCACCAATTCCCGCATGTCCAAGATTCCCCCTGGAGGACCCATCAGTATTTCCTTTAAAGTTCCTACAGTGGGAGGGAGCCATTTACCATCTCTAAGAATTTTTTGTCTAACCTGCCTCAATCTCCTTCGAGGAGGGGGGCCAACTCCATTGTCAACCAGATTTAGATTCCTTACCACAATTAGATTACTAGGATCCACATGCCCAGAGACATCACATTTCGCAAGAATAGTTTCCAGAAGTTTGCAAACAATTTTTCCCCATAGAAGGGCACTTATCATTTCTGAATCTTGGAAGATCCTCCTATCCTTTCCAACTATTAATTTTAGAAGATGAAAGTCGGGCCCATATGCCAAGTGACCTGCAGGAAAGAAGATTTAGCCGGAGAACAGCCCAGACAATCCCAAAACTCCACTAAAGAGCAAGCATTAACACAAGTATGGTTCAACACTCCCCACCACAAGTGCCAAACCTCTCTAGCATAAGAACACTGAAAGAAAAGGTGGGAAACACTTTCTTCACTTTTCTTGTAAAGGGCACACCTAGACAAACCTTGGAAGCCCCTCTTCCGTAAATTCTCCCAAGTGAGACATTTACATTGGACAACTAACCAGAGAAAGAAATTGAGTTTGGGCTAGGAGAAGCAATTCCACACTTGTTTCCACCAAGACACACCATTCCTGCCATACAACTGCCTATCCAATTCCTAGTACCCAGAAGCAACAGTAAATTTACCTTTCAGGTTAGGTCCCCAAGCCAAAACATCTCTCTTGAAGAGAGCTACACAATCTTCCAACTAAAATCTCAGCTAGCTCCTGGCGGTTCTCTTCAGTACCACCGCACGGCCATTCCTGAGGAGTCTTCCAGCAGGACACTTGAACTTGTCCCTTAATAATGGTAGTTTTAAAATCAGCAACCCTACACCACCCAACAGCCACAAAAATATCACATAGGGGTTGTAGGTGAGGGAACTGCGAGATGATCGGGGGATGGCCATCCCAGGAATCATACCAAAACTGAGCATCAGTTCTACTATAACAGATACAAAAAAAGACCTTCCTTCATGAGTTTTGCCCCTTTTTGAGGGTGTCCTAGATCATAGAGCCCCTTCCCATCAAGTTGCGCCGAGGCACATCCATATTATCAACACCTCTGAGATACTTGTGAGTGATGACTCTAGCCCAATCTTGATCTTGACAAGTACACCATCTCCAATATAGTTTGGCTACTAGGGCCTGACCCATTAAACCAATAGACCTGAGACCAAGACCTCCCTCATGACCTAGCCTACAAACTGAATCCCATCTAACAAGGCTCCATTTGGAAGAAAGGAAATTACTAGACCAAAGAAATTGACGAGAAAGAGCATCAAATTCTTTCACAAAACTAGACGGAGCCACTTGCACAAAACATATGTAAATAGGCAGAGCATTCACATCAGACTTTAGAAGAGTAACTCTACTCGCTGAAGATAACCATCTACATGTCCAATGGCTCACCCTCTTGCGAAATTTGTCCAGAATTTCCTGCCTAAACTCTCTGCACTGAGAGCCCATACCAATCAGAATCCCAAGGTAGACCAGAGGGAACTAATAGGAAATCTGAGAATCTGAGCAATCCTATTCTGAATAAGATGAGTATTGAAAAAATAAATAAAAGACTTATCCCCATTGATCTTCTGCCCTAAGGTTGCCAAATATATGTCCAAAGTTTCCTTGAATGCAACAGCTTCACTAATTCTGTCCCTCCACATCAAAGCAGTATCATCCACAAACTACAAGTGAGAATAGGGAGGCAAATTCTCACACCAGCTCCACCCTTGAATCAAGCCTTGACTAAGCTTGGTTTTAATGAGTCTACCTAGCTCCTTAGTCATAATGATAAACAAATAAGGAGAAAGCGAGTCCCCCCGCTGAAGACCTCTAGAAGCACTAAACAACTCAGAAGGTTCTCCATTAATCAAGACCGAGAAAGAGGCAGAGGACACAACTCATTACCCAACTGACCCATTCATTGCTAAATCCAAAAGCTTGAAGCACTTTCTCTAAAAAATCCCATTTGACTCTATCATAGGCCTTTGCCATGTCCAATTTGATAAACATGGCTTTCTCTTTGGAAGTGGTCATAGAATGAATGGCCTCATTAGCAACCACAATGCCATCTAGAATTTGTCTACCAGCAACAAAGCCACCCTATTCATTAGAGATAATAGTTGTTAGACATATCTTGAGTCTCTCAATAATAAGTTTTGTGATAATCTTATAAACCACATTGCAAAGAGCAATCGGGCGAAATTGATCAAGTCTATTCACATTTTCCTTCTTGGGAATAAGCGCCAAAAACGTAGAATTCATCGCTTTTAACATCTGCTTGTTACTATGTGATTCCTAAACAACCTCAAGAAGGTCTCATTTTATAACCTCCCAGAACTCCTAATAAAATTCAACTAGGAAACCATCCGGGCCAAGGGCTTTTCCTTTTTCCATGTGAAAGACAATATTCTCCAACTCTTGCAATGAAACAGGGCGGCTGAGAGCCTCATTCATCTCTCTAGAGACAAGATGGGGAATACATTCCAAAATAGAAACTTCTTCCCGAGCAGGGAGAGAATCTTCCTTGAACAAAGCAGAAAAGTATTGATGGGCTTCTTGAGAGATGTCCCTCAAAGAGGAAAGCTAAGCTCCCCCCAAAGACACTAAAGACGAAATGAGATTGCCTATTCTCCTTGCCTTGACAGAGTTATGAAAAAAGACAGTGTTCCTGTCTCCCTCCTGTAACCATTCAATTCTAGCCTTCTATTTCCAAAATATTTCCTCCCAAAGCTCCCACTCCTCCAGTTCCTTGACAGCCATAGCCTCCCTTTGACTCAACTCCAAAGTGAGTCCCTAATCTCTAATCAAGCGAGTGATAGAATCCAACTGACTCTGGGCTGACTGTTTGTTATAGTGCAAATTCCCAAAACTTTGCCTATTCCACCTCTTGAGTTTATACTTAACATACTACAATGTTTTAACAAAAGAATACATGGTTGTACCATGAGAGGGCTGCCCTTCGAACCACCAACCAGTGATTAAATCCTGAAGAGAGGGATCCCGCAACCACATGAGCTGGAACTTAAAAAAAGGCCTTTTTGAAGATCTAGAGGCATCCACAGAAAGCCTGATTGGCCAATGATTTGAGCCTCTCCAATCCTAGATTTCAAAAATAGTATTCCATTTGTCACCCATCCAGTAGCATGAAACAAGGAATCTGTCTAGCCTCTCAGAAATAGCGTCCACTCCACTTCTCCAATTATTCCAGGTGAACATGCCATTGTTTGGCTTCACATCAACAACATTTAGAATCTCAATATTACCATTAAGGAGAGTGGCAGAAGGATCTAGCCTAGCCACACCCCCTCTTTTCTCTTCCAAGTTGCATATTGCATTGAAGTCTCCAGCCAAAGTCCAAGGGAGAAAAGGATTCAAAGAGCGAACATATCGAATGTGGTCCCAGAGCTGTGATTTTCCCAAAAGAGTTGTAGGAGCATATACATTGGACAAAAGACAAATTTCACCTGAAACCAAACAAGAAGCAACCATAGAAATAGAAGACCAACCTGTAATCCACCACTGAGGAACAATCTTTCTAGGGTCCCATAAGCAAGCCATACCTCGTGAACTACCAAGAGCCCCAACATACAGACCAGCACCACACGCCCAAATCCTAGAAACTTTACTTTCCATATCCTCCACCGACAACTTAGTCTCCTGAATGAAGACAATGTCAGGGGAGTGAGAAGCAATTAAATCTCGAACAGCCTTTTGTCTAGGGATGTTGTTCAACCCCCTCACATTCCATGGTAGGACAATCATTTCTGAGGATGGGAGAAATGGGAATCGATGGGTTTCACAAACCCAGACTCAACCAGAGTATCCCCAATAACCTTCACCTTCTCCCGGTCTGTCTTTCCCCCACTCTTCGAAGGTTTCTCCACAAACCCCTTTTTAAGGGGCTTTTGTTGTAGGCCTAAGATAGGAATAGTCATGTTGCTCTTTCCAAACTCTGAGGATCCCTTTTGTGAAGGAGAGGCTGAAGCTACGACATTAACCACATCTTTCGAGACTAGGGTCTCATTATGTTCTGCCACACTTGGAGACTGCAAAGGAAGATTTGTGTCCATCTGTCCAACTTGTTGATCAACTCTAGTTGCATTATGTTGACCGATTACATTATACTTCTCCAATGTCATTCCCAGTAGTTTAGCACCCGGAGATAGCTCAGCTGGAATTTCCTCCTTCTGAACCAGGGTATCCAAAGCCTCAAACCGATTAGATACCCCATCATTTTGTCTATCTAGCCAAGTCCTCTTCTGACCATGACCTTTATTCCGAGTTTTTACAGGAATGAAGCCCTCTTTATCATTAATACTCTCTGACATGGGAGCCTTCCCTTTATCCACCCTAGGAGCAGAACTAGAAGGGGCATTAACTGAAGCAAGTGGCCTATATTTGGGGCATTTCCTCTGTAGATGCCCATACTCATAAGAGATTCTACATCTGAATGGTAATGTTTCTTAGTCCAGCTATTGAATCCAAGAAGAGGATCCAAGACATTTTTCCATAGAATCTGGTAATGGGTTATTTAAATCAACTTCAACACAAATGCAAGTATAAGAGATTACCTTTCTATCCTAAGTCTAAGTAGTAGGACCAACCGGTTTGCGAAGCAGGAGGCCAATGGAGTGAAGAATATCATCTCGCCAGAACTCAAGAGGGAGCCTTGGAAGACGAATCCAAACGGGAACCCGCAAGGGAAGTTCCTCTGTTGAGTTGAATCTAGCATGTCAAGGTTTGACAAAGAGCCCAACCTGGTTAAAGAAATATGGGCCTCCTTCAAAAGCTCTATGTTTATCCGCCATACATGAGAAGATAGCCAAGAAATAACTATTAGACATCAGAACTATCTCCATATCCCCTTCGAGGTTCCAAACTTTTTGGGCCTAAGATTCCAAAACCGGTAAAGAGAGGTGAAGCCCAAAACATTGCTCTAATATGCAATGTCATCTGCAATTGTTTCTGGTTGAATCACCAAGATTGGATGCTCCTGACGTCTTTCCAAACATTCATTCACCTTCTTGATTTTCGAACCTCCCTTTGATGAACCGTCACCATCTCCACAATTTTTATACACATCTTTACCATTTACATGTAAAGATACAGACGGGTCAGAAATATCCATAGCATCAGAAGTTCTCATGCCCTGAGCCATACAGATTTCTAGAACCTTAGAACAAACCACCTCCCCACAAAGGAGCCTTGCGCCTGTATTGAAGCAGTCGAACAACAAAGGAAATAACAATGGGGCGCCAGCAAACAACACCGAACCCAGTCCAACAACGCCCTGCAAACCCCAAACGCCCTTCAACATGCAAGAAACCTCCTCACGACAAGTAGAAATTAACAAAGCAAAGGGGAGGGACCCCCTTCCCCCCAACTACCGCTCCCTGATCTCACAAAACCCCCCACGTGCACAGGAAAATCGCAGAACAGGCTAGGGCAGGCGTGCCCTAGCTGCAAACCAGCATCACGACCTCCACTCGTCTGTCAATATAACCAATCCTATTAACAAATATATACATTAATATATTAATATATTATATTATTAAACAATTAATATATTAAATATAACAATACATTAATATATTATATTATTAATTAATATATTATATTTTTAATTAATATATTATATTTTTAATTAATATATTATATTATTAATTAATATATTATATACTAATAATAATAATATTAATAATATATTAATATATTAAATTAAAATATTAATATATTAATAAAATAAAATTATAATAAATTAAAATTAAAATATATATTAAGTTACAACTAAGTCATGGTCCCTTAGGACTGCGACTGAAGTCGCAATCTCTAAGGGCTACAACTGCAGTCGCAACCACTAAGGGGCGTGACTTGCAGTCGCCACCCGTGGGGAGGGGTGTGACTGCCCTCACCCACGGGGAAAACAATCATTCCCCCCACCCCAACCCCCCCCCCCCTATATAAATACAAGAAATGGGGCAGAGGAAAAAGGGGATGGAACAAGAAAAAAAATACAGTCAGCAGTAAGAACAGAGAATAAACAAAGGAAGAAATATATATATATATATATATTCAAAATTAAAAATATAATTAAATTATATCTAATATATATATAATTACAAAGAATCAAGATACACAGGTATAATTTAATATTTGCAGATAGTTGATGCATATTACATTTGGAAAGAAAATAAGATCGTTTATGTTCATAGATATCATTATTGATGTTTATAGCGATAATGAATTTTATGTTCATTCTTATGAGATTGTCCCTCGATTAACTTGGAAATGTGAATACTATATTCATTTAAAATCCAAGCTACAATCAGGGGAAATAAAGATTGATATAATGACAATTCAAGATTGGTGAAATCCCATTGTCAATTTGAGATTGATGTAATGACAATTCGAGATTGGTATAATCCCATTGTCAATTTGAGATTGATATAATCTCCGAGGGTTGATATAATCCTCAATAACCAGTGTATACTGATGGATAACATATGCATATGTAAAGGCCTTGGATAGAGAATATCTATTCCAAGAAGAGGAATGGTTCAATTATTGGCCTTCCTAAAGAACCTTAGAGGACGCGCTCCAGAGAGGATGGTGGACTAACCCAAGGGCTGCTTTAGAATCGATCTTATACCATTCAAAGCAAGAGGGTCCTTCTCAAGGGTTAGGAAACCTGATCTAACAAACTTACTCTCGGGAATGGTTAGGACTTAGGAAATATGTAGGCCTAGATGTTAAATTTGTGTATATTTATAAATTGTCTCCCACTAACTTTTTTTTTGCAGGATCATTTGACTAAGATCTAACCAGAGTAGAGGGTACACTACACCCGAACACTCCAGTCGGATTTGCTCACAGACACATGCACACTGCAAAGATGTTTGAGTGTCATGCATTTGTCCCACGAATCTCAAGACTGAAGATGGTCATTGGGATGTTACACCTACTAATTTTGGTAGTGTAACACGCCTTTGAGCGCCCACCGACTTCAGGAGGATGTCTAGTCCCTTTATCTTTCTCTTTCAGGCCTTCATTTCGATCTCTTCTTGCTTCTTGGTAACTCATACAAGCTCTTGAATACGATTTTCACTCTCTTGATCATTTTCGGTGCTCTCTTGCTCTCGTCGCTCCCTTTCCTCCACATTTACAAAGATGGATTAGGCGAATGGAGCTAATTCGTGGTGTAGGGGGGAAGTTTCTACTTTCACTTCCATCTTGTCTTTGATCTTAGCATAGTATCATGATTCTGGTTTTTCTTAGCATAGTATCATGATTCTTGTCTTTGATTCTTAGCATAGTATCTTTTCTATCATATCTCTTGGCTATCTGTGGAGGTGGTAACATCAAAATAGGGGCTTGACTGTGGCAAGCCTCTTGATCACTGCCACACAACATGCTTGTCCTCGAACATATGTGTGTAGGTGCAATAGAAAGGAATCGGTCGTGCTGGAGGCTTCGTTCATTGGACCATTGTAAGTATTTATCCTTGTGCTTTTCAGCCTATCAATCATCCTTTCTACTGCTTTTAATGCTTGCATGCATTCCAGTTTCAGCAAGTAGAATAATATTTGTATGTTCGGTGTCTTTATGGTAGTCATTCACAATCTGTCCGTATGGGACACTAGCACATCACATTGTTGTCCTTGACCCACGTGTTCATCTTGGACAGAGAGTGTGTGGGATTGGGCAGAGAGCCCTTACAGTCTGTTAGTTTGTTTCATGTTGCTTAAATATTGCTATCTGATAAATAACGTCAATTACACACACATGTACTCATCCCAGTGAGCAAACTCAGAGGTTTTCTCAAAGTGGAGAGAAGGATATTAGATCCTCAAGGGACCTAACTGCTTTTCGGAGTGGTTTGATATTTCTACTCTACAATTCCAAAACTGTAACCCTAGTTATTTAGTTGTCTTGCACTTAGACATTATGTCTTCTCTACACACAGATGAATTAACCTGAATAATCATATTAATATAATAGAGTGCATCAGGATTTCATTGAGTATAGTAAATTATAAAATCCTATTAACCAGCAGTTCTTCAAATTTCATATTTGCATTAACATGTCATACAACAATGAATTCCATTGCATTTTAAGAGACACGATCTCAAAAATCTTGAAGCTGTACTGATGGAAACAATTTTAGATTTATACAAAAAAAATGATTACTAGAAAATCAATAACATAAATTTTAAAAGGTACAAAATGAAAGAAAATCTATTCACTCTAAAATGTCTTCCTTTCTGTGCTTCAACAAGACCTGTGGGCCATTTAAAAAACCTTAGGATGTGCTTTAAAAATATAGCCAGCTTGCTGGTGTGGCATCCAAGTGATTAGGCATCAATCAAAATTTCAAACCATTTAAAAACATAGTTCCATCACTGTAATCCAAATAGAGACATCTTGGTTGTGAAGCAAGTGATGACAGAACCAAAAACAGCATGCATATAAAATAGATATAAAAGACGATTTTTTACAAAATATCACAGATTTGATCCCAAAAAGTTTAAATGCATTCACAAATTATAATTGGCAATACCATAATGTCTTACCCACGCCAATTTTAGCAAACTTGGTTTCAAAGACCTGCATATCCAATAAACAAGGGCCATATAACTGAATCAATTTTCCAACCAAATCATCATATATATACATTCATACTTGCAAGCATCTTTCCCAGAAAAAACTAAAAGCCACATTGCTTATCAGTCCAAATCAAAATAATAGCTTCTACCAACATCCACAAAGTTCAAAAGGCAAAAACGTGTTATGAAAGCAAATATCTCTTATTAAAAATCTTATTGCATGTAAGAAGGTTGAAATGAGTAAACATAATTTTGGTTCAAGATTTGGAGAAACAAAGTAGAATAGCAACTGACCTTGAAGCCTGTGTCACCTGGGTTAAAATAAAATTTTTCTTGATAGCCTGCAATAAAGTCAAAGTAATCTTAGCAGTCCAAAAAGTACATTCATGGAAATGACATAGCTGAGTTTCAACTTTAACCAGCTACAAACCTGACCCATCAGGAATATGTGATTTCCGATACAGTCCAAGATCGGTTCCATCTGCATCAATTACCACAACTGCATTGTAGTGTGCATTGTTTGCCTCCTCAAAGAAGCTCACTGGTATCACAACACCCAACTCCTTTGCAAGATTTTGCATTCTGTTCATCAGAATAATCAGATGCAAACTCTTGTGTTAAATGCAAAGATGGTGCAGACTACAAATACAATAAAAAATAGAATAACTTGCACACAAAAAAATTCTGTTAAGAAACCAAAAAATCCAAGAAATGATGAAATTATTTTATTCGTACCTCAAAATTGTAGGATGGCCTTTTCGAGGCTTAGCTCTTGCAAAATAATCCCCTCTTTGGGCCTGGCAAAAGTAGTAACCCTCAAATAGCTCCTGTAGCATAAACATTGGAAAAGAGAAAACAGATCACATAGGATGCCGTGCACTAAATGTCAATACATGTCAAAAATAATTGTGCTGGACTCATTTGCAGCAGCCAAAAAATATTCTACATTTTCAGAAATTTAAAATTTTATAAGAAAAACCACATTATTTGTTAACTGAGCTTGTCCTTGAGCAGACTTGTCATCAATTTCACAAAAACAACTTCTTTGAAGCTGTTGAGACTTCTAGCAAGGTTCAGAATCAATATTTGGTGATTTTCATTATCCACAGCTTTAATTGTTAGTTTGAAATGCATGACTATATGGATAGATTTAATATGCAAGTGAAGTTATGTGCCATAAATGATTGCATTCGAAGTGAATTTGACTTATGACTTGTAATAGTTAAAACCATAAATATTAGTAAAGGAGAGTATAATTTGTGAATGTTATTTTATATTGAGCACTTGTGAACATGTGTGTGTATTATTTTCATTGCTTCGGCTATTTGATCCTGACAGTTAGATTAATGTGTGAACTAGGATGCCCAGGTTAACCATCCAGGGCCCATGGAATTTTGAGGCATCCAAGTGACTTTGCGTGATTACGCCCTGTGAAACCAAGCTCAATCCACATAGAGGGGCTAGAGCCTAATAACTGTAATATGCAAATTTAATGTGGATGGAGTATGGGTGTAATGTGTCGGGTAAAGTTTTGTGTTCAAATTGTAAATTGAGTTGTAAATAGGCAGCCAAAAAACTAGTACTCAATTAAATAAAACACGTGAAAAAAGAGAATAAATGTAAACCAGACAACAGAAAAATCAAGATCTTTGTTTTGCCTGATTCAGATTTGAGAGTTTTTTTCAAAAAAAAAATCTTATGTATATAGACGATACAGAATTTTATAATGTAATACTATGCAGTACTGTATCCAACTCCAATACACAACAAAACTACAGATGCACTGTTTTCCCCGTAGGGTAAACCGGAACTATTGTATACAGATGGAAAAGTAAAGCATAACACAGAATATAGAGAACTAACAGTATTTCATTACTTCCTTCATTACCAAGTACAATATTATGCCGACAACCAGATCTCTCTTCTATCGAGAGAGTACATACATATAAGGACTGAGGGGATGCGAGGTGAACCGTCACATCCGTGTAACTGCCCTCGGCTATGGCAACTTATGCTAACTACCCATGTTTCCCGACAACGTCATCCCCCCCAAAAGAACAATCATCTCCGACAACTAACAAAATGGAGATAATATAGACAACTAAATAGAACAAAATCATGACTGAGAAGAAGGGGGCGGAGGGAACGTCCCTGAAGAGGCTAACTGTAGAGCAGAAGAATTCAGCCGAGTGTGTAGCTCATAGACCTGTTGTGTCCTCGCCTGTAAGTCCCGCTCCGCCACCATCTGATGCTCTAAAGTTGTTTTGTCCATCATGGCTGCCTCCAAGAACTCCTTCTCCTTTGTATCAAAGTCCTCCCGAGCCTATTTGAAACCAAGATGTAGGGCATGCCTTTCTTCACTAACCTCCACCAGTTGTCGCTCATAAAAGATTTCTCCTCAACTAACCAAGCCTCTAAAGCTACTCGCTCTGTCCGAACGGCCTCCAACTGAGCCACCATCGCCGCTCTCTCTGCGGCCCAAGCTGCCTGTTGGCTAGCCAACTCCTAGGTATGACAAGCCAAATCTCCCTCAACTACTCCCAACCAGGTGGCCATCTCCTCCTGAGCTGTCTGTGCAGCCACCCGAGTAGTCTCATGTCCGGAGGAAATATGCTCCGTACGCCTCGGGGTGTAATAGCCCTCCTTGAAGGCCTGCTCTATCTGTCAAACAAGAGCCTTTACTCGACTCTCTACCACTGGCTCATCAACTGCCCACTCATTCAACATCTCCACTGTCTCGATGGTGGGCCATCCACCTAACTCAATACAGGCTGCAAAGGCTGTGGGGCAACCAATTCGTACAAAGCACAGTAACCGCTCCAAATCATCAGCTACACTCTCCACAGCTCGACACTGTGCGGAAGCCACTACCCGATCGCCTCGAACAACCATGTCTGCTAAGTAGGCCTCAACGTCCTCCCTCACAGGCTCCCTTGAAGGCTCCGAAGGTATGATGAACTCAGGCCCAGGCAACCCCATGGTGACAACTATACTCACATCAACCAAGTGCACGGCCTCCTCGACCAAGTCCATCGCATGACCCTCCTCTGCCAAGTGCTCAGTGTGAACCCCTGTGGGTGAGACCACTGCATCCAAGTCAATCACCTCCGAGAGCACATCTCGTCAGGGAGAAAGAATTGTCGCTCCAACTGGTGCTAAGGGTGTCATCTGGAAGCGCTGACTAAGCCAACTGCTCATAGCTTCAATGGAAGAAGGATCAGCGACAGGTGGGGGTGCTCCAACAACCGGGCATCGATGGTAACCGCTGCATCGGTCTGAACCACCTCCAAATGAACCTGGCCCTCTGGAGGCTCCGCCTGACCAATCTACTCCATCTTACCGCTAGGCACATTGCCACCATCCAACCCTTCTAACTCATCCACTATCACTGGCTGTCGCTGCTGCCCGAACCCAGGAATGGATGGGACACTTGCTGTCGTGGGGGTCAAGTGTGTCGTGGCGGACAATACTGGCTAGGTAAACAGAACCTATGTAGGTGCAGGTGTAGGTAGAGAGGCAGTTGTGACCACCTCCATAGAATCATCCTCAGTTGTGTGACTACCCTCCTCGTCTGAGTCACTGCTCTCAGACGTCGCCTCTCGGCCACTGTCTATGTCCTTGAATGCATATCCAAAAACGGCAATGCCTCCGCCGCTTCTACTTTGGAAGCACCTTATGACCAGTCGGGATGTCCAAGTGTTTCCAGCACATGATGGGTGGCTCTCCAGACGCCAAGGGACCAGATCTTACCTCCAGTCAGTCGGCTAGAAGTTGTGTGCGTGTGGCCTCCAAGAACAAGCCAATGGCGTAGTGTGGCATATAAAATGTCTTGTGCTGCAGGGTCATAAATTCATACATGCGCTCCGCCAATAATGTAGCCCAATCATAGACTGTGCCATTCATCAGACCATTCATCAATACAATTTGGGGAAGGGCGGTATCAGAAGCACGGCTCGACCCTGTAAGTCTAATTTTTACCACATCCATAAGACAGCGCCAATGGCCCTCCGCAATAAAAGATTTTTTCATCCCTCGTCCTTTTGATGCCTTCGCCACCGAGTCTAACTTCGCAGGTGTGAGGCTTATGGAGACCAATTTAATCCAATACTCCTTTGATTCCCTAGGCATCTTTTGTGCTTTTACCTCAATCTATTTTTCATGGCGCCCTGGTATGCCAAACACCCGTGTAAACTCTGTCGCTGTGAATGAAACATTCACGTCCTGCCCAAGGTAGGGCAATGTGCTCATCTGAGAATGTCTGTCGAAAGTCTCAATCATGGCTCGCAGTGCACCTTCGTGGTCTTTAATGCAAAACACAGGCATTTGTATTGTCCATTGCGCCTGCGCGGCCCTCAAACTACTTTTTACCAAATCATTGCCAGGTGTTTCTTGCCACTACTTTTGGCATTCTAACCCATTCAAACCCTCAAACGCTACTGTCTGAGCTGTAACAGAATCTTTCTGAGGAGTCAACGCCATCTGTACTTTGGGTCTCAACTTGTGCTTGTCGCTGCTGGAATGCATTCTTCCTGCAACCTTGACTCCGGATGGCAACACTTGGGTGTTTTTGCCCATGTTGTTGTTCACCTACAACTTGGCTTTCCAATTTCTCTTGCCTGTTGAATCCATGCGTAACTGATTTTTCTTTCGTTTCCGTTGTACCAAACCCTTGCCAATAACTGAAAACGTGGTGTCGTACCTGTATGCCACTTGTTTTACGGCATTCCTCCTTACTCTTGTTCGTACGGTCGCAATGTTCTTGCTACACCCTCGTTCCAAAATGCTACACCGTACGGTCTGCTCTTAAAATCCAAATGGCATATATTGTTGTTGTTGCGATTTTTTTTCTTTTATTCTTTCATTCTTTCCAGCCTCCTACTCACGCGTTGTTTCCTCTCCTTGCGCATTTTTTTCCTCGACCTCCTAAACGCTGTGCGTTTTTGTTTTACCTCCGAGTGGAGGTCGCGGCTTTATATGTCGCACGGTGGGACGGGGGCACCACCATACGGTGGTCCCACCCGCGGGTGGTCCACCAACGGTGTTACTACCATTTGGTGTGACCACCGCACGGTGGTCCCATAGTTCGGTGGTTCCACCTACGGTGTTGCCACCACACGGTGGTCCCACCGTTCGGTGACCCCACCGTATGTCGTACGAACTGTTCACTTTTTTCAATTTTATTTTTATTTTTATGTTTTTTAGATATGTGAATTTCGTACCTGAGCATGAACTAGGTCGTCACCTGGTCGCCTTTGGTGGTAGGACTTTAATTTGGACCCATTTATTGTATCGGGGACTTTTGTTCCATCGAGTGTCCATAATTTGATCGCCCCGTTGTCGCCAACCTCTCGGACTCTGTACGGCCCAGCCACTTCACTTTAAACTTTCCGAGCTTGATCTCATTCTTCCCATTATACTTTAATACCAGTTGTCTCGGGGTGAAACAGACTTGCTTAAGATGCTTGTCGTACCAGGACTTCCGCCGCAGTTGCACAACTTTTGTAGCCCACTGCGCCATCATATGACACTCATCTAGCTTGTTCAGGTTGTACAATCTTTCCCAAAGGCTTTCCATATCCTCGAGCCTATTCTCGACTGCTATCCTTAAACTTGGCACCATGAACTCGACAGTGACAACTGCTTCCTACCCGTACATCAACTGGAAGGGCGTCTGTCTCGTTGTGACGTTATATGTTGTTTGATAAGCCCACAGCACTAAGGGTAACTTTTCTTCTCAGTCTTCTTGCTCCACCCCGCATGACTTATAAATCATGGAGACTAGCATCTTGTTTGTGGCCTCTGCCTAACCGTTGGCTCGAGGCTAATATGGACTAGAGAGGGAATGAAAGATTTTGAATTCTGTCGTCAACAGTCGGATGACATGATTGACGAAGTGACCTCTGTCACTAGTCGACTGGATGGATATGCCATATCTCGTTATGATATACTCGTATATGAATGTCATCGTACTCAGGGCCGAGTTATCCAGCAGGGCCCATATCTCTGCCCACTTCCTCATGTACTCTGTGGCTACCACAATGTATAGGCACCTCCGAGCCCTACTTACCTTGAGAGGTCTGATAAAGTCCAAGCCCCACCGTTCAAAGAGTTCATGTGCATGGGAGGGGTTGAGAGGCATGAAGTCTCTCTTCAAGGGTTTCTCGGCCCGTTGGTAGGTGTCGCAACTTGTGACCCATTCCCGGGCGTCATTATGTAGTGCGGACCACCACAAACCCGCCAATAGGACCTTTCGCTCTATTGTGTCTGGTCCCATGTGACCCCCTGTCGATCCTCCGTGTGCTTCCCTTAGTACGCTTGGAACTTCTTCCTCCATGACACACCTTCGGAGCACCTGGTCAGGTGCCATTTTGTAACTGGAAGGTTCTACTCCTCAACACCAGTTTCCTTCATTCGCCTGGCGACATATCCTTCAAAAACTGCGATGTTAAGAGGTATTCCCCTATACTTGTGTACCATACCGGCAAGATGGCAATGTAGAATAGAAGTGCGTCGAGGAAATTGTCATTAACCCCTTCGAGTGGTTCCCCGGACTTGAGCCGAGAGAGGTGATCCGAAATCACGTGGCTCTTCCCAGGCCGCACAATGATCGTGAAGGTGAATTCTTGCGACAGTAACAACCATCTGCTTACTCTGCCTTGAATGATGGGCTTATTGACCAGGTACATTAATGCTTGGTAGTCCACATAAAACGTGAACAATGTTGCCAAGAGGTAATGTCTGAACTTCTGTACGGCATACACCAACCCGAGGGCTTCCCGCTCTGTGGTGCTATAGTTTTTCTCTGCCCTCGACAACAGTCTACTAGCAAAATAGATGGGGTGATCCAGATCATGGTCGCCAACCTAGGCAAGGGTTGCACCAATTGCGAAGTTTGAGGCATCCACGTGAACGTGGAACTCCTTATCCCAATTGGGATGCACGAGGATCGGTGCTCCGACCAGCCTCCTTTTCAATTCCCCGAATGCAACATCTTGTTCTGTACTCCACACATATGGTTCAACCTTCTGTGTCAGCCTGTCCAGGGGACAAAAGACTTGTGCAAAGTTCTTGATGAATCACTTATAATAGCCGATGTGTCCTAAAAAGGACTTCACTCCTGTTACATTTGTAGGGGCCTCTATTTCTACTATTACTCGGACCTTGTCGGATCGGTCTTTAACCCTGTCTTACAAACAATATGGCCCCAGAGTTTCCCCTATCCGGTTATATACGTACACTCTGTCCTCGACCACGAACGTCGTTTTTAATTTATCCTCTTCTGCGATAGATATTTGGTTGTACCCGGAGAATCCATCCATAAACAAGTACATCTCATGACCCACAACCTCTTCGAGGATTGTGTCTGTAAATGGAATGGAGAAAGGGTCTTTTATAGTGACAGCAGTCAGGCATCGAAAATCAACGCAAATCCTTATTTGGTTGGCCTCTTTCTTTAGTGATATCACTATCAAAGATACCCATTGACTTGTCTACACCCTAAAAATAATTCCTGCCTCAAGCATCCGCTGGATTTCCTCATCCACCCTCGCCGCATAGTTCTTGTTCATCTTGTACGGTATTTTTCGCACAGGTACCGCTCCTAGTACCAAGGGGATGCGGTGTATGCACAACTCTGGTGACACACCCTTGAGGTCTTTGTAAGTCCATGCGAACACATCCTTGTATTCCATAAAGATTTTAAATGCAACAGTCTTTAACACAGGATCCCAATCGTCCCCTACTAGTATATTGCGTGAATTTTCTTCATCCTCGAGGTTGGTGGCCTGCAAGGATGGTTCTTCATACTTGATCGGTTTCCATGCATCAAATTAGTGGGCTAGAATGTTGTTTATGTGGGCCTCCCCTTCTGTGTACTCCCCATATTTCGGTGGAAACACTTCTTTCTCTTGTTCCCCTTCTTCCACCCCCTGCATGTAAGTATGAAAGAGCTCGTAGTCTTCCATTTGCCAATCAAAGAGTCCACTCATCGAACTTGTGTCATCCCCCGAACATTCCACCAGTTCTAGGACACCTTCATCATTAGCTTCTATTTGGTCCTTTCCATCATCCACTCGGCCACGTTCTTCGTCAGACTCTGATTCCAAAGAAGATGCGATCTCCTCACTCACCATCTGGGTACAAAGGTCGATGGCGAACTTCCACCCTCCGCTTTCCATGGAGAGAGTGTTCCTCTTCCAATTATGATTGACCTTTGTCGTCACTAACAATCCCCTACCCAAGATGGCGTCATACCCTTTCTTCTTCAGCAGAATCACAACAAAGTTCAATATAAATGGTTGTGTTCCTATAGTAACTTGTTGGGCCATTAGTGTCCCGGGAATTTAATTCCCTGTTGGTCGGCACCCAGTAAATTAAAGGTCGGTGGCCACAGGGTAAGCTTCCCGAGTTGCTTCCAAGTTTCCTCAGGGAGGACATTCACCCCAGACACGCCATCAACAATGGTGTCCGTCAGGATCGTTCCGAGGATACCCATTTCCACGACAGCGAGGTGTCGGCCATTATTCACTGCCAGCAACATAGGATCTGTTGCCGACCCGCCAAGTACTTGTTGTTTGGTGTCTGCTTGTGCGGTGGTGCCAGGTTGTAGGGAGACGATATTCAATAGTGTTGTCCTCAATTGAGGCATGGTCTGAAGGTCTTGGATTTTGATTGGTACCTCCAATTGTAACATCTGCCATAATATATTATTTTATGCTTCTATCCGCCCAGAAGTGCTAGCCTTGTCATGTGTATCCTTCCGTACCTTCATCGCTTTTTTAATCTCCTCACGAGCCTCTCGTACCCTCTATTTCTCCATAAGGGGGTCGGGGTACTACCGGGCCTCTTTCGTTTGGCTCTAAGTGATAGCAAGCACCTTTTCTTCCTCAATGTTGAGGTAGTTCACGCCAGGTTTCAGACAGTTAGCATCTTCATGATCTCCAGGCCGCATCATCGACACAACTTCTGTGGTGTCGCCCTTTTGGCAGTCGCGGGCAAAATGACCCCACTGGTTGCATGCCCGACACTGGATCATCGGTCGTCCCTTCGGATCTTATTGTATCTGGATCCTATTGCTATTGTCATTATTTCCTCTTCCTCCGCGCCGGTTATTTCGGAACCCGCCAGATGATGCGTTATTGTTTGTTTCTTGTGTGGTGTTTGTTGCCCTAGAGGTAGACGGTTGTTCCTGGGTAAAGAGTACTTGTTGGTCCCCCATCTTCATGTTGCATGGGCATTCCTTAATGGAATGGCCCATAACTTGGCAAATGTCGCAGAATGATTTTCTCAAGTATGAGCCCTTCATGTGCCCGTTCTCCTTACACTCTGTACACCACAATTCACCTTCGTCACTTCGTCTTGCGTTCCCCTTCATTGATTAAACTCCATCATTCTCTCCATATCCTTTTGAAGAGCCTGCACTTTCTTATTGGACTCGTTGTCAGTACTGCTCTCTCCAGATTCATCACTTTCCGATGAGGTCTTGCTCCTCTTTTTCTTTGAAGTTTTGTTTTGTCCTCAATCTCGAGGTTCATGGCCCTGTCGTAGGCGTCTACGTACGACGTGGGTGGTACTATCTTCATCTTCTTGAGGGAATGCTTTAATCCCTCCACGAACACACTCTTTTTCAATTCATCGACTGGCTAAGCCTCCATCTTCCCGGGCAGCTCTTTCAGCCTCCGATTGTACACTCATACAGTTTCTTTCTTTCCTTGTTTGGCACTATAGATTTCAACAACTATTTCATTGTCGTCCCAAAGCAATTGGAACTCCGCATGAAATTCCTTCCTGAGGTTGTCCCACGTATTTATTGTTGCCTTATCCATGTTGGAGTACCAATCAATGGCAACTCCTCGTAGGGTCGCTGGAAACTGTTGGACCCATTCATCCTTGTCCGCGACTATGTTTGTCGTCCAAATGGTTTCGCAGGTGCGGCAGTGTCTTACAGGATCTTCCTTCCCATCGCCATTAAACTTTGGTAGTTTCTGTTTTTGAGATGACATTGTTGGTCTCTTCGCCACTGGTACTGGTTGTTGTCCCCCTCCAGGTAGGTTAGAGCCTAGAGAATGTGTTTGACCACCGTGCCCCTGTGTCCCTCCGACACTCACGGCAGCCCCGGTGTCCTCTTCCTCCTTAGCCTCTTCCTCACTCTGTTGGGTTGTCCTAGCCTCCGTACGTGGTGTGAGACAGATCCCTCAACCGATGTCGGATCTCCTCAAGTAGGTCTAGTCGTTGTCCGGCTTCCTCGATCAAAGCTTCACTACTCCTTCCCATAGGGTCCGTACGGTGTCCCTCGTTTCTGTGGTTGCCACCCTCCGCCTAGTTACCTTGACCTCCGTCCAGGTGGTCCTTCGCCAACCACCTAAGCCTCCGTCTCCTTTCCGCCTGTTGTTCTAGGATCAAGGCTCGTTGGACGGCTTCGCACTCTACGTTTTCTTTTTATTTCTATCCTTGTTTAACAGATTGAGCATCAATTCTTGCAACAAAACATCATATATTGAAAATAAAACACTTTGTATTAATTCATGCTTCATGTACAAATGTTTGTCAGTAGTCTGGCATTATTACAAAAGTGTCTTCTTTATTCTTTATTCTTTATTCTTCCTTCATTCTTCTTCAGAAGATTCAAGGTTCAATGATTGTTTCCCCTTCGATGGGTCCCATCACGCGCCTCTTCCTCGTGGCGATTGTTCTCTTCATAATGGCAGAGAAATTGGTGCCATCGTTGTTCCCTCTCGATTTCTTCCCGTCGGTTCCTTTGTGTTAGGGATGTCTGCGCTAGTAGACGAGGGAGATGGTTCAATAACCGATTGACCGCCCAGCTTACTTCAAGAGCGTCCCAGACTTCACCTTCTGGAACTTCCGCCTCCGCAGCCTCTCTCCTGACATACGTCTCAATTGCCGCCTGTAGCAGGACCACAAAATCCGAGGTCAAGGCATTTTCTCCCTCATAAAGTTCCCGCGTTCTGTCATCATCCCTGCTCGTGTTGGTGCCATTGTCATGGGGTTGGCCCATTCTCACGTCATTCAATCACTTCCCAGATTCGACTAGCAACGGCGCCAAATGTTTGCCCCGTAGAGTAAACCGGAACTATTGTATACAGATGGAAAAGTAAAGCATAACACAAAATATAGAGAACTAACAACATTTCATTACTTCCTTCATTACCAAGTACAATATTATGCCGACAACCAGATCTCTCTTCTATCGAGAGAGTACATACATATAAGGACCGAGGGGATGCGAGGCGAACCGTCGCATCTGTGTAACTACCCTCGGTTATGGCTACTTATGCTAACTACCATGTTTCCCGACAACATGCATAAGGGATCTTTCCAACAACTTATTAGCATTGGGGAGTGACTTCTTGTAATGTACCCTCTTAAGAAATCAGACTTTTCCTAGAGGTTATATTATGACTTTAGGCCTTGTAGGCTAACATGGTGATTAGAGGACACTTCTGAGAGTGTTCTATGGCTCTTCAGCTAACCTTTTGGTGTTTATTTCAGTATTCTTCAGATCAGTGTCCTAATTTATTTAAGATGTGCCTTCCAGAGATCATTCAGAACTTTTTGATTCACACTTACTATTGTTAGTAACTCAATTGGATGTTTAGCTCATAGTTACTATTTCTAGTAAGTCTCCAGGGTGGTCAGTTGGCATCATATCTATATCTGGAAAGTGGATGGATTATTCCCATGAGTTGATATTGCCAATTATCAAGGGTCTAATGATTTAAGTTAAATTATTAAAGTTAAATCTTAAATTATTATAATTAAATCAAGTTTAACTTTAATAATATTAATTATATTAAATGACTTTATGATATGACGACATAAAGGAGGTTAAAGTGATTTTTGAGTCATTTTTATAAACTAACTTTATTTTGGTGCCTAGGGAGTTATAATGTTTTAAATAATTTAGTGTTGTATGGAGATAGGTGCCAATATTGGGAGATATTAAGTGAATATACAATTAATTCATGAAGTGACTTTAAGTTAATTAAAATAATATAAGAGGTCACTTTACTATTATTTCTGATTGCGAGTAAATAAATATAGTTTTTGGAAACTTCATGAGAGGATTATAAAAGGAGATTTGAGGAAGTCATTTGATATATTTGACTTATTTTATTTCTCTTTGAGAAGCTTGAGAGCTTTGGCTTTCATTTACAAGAAATCTGAGGATTGAAACCCTTGGAGTTTCTTGGCGGTTTGAAAGGAAACCCAAATCCATCTTTCATGTGGATTCATTTAGAATTCACCATTGCGCTTCATTATCAGATTCTTGGAGGTTTCAACTGGAAATCTGTCTGGAGGGTTTGACAGATTGGATAGCTAGGTTTTGGAGGTGAACGTCATGTTTTGGACGGGTTTTATGTAATTGTTGGCATCTATCATCATTCAGATGTGTGTTTCAGACCTGGCAAAATTTATATCAAACTTCAATTCAGAAGGGTTTGGATTTGTTTGAGCAAGGGCTTGATAGAATTTCATTGCTAAGTTGTTCAAAAGGTTTGAGCACTTACCTTGGAGACCTAGCACTGCCACTAACCTTTGGAGGTGATTTAAGGAGCTATTTCAGACATTTGGGACAGCCCATCTTTGTTGTTTCAGGTCTGCCATAAAAATCAGATGTATATTCAGATTTATAATCAGCATCCATACCTTGTTGATTGGTTTATGCATCATAAAATTGAAGGCAACAATCAGGTATGTCATTGTATTGAAACTCATTGAATATAATAAGACAACCTTGATGTTCAGATTTATATCAGACTTCTGATTTTAATTCCAATCCATATATTTGTTGTTATTTCTTATGTTAAATGTTTCTATAATTGCTTCATAACATGGCAAAAACATCTATGCAATGATAACTCATAAAAACCAAACCAAAGCACTCCAAAACAAACTCAAAAGAATCAGACCAGAAATCAGAGAAACGGGGCAGAATAAGGCTGGAATCTAACAGTGGTATGACAGCAGAGTTTTCCCACCATCCTATTAAGGGATTGAATAAAATTCAGAGGCACAACAATGGGTTTTAGCAAGGTTGAAGATCAGATCAAGAGGATTTATGAACAGGAAGCTATCCAACTCTTTGAAGAGTACCAAAGCATGCCTGAGGGGTTTGAAAAACAGGTTTCCTTTAATGGTTTCTTAATTTTGGTTGTAATCTTGAGACCTGGTAAAATGGGCATGGTGAACTACATCAGAAGAATAATGAAAGAAAAATCAGAAGTTACCCTTGAAGAAGGATTAGTGAAGGAAGAAGCACTTGTTTGTGACTTGCAGCCTATAGGTGATCATGGAGAATAGAAATCTGAAAAATCAGTCAACATGCATACGAGGGTGGACTGTAAGCTCTAAAGTAAACAAAGCCACAAGTTCACTTCAGCCCTATGAGGACAAGGACATGGAAGAGTCACCTATTGAAGCTATTGATGAAGAGTGCATGAAGATTGGAGGAGATGCCATCATGGAGGTTACCAAATCAGAAAATCAGTCATCTATTGCAGTCACATCCAAGGAGCAATCTTCACATGAAACTTTGAAAGTGAAATTTTCAGTCATGGGAAAGATGTTATTTCAAGTAATGATTACACGAGTTTTTTGGTAGGAAGCTTGGAGGTAGAGCTATCCTACGAGGTTGATCTCACTAGTGCAAATGATGGGCATATTGATAGCACATATGAAGATGTTTTCCAACCAGCCAATGATGATGACTCCACATCTTATGTGATTGGATCAGCTTGTGTTGTCCGGGTGAGATGGTCCCTACATATGGTGTGGGTCCTACTTGGGATGGATCTACTTTTGACCATAGTGTTGTTCCAACTTCATCTATACAGTTGGACATCAAAGATGGCATTAATAGAATAGATGATGTTGATATTAACCTCGAAAACAAATTCGATTTAATGTTGCATGATGTTGATCATAAATTAGAAAAAAATGTATGGGATTGATAGGTCTCAGAAGTACTATCATTTTGCAGGACAAACTAAAAGGTAAATAAAGACCAAATTATTGAAGCCATTAAACATTTTGATGACACCCATAAGCTAATGGAAAAATGTTGTTTGAGGTATTCAGGGATGCATATGGACCTTGGTGGAGAACTTTCCCATTTAAATTCACAGGCACTTAGAGAAGCGTTAGTGATAATGAAGACAAATTACCTACAGCTACCTTCCAATAGAGATCACCTTTTAATGCTTGGTGAGATATATTTCGATATGCGGAAAGGGAAAGAAGAGGTAGATAAACTTATGGATGAGCTTAAGGTTACACAAGATTATTTGAAGAGCACTCAGATGGCCCTTCAAGAATCAGAAATTCAGATTTATGAGCTTTGTGAAGAATTGAGCTTGGCACAAACATCATCATACACAACAGAAATCCAGCAATCTTCTATGGCTGCCATAACACTTGAGGATGAGAATGGTACTCGTGGTTTGAGGGGAGAACCCCTTATGATGGTCAAGCACGAGGAGCTTTCAAATTTGCATGGGCTTGAGGACAAGAATGATTTTGAAATTACTCAGTATATACACAACCTGCATCATGGAGATCATGAGTCACCTTTAAGGGGGAGTCAATCGAGCACACACTTGGTGGATATAGATACTAGAGAGATAGTTGAGCACACACCTGGATGTAGAGGGAGACATAAGTGATTCAGTTTTGGTTGAACCCTTGATCATTCGTGAAGAGTTTGAGGGGTTATCTCCCCTAGAGGCTCACATGGTAGAGCTTACTTCTTTTGGACTAGCCTATGAAGGGTGTACATCGATGGTGGCATTGTTGATTCGGGAGTGTCTACGCATGTGGACACTATTGGAGAGGCCATTGATACACTATTCCCCCATTATACATTATCAGAGTATGGAGCTGATTTGTTTTCAGAGGATGAGGTATGCATAACGAGAAGCATTTCGACCCTGATTCATTGGATTGTGGTCCACGCATTGGTATTAGACAGCTGACCAGAGATTTCAGATCGTCTTTTGAGGACAGCAGCTGATTGGAGAGTTTGGAGAGGTTTGTATAAACCTTTCCTTGTTGGAGGTTGGCATATTGATGAGCTCCCATCATCCTTTGTCCTTGGAGGTACTTGTTGCTTCATTTTAAGTGAAGTTTTCTAGGTTGGGTAGATGTTGTTCTGATCTATAACAGTACCATATGCTGGAGTGGCCTGACTAGTTATGCACTTAGGATGATCTTTTTGCACATCCATGGGAGTTCATTTAGATTTAGATGGACATGTAATGTTATTGGCATGGTTAGAGATCTATCCCTCCACTTTTTGTTCATGTGAGAACGTGATGACTTGGGATCTAGGGATCCGCATCATAGATGGAGTGTTTCCCAGGTTGTTGCAGTTTGATGATAGTCATGTCAGATTGGCACAAAGAATTCGTGGAGCCATCTCTCTGAGATTGATATGGGATCATGGTATTCAACTCGGCATACAAGTGTAGTTAGCAATGGGTTTGGTATGCAAGATGCAGATTGCTTGAGGGCAAGCAAACATTGGGAAGGGCAGACTGTAATCTCCCCTTTTAAGGCATCAATTTTTTCTAGAGGTTAGCTTATGACTTTGGTCCACGTAGGCTAACATTGTGATTAGGGGACACTTCTGAGCGTGTTCTATGGTTCTTTAGCTGACCTAATGGTGTTTATTTCAGTATTCTTCAATTCAATGTCCTAGAAAAATTTGTGGTGTGCCTTTCAGAGATCATTTAGGACACTTTGATTCACACTATTTTTAGTAAGTCACTTGGATGTTTTGCTCATAATTACTATCTATAGTAAGTCACTAGGGTGGTTAGTTTGCATCATATCTATATCTGGAAAGCGGATGGATTATTCCCATGAGTTGATATTATCAAAAATTTAATGATTTAAGTTAAATTATTAAAGTCAAATCAAGTTTAAATTTAATAATATTAATTATATTAAATGACTTTATGATATGACAACATAAAGGGGGTTAAAGTGATTTTTAAGTCATTTTCATAAAGTGACTTTGTTTTGGTCCCTAGAAATGATTTGCCTTCATTTCCTTTTAAAGCCACAAGTGAACATTCTAGAAATAACTTCTAGAAGATTCCTTTTATTATTTTATTTTTCCCTTCTCAAAAGTGACCTATTTTATAATTTGTCAATAATTTATTATAAAGTCACTTTTACATAAAAATAGGTCCAGGTAATTAATTAAATATAAATAACCCAAAAGTGACTTAGGATTGTTTAATATTTAATTAACTTGTTTCCTTATAATATCTCACCTTAGCCTATGGGAATAAAAATAGGCTAGTGGACTCCACTAAATTATCACTCAAAAAAGGGGACATTACACAAAACCATTTTTACCTCTCACTTCCTTTGTAATCGAGCTTCATTATGCTCCCAAATTTTTGTGAGCACACATCCAAATGAACTATCTTGGCCAAATCTATACAATAGGGAGTCTAAAATAGTTTAATTTCGTTAAATTATATGTTTGTTTGATATTCTTTGCCTAATAATAAGTGTTTGCCTAATTTTGTGGTTTGTAAAGTTTTATTAATGAATTATTCACTTAGGAACATGATTTTCTTGCACAAAATTACATACTTTGAGACAAATTAATTATTCAAGAATCAAATGTGCCTCAAAGTCGGGGGTAAAATGTAATAATGAAATGTGCATACCCGTGCCAATTCCTATTTAGTTTTGTGCCCGTTTTAAGAGAATATCTTAATGCAATTACACATTGACAAATGCTAAATCCTATGCAAAGTTGGACTCATTCCCATATCCTTCACTTACCCACCTTTACACACATTCCCATATATCGAACAGTGCCATATCCATGCCTATACATTTTTCCATACTATTCACATTTAAAGATCCCCCATACTCGGGCATTAATTCCTTACATAGATATTACTACTCCCTTATCCTAGGTCAATCCAATGGTTGCAAGATTGACCTCACATTTGAGGATCTTACGCTCAAAAATCTAAATTTCAAATTCAAATTTCATCAAGTCCAATGCATTTGGCTAGCTGTTGTAAGCCAGCTCAAAACATGTTTATATGATTTATTTCTAGCACCAATATTTAAAGTCATTTAATTGCACTCATTTTATCATCCAAAAATATTGACTAATCAGTTGCATTTAAGAATGGAGCATCCTAAAACACTTCAATCAGTGCACTAAAAGGAACTGGAATCTGGATAAATCACCCTAGAGCATTTCAACATTTGAAGATTGCTATCCTCAATCACTTCCCCGATTGTAAAGTTGCTCCTGTCAAGAGGGTTGACCTAGGAGAAAAGGACCCTTGCAATTTCAGCGATTTCCCCTAGATATTTATAGACACCACCAGTCCTTTAATATTCAGCAAGGAGCAGACTTTGTGGTGAACTACAGAGAAGAAATGTGCAACCTGCAAGATCAGAACCACACATTACAGGACAAATCTGTGGACACAGAAGCAATGAACAGGAATGGGCTCAACATGCACATAAGACAAAATCTGGGACAGTCCCAAGATATTTTCAAGACAGAGTGGAATCATTTTCAGTGCCAAGGTAGACAGGTTTCAGTACAACAACATAATCAGTCTCCGTCTTTCTTCCATGAGCTAAAGTGCTCTATCCCTTCGTATTTACTCTCTGTTGTGAAGTTTTCACACCATTGCCCCATTGCAAATGGGGACCCCCTCTTTTTGCTTTAGCAGTAGAGTTGGTGGTCTTTAGGGCCTTAGCTAGCAATAATTTCCAGTCTCCAGGACATAGTAGGGAGTAAGACTGAATTTGATGAGTTTAACGAATCAGGAATGTTTGAAAATCAGTCAAGCCCATGGGCTTTAGTTTGAGCATAAGGTGTCTTAGAGTCAGGTCTTGAGGGGTGGGCGAGTATGGATGCCTGCATTTTAGTCAAGGAGACTTCAATCAACAAGCAATTACCTTTGAAATCTGCATTTAAGTTAGGAGTCGGAGTGAGGTGAAAGTAGCTAAGTATGGGGGCAGCAAGAACACAAGGCAGAATCCTGGAGGCGGGGCGGAATCCACCTGCCCCCTAGGATTCATTATCCTGGACAGCCTCAGATTTCCCTCTCTTGGTGACCAAGAATCCTGGGTGTGAGTCTTAAGGTCTTTTAGATGGAATTTTGACATGGTCTCAATGTAAAATCAGACTCAGAAAATGGTGAAATCAGAGTAGAAACCAATTTAAGCACAATCTGATCAGATTTGAGCAAGCATATAATTCACCTGGGAAGCAAATTCAGGACTATGTACCACTTAGAGAGGTGTGAAGGCATTGGTTTGACTGAAGAGGGAAAGTTTTGAAGTAATGGAGGAATCCTTCGGAGGCGGCAGATTCCGCCACCCTCCTAGGATTCCTTAATCCTGGCTTGGGCCTGATTTCCGCTTTATAAAGCATGGGCAGTTTCAAGCATTTTGATAGCATAGAGCAAACCGGTGATAATGAAAATTGAAAGAAAATCCTTGCAAGCATGAAATTTCCACCTTTGATCAAGTGACCAGGCACTCAATTGAAAGGAGGAACAGAACGATGGTTGAAATGCAGTTCGAAGTTGGGTGGCAAAGTAAGAAGGTTTTGGATATGAAGTTTGACTAAGTGAAAATGTCGGGATCCTTGGGTAGGGGCGGAATCCACCCCCTACCCAGGATTTTTATCCTCCTAGCAGCACAATTTCCGCCTTCTAAAAGCTTAAACAATTCAAACTCCATTTAGTGGCATGATGTGAGTTGAAGATTGAGGAGAAAGTCTTGAAGTGTGATAACGAATTGAGGGAAAGAAGTGAAGTTTGTTGAAGTGCAAATGTTGGAATCCTCGGGTAGGGGCGGAATCCGCTCCCTACCCAGGATTTTATCCTTGAGACCTCAGGAATTCCACCCCATTAAATGATGGCAATCAGACATTTCTTTGAAGGCACAATGAAAGCTGAATGAGTAGAAAGGGGAAGTCATGGGGTTTGGTGCTAACTCAAGAAGACATAGAGCAAGATTTTGAAAGTGAAACATAGAATCCTCAAGACCCTCCTAATTCCTCCCAGCTCACAAAAACCTTGAGCATATGGAATTTCCGACCAAGGCAAAAGGGGTTTCCTCGCCCATATCTGATTTCCGCCCAGCTTGTGCCCAAAATCCTCAAGCCCCTTCAATTTCCGCCATGGTGATAATTGAGATAGGTGGGTGTTTTGGCATCTAGGAATGAGAAGAAATTGATTAAGGCTGTGGCAAGTATCAATTTGAGGAAACAAAGGAAGGTGTTGGACATCTGAAAGTTGGCAAAAGAAAATTCCTCAGTGGAGGGCAGATTCCGCCCTCCCATGAGGATTATTTATCCTCCCAATCACCCAAATTCCGCCCTCTACTTGAAGATCGGTCGTGTCATGGATGCAGCGAATTTTTGATTTCAACAAAAAAGTAAATATTTAAAACATCAATCCCTCCATCAAAGTCGGCCAGCCTTGAGATATGTGCCTCTTCACCTCTTCAACACCTGTATAAGGGGATCTCTTTTGACACCAAAACGAAATCAGTCTTCTCTCTGCCCTTAAGCAGCGATTTTTGTCATAGTAAGACAGCGAAATTCTTCCAGAATTAGCAGCGAAATATCCTTGACAGGGGCAGTGAATACCTCTGTAGAAGACAGCCAGCTTCCAAGGAAGAATCAGGCCTTCTTAAGGCATCAGCAGGGCTGTTGAAATTGACATCTGTAGGTGGTAAGGAGATCAAAATCTGAACTCTTCATAATCTAAGGATCATCTCTCGTTCCAGATTTTGGTGAATACTATCATTTCTTCAAGTTTGTAATGTAGGTTCGAACTATGTTTGATTAAATCTTCAACTTCCTTATGCTAAAATGATCAATCTCATGAGAAAAAAGGAAAATCTGAATGTGCTCTAAAGCAAAAACATCTATCATCTCAGATTTGATTTTGTCCAAATTCATAGTGCGGATCTGAATTACTTAATGAAACTCCCAATTCTTTCAAGCTAAAATGCTAGATGCTTTATAGGAAAGAAGTCAGATTTGCATAAAGGGGTTTTAGATGGTAAGAGTTCAATTAAAGAGGATTAAAATGCAACAAGATCTGACGTGAATTCTTACCCAGTTAATGAGTCAAAATTTGCAAGAGGAAAAGGGGTTTGATCTTGAGGTGACGACATTTCATTTTGCCTCTTTGATATTGATGCAATTATCATGAAAACTTTCAGATTTCTTCATTTTGTTATACTTGTTAACTTTGCAAGGTTTAATGTTTTTTTCTCTCTTGTCTTGCAAGGTAAGTTGCTGAAGGGGGAAGCTAGGAAAGCAATGGGGAGATTCAAGCGAGATCAAGCTCATGCTCAAGAATTTCAAGCCCGGGACTTTGAATGAGAAGGAAATTCAACATCAAGGTCATCAAAGTGCAATTCAAGTTCAAGACCAAGAAGGAATCCAAGAAGGAAGAAGAATCAGTGGAAGAAATTTTCATCAACTTGAGTTTCCTCCGGAAATCCAAGTTCATTTTGAAGGATCCAGCTACATGGAGGATTTCATCACTTCAAGAAGAATTAAAAGAGATACCAAGTTTACAAATTCAAGATGCTGGTTCAAGTCATAGCAATGAGAAAAATTCCAGGAATGAAGATGGAGAAGGGTTGAGAATATGAAGCAATTTGGGAATATGCCATCACTATTGAAGGCTTGGCAATGTTGAGTATCAAGAGATATTTTGTCATCATCTATTTTGTCATCATCAAGAGGTTGATCAAGTCTACAAGATAAGGATGATGAAGTGGCACCCAGTTGTTTTCAACAAATCAGAAAGTTTTAGTTACAAGCACATTCTATCACATTATGCCGAATGTACAATTTTCTCGTTGGCTTCCAAAAGCATTGTAATTTTCTCATTGGCCCACAGAGTGGTGCCTTCATGTAATTGGTCAATAGGGTGGCAACCCTAATTAGGGTTTGTAGGGATTAATCTTGGCCCTTGATCTTGAATCGATCTTGGCCCTTCATTGTAATTGAACACCTATAAAAGGCCAAGGCCTTCTCATTTGTAACTCATTAGTTAGTCAAGTGGAGTAGAGAGTAGAATAGGAGGAGACTTGATGAAATTGTTGCCAAAATGCTATCAAAGTAATTGATGATTCATTGTTGGTCTTCATGGTGGATTACTTAATGTTGCTATAAAGTGTTGCATGGTTTCTTCAATTCCTCATTAGGATTTTATTTCATGTTAGGTAGAAGTAGAAGTAGATGATGGAAGACATTGTTGAATGGTGATTAATGGTGGAGCTAGTGTTCATACCTTTTGTTACTTGTTGATTGTAAGTAAAGGTGTAAGGTTAGTTTGGGCCTAAATTGCAAGTGTTTAACTTCTATTGGAGATGTTCATTTAGATTGCGACTTCATAGGGTATTTGGAAGAATATTGACAATGTGAAAATCATTCCTGCGTCCATAGAAGATAGCACCCTCTTATGCCTAGTTGATAGAGTGAAGCAAGGATTGGTTAAAGGTACACCCCATCATCGACATTGTCCTACATTCTTAGAGTTAGATAGCTTTTACTCCCTTGCAGTTAATTTGGTTGGAAGTAATTTGAAGAAGTTAAAGCAGTTGATCTCCATTGAATGAACAGTGTAAGTCCCTTTGTGATAACCAGCAAATCACATTATTTCACTGAGCGAGCATCCACAATTGAAGGAATCTTGAAGTAATTTCATGATCTTACTTTGCAAGCTTAGCATGAGGAGTGACCGTATTCAAGAGAGAGTTGAATATTTAGTGTTTCACCTCGAAACATTGAGTGTTTGATTCTCTATGTTGTAGTGGAACAAAACTCACATCAACACTCTCCTAAAATAGCATTCAAAGTTCAATCAATTCTCTACTCTCACAGCTGTCATTAATTAATCTAGGTTAATTTATGCTTATAGTATATACCTTATTTCATTAGCCTAGATTGAGCATAGGAAAAGGTTATTTATCTGTCCAATAATATATGGTGGAATAATGAACAGCCCTTTGGGAACTATTCAGGTCAAAAAAAACAATATCAGCTTAATGTTTACGATCACTTCACAGGAATTCTAATACAACAATGTAGTCCAAGTTAAGGACAAGTGATTACTTTTTGTGGCACTGCAATTTTAAAATTTATTGTAACTGCGGTGCACGTTGATGACCACAAATCTTATTTACATCATTCCCAGATGAAAGCAAATTGAATAGAGGGGTGACATTATATATATTGACTACAGACATGTCACTTGATTGAAAACCATTTTGAATAGCTCAAGCCACCCCCTATCTTTAATTGATTTTTCATTTATATGTGTAATGCTGTTTTCAATCATGTCTAGGGTCCTAAGCAGTTTTATAATCTTATTACAAGTAATTGGCTTTACTTATGTCATAACCCTCTGTTTTCCTCAAGCATAGCAACTGTTCCCATGGATGTATTTCTGATTCTTCTAAGCCAGCAACATAATGGGTGACTGTTAAGTAAAAGCATGTAACTTTTAAGTCTCTTGAATATTTTTTAAAAAATGAGTTATGCCTAGTTACAAGATGTAATGTAAAAATGTAATAGATGTAGAGAAAAGATATCAAGATAGCATACTTGAATGAGAATGATGTTGGCACCTTTTGCATGTGCCTCTCTCACCAACCTGAAGTGACATCCAAACACATATTTCAGAGAAAAACCCACCATTTATATAGAATGAAGCCCGTGATCACGTTCCACAAAGAACACTACATAAATGCATTAGCAGAAGCACACAAATTTTAATCCAGTCATCCTTCTATAAAAAACCACCAATACTAAACTAAATACAAAAACATTATAAAATATCAAAAAACCTGACTCAGTTTGGCGAGAAACATATGAAATATGCCAAAAACAAAGTTTGTTGGAAAATTTTCAGCAGCAAGAAGTACGAGAAAAGTTCTAGATACTGATTTTTCAGTAATACCAAAATGATATGAAGTTTATCCTCTTTATGTATCCTTAATTTGAAGCCATGCATACAATTTTAAGGTAGATGTTGAATGGTTACAATAGCCATTGCAAACTATATGAAGAAAATTGTTGAAAATTTGAAAGTCTAAATTAGCTAAATTACAAAGAACATGAACAACATCTTGCAATATAAGCTGATGTAGGAGAGTATAATGTTTTTCATTACAAAGGAATATGAAAAAGACAGTTGTCAAAATAAATAAACTCTGAACCTCAAAGTGTTTTTTATTCTTTGTGCTTTTAGGCAGGGTTTCATATCATAGTCTAGATAAAATAATAAAATTATATTGTGCTTCTATAGAAAAGCTTGTATGAGGAAAATCACAATGAATAACCTTTACTCACAGAATCTCAAATTTCAATGTGTACCACGTTTTCAAATAGTATATTAACATAGACTTTCCTTCATTTTACTATTAACAGATTCCTATCTTATTTTCAGGCAGTTGATAACTTATGCTTTGAATGTTAAGAATATTCCTTGTTGAAAGATATTTCACAATCTTTATTTAAAATGTGTTCAATAACTTCAAGAACAAAATGCACAAGCCAAACCTTAGAGTTAGCCTCATTTTTTGTGTAATATTCCATTGCAGCAATTTTATTAAGTCTCTTTAAATAAATATATTTCATTCCTAGGTAGCTAATAATGACATGCAATCCTTGATTAAAAGTAATCATTTGCCATCACTCCTTGATTGACAGCATTTAGGTGTCACCTCTGCCACATCAAGTGCCATCACTATCTCTAGTTAACTCATATGCTATCGGACACATGTCACCATGACTCACCCATCTAAGAAGCTATACGTACGACATTATTTTGAATCATTAACCAATAGAATAGCCTTTGTGTTTGCTTATTTACATTTACTTTATTATTTTGCGCAATCAGTTATTTGAATTAGTTCTATGCATTTTGGTCTCAGGTAGATTGGTTAGGCAAATCTTCTATGGGATCAAAACCATGATGCTCTTAGGCTGGTGTTTTTAAATTCAGTTTTTGGGATCATTGGAGATTTGTTTGATTATTTGCAAGGTTACTTTGAGTGAATGTTGATGTGATTATGAGTTCACCTTGATGTCCAGCAGGTCTGAGATAGTTTTGGCTTTTATTTCATCAGAATCGAACATCAGAAGACCACCTGGTGAGGGTTTAAGATTGCTTATGTTTGTGTTCATATTGCAAGTATTCATTTAGGTGCAGGTTGGTGAAGTTCTAAGCCCACCATCATGTTTAGAGCAGCTGAGAATGTTAAGGTCAACAACCAAATTGTCAAAGCCACGCACTGGGCTTGGAGCCCCAATTTTTTCTTCTTCCTTAACCAACACAAATAATGAGGGACTATAGTCAAATTGCAGCTACAAGCAGTATAAATTTCAAGATGGAAAGTGAAAAAGATTTTTTTGAATAAAAAATAAAGGTGAAGAACTTTGTATTGTTAAGAGCTTAATATTTGTGAAGCACTTTACATTACAAAGCATTTTATATAAAAGCATATGTACTTTTTATTTCCAAACTGTGTAGTACTATTCACACGGTCCAATATACAACCTTGATCAGTACCTGCACCAGTTAAACATCTTTAACCTTTCATGCATTGTTTCTAGCTAAGTGCTATGTCAATGCCCAAACAGCTACCACCTTAACAGCCAAATTAGCTACTGTGCAGATGTCACCTCAACAGTTCTCTGCTCAATCACATATACAGAAAACAACTGCTACATCAGCACATATTTAGAGCCACATGGATGCCCAAAAGAAGTCCCTGCGCAGTGGGCACCACCTCAACGCCCAGTCACTGTGCAACCTCACTAGACCATATCCTAACTAACCCCAGGAAGGTATAAACTTTGGAGGCCCACCATAGCTTAGAGTTGAGTGCCATTTTCTTGTAAGTGTGTAAAATTTTGCATATATTCTGAAAACATTATCATACTTTTTTATCATCTGCCCATTTTTCTAATAGTGTACAAAAAAATTGCAGAGCTACAAGCAGGTGGTTCAACTAATTATAAATGTACTAATCATAAAGTATCATCTTTATCTTTGCTGAGGGATTCTTTCATTAATACAGGGGTTGTGCACTTGTGGTTGGGTATTCGTGCACTTACACATTTTTCCTGCATTCTTTTTCATTTATGCAAAATGGAACGACTACAAACTCCTATGCTAACATCCTATAACTACTTCACATAGATAAGTAAAACGATTATACTACTATGGTGTAATGGATTGTTTAATATAGTTCAGGAAACCAAAAAAGAACCTACTACACAAACTGATAAGATCAAATGGTTGAACAAATGTGATGAATTGTATGGATTCGTATGTCTTGCTACATCCCCTTATCTTTGAAACACTTAATACACCTACAGAGATTTGGGAAAAGTTATAAGTGTTGTTTGGTAAAAAGTTAAAAAAAACAAAATAAGCGGTTATCAACTTGAGAATGACCTAATTAGTCTAAGTCCATGCAAATTTGATAACATTCAGGACTTCCTCACTCAATTCAAAACATAGAGAAGGCAACTTGAGCAATGCAATATTGTAAAGGACTCAATTAATATTAAGTGTTGTTTAAATTGGGTCTTGACTATTTTATGTTTGTTTCAACTTTCTATGCTACTAAGAGAGTTGTCGATCATAATCACTATGCCTTCTTTTAATGCATTTGCTAATAGCCTCACACTAGGAAGCAAGATAAACTGATTCAAATGAGCACATTGAAGTCTTCAAAAATCAAGTATTGGTTCCAAACCAATTCACAAAGGGATAGAAGGATTTTGATAACATTCAAAAGAAGGAAAAGAACAAGTCACAAAAAACAATTGCAATCCTTGTTTTAGATAGCTAAAATATATATTAGTTGTAGTTTTTATTAATTATGTTGTATCTTCAATTACTCAGTGAGCATAATTATGACTCGTCAGTTGAAGGAAGTAGTTTTGGGTAGTTACCAACAGTTGGAATCCTTTGGCAACCATCAGCAAGTTTAGAGAATTGTCCTAGAATTAAGAAAAGAGTTTGTGTTGTTGAGAAATAATTCCCTTCCCTATTTTTATATAAGAGCCTTGAAGCATCGAATGAAAAGGAAGAATTGTTATTTTTCCCGAATTACTATGTTATTCTCATGTGAATCAATCATGTATGCATAATTCAGTTTACAATGTCTTTAGTAATTATCTATTCATAAAGCAAGTAAACACTCATCTACTCCAAACCCAAATTCTTAAACCTCCTCTTCTTCAGTCTAGTGTGCTTATTGTTAGAAGTCAAGGCACAACCCGAATGCAAGAATTAAATAAATTAATTAGGTGACAAACATTCTCCAAAAGAACATCAACCAAGCATAGCCAGGCTTTGGCAGCTAAACTTAACTGTAGGATGCTTATGGCGCCTGCTTTGTGATCATCTAATATTCAAGCAAAGTATGCAAAGAATAACACCTCAGGGAGTATCATTAGGTTGTCTCTTCCCTCAAAGGATCGCCCATTCTAACAGTTCTTAAAGTGGGGGAGGCTCTTGTTTTAGATTGTACATGATGGTTAGATTACTAGCTTCTGGACAGATTCTTGGGATGGACATCCATCTATAATTACTCAGTTTCCAGAATTGAAGACTACCATGGATGCTTTGCATGATATATGATGGGTGAAAGTTGCTCCCTACTGTCAGCCCACTACTCATCTCCAAGAGATTGGGCAACATTGGATTCCCTTTTTGGAATGGCCAATCAACATGGGGCAAGCGCAACGGCCTCAGATTGATACAATTCTCTTGGGTTGTCAACTTTCAACTTCCTCAAGGTCTAACTAGCCTTGTCTAAGGAAACAACTCTGCAAAACTATATATAGTATCTTAACGTTATGCAGCTCTAATCAAAACCGCTTGCCACCCATTGAAGGATGTCTTCAAACTCATATGGAAGCCTACTATTTGGTCCAAGGTGAGCTTCTTTATGTGGTGGGTGCTAAAGGGAAGATTCTTAAATAGGGATAGGCTAATGAAATGTGGCATTTATGGCCTTTTACACTCTGTTTTATGTTTCGATAGTAAGGAAACCATCACACATTTATCTTTTCATTATTCATTGTTGGTTTTCTTATGGAATTCATTATGTAAAATTGTTTAATTTTCCATGGGTCAGCATTTAGTCTTTTGAACAGCTCATTCAAGTATGGCAATGCCATTTGCCTCAACGTCAGAAGTTCCTCCCCAAATTGCGGTTTGTTATCACCCTTCAACTCTAGAACATTTGGAAGGAGAGAAATGTTGATGGGTGTTTTTGCACTCTCCAACACAGTATAAAATACATGAAGTATCCTATTCGTTCTTGAAAGGAAATCCTATTTGATGACTCAAATAGTATCTGTAGAACACAATACTTCTACTAAGGACAGGGGGGAAGCAGTAGAAGATATAATTTTAGATCCTTGAAACTTTAATAAATTGATATGCTTAAAAACAGAATTAAAAAGAATGCAATCACTCAAAGAAGAATTAAGACATGAAGTACATGGAAAACGCAAGACAGGTGAAAAACCATGGTGAGAAATGCTGCTAGGATCTACTGACCTAATCCAACCTCACAAATAAAAATGTGTACGATGCTTTAAGGGCACGAACCCTAAGGAATCACCAAATTCCTTTCTTGAGAGCACCAACTTCTCAGACTAAGCACCAAACCAAAATTCTTTAGGCACCAACTAAAAGGATATACAATTCTCTTTTGTAAAACTCTCTCACTAGGACTTCTCTTATTTGCAGAAGTACTTTGTTACATTCATTAGATATTAACAAATGACATCACTTCATAGACTTTTATACATACTCACAAGACTTCTTTAGTTTTACAACATCAAACACTTTCACACAAATTGACACAAACTTGTCAAGATATTCTATGCCCATGTATACCATGCCTCTGCTATTTCAGTCTTCTCATCAATGATACCCTCTCTACTTTTTACAAAGGTCTTTTGTCCTTCCAATAGAAACTTCCTATTGGATGAATAGCTATAAATTGGTTGTAACTACTTACAACAATCAGCATAGTTACACCTAATCAACCAATCAAATCAACTAATCAAGCAGATCGACCTATGAATAACTGGAAGCAATGTTTGAACATATAAACTGCTGATAAAAACAAAAAAGTAATTAAACCCAATGAACCTTCAAACCAACTTCAACACAAATGTCAGCGACATTCTTAGGAACAGTGCTTGGGACCGTTGATCTGCAATTACACTCAAACACATACCTTCTCCAAATACTCCGCCTAATTTAGGATTTGAAAAACTTCTGCTCAATTCTTCATAGACAAGCGGAACTTCAAATGATTAAATCAAAACATCGTTCAATTACCAATCTAAACGATTACATAATCAATGTGCCAAGGCCAATTTTGAACAGGTTTGAAGTACATTTTGCAATTTACATAAACTTCTGAGAAGTACATTTCCCTCTTCTGAACTGTGATATGTGCAACCCTTCTACACTCAATGAACCATCTCTATTAGTATTTTCTTATTCAAATGTTCGATATGGGCAAACTGGATATCTCTGCATTTGTACCTATGAACCACTCCAATATGATCATTGTAATCACGTGTTGCTTGCCTGGTCCAAGTTTGCAAACCTGACGATAATAAGTAGTGAAGATATGCAACCGGTAATATTCATATACGAGTTCTCCACCAACTCCTTTGCAGTAATCAACCTTTGATGAAGTTTTCTCGATCATCTGCATTTCAATCATTCTCTTGTTCAATCATTTGTATCCTCTAAGGTAGGTAGTCATCTTTGTTTCACATAGCTTATGTTTGTTCTGTTGTCTGTACACTAGAGCCCCATAGCACCCTCTGTCTGACATTAATCAATTCGTTTGTCCTAATGAATGTGCTTACAGTTTAGACAGCACTTCTGCATCTCTTTTTGACATCAATGACAACTCTGTCTAACAGTATCACTCCAACGTTTTGGTAGTCAAGTCTTGACTATGCTTCAGATCACTCAATGAATGTATGTGATTTTGCTAGTCTCACAAGGGGCCTTACACTAACAGGGCCTTACACTAACAGGCTGTTTTTGTTCTTGCAAGATTTCCCAGACAATCCTAAGATCTAAATATTCAATATCATCAGATTTATCATCAAGAGCAGGCACTTTTCAACTTGCTTGAATTCATTCCAAAATAAACTTCAAAAGAGTAGCGTTCAGAAAGCTAAAATAAAATCTAAATGAAAACTTATTGATACTAATAGATGAATCCCACAATATTAATCAGATTTTGCTTCACCACATTAACTCACAGCTGTGACAAAATAGATGCGATCTTCAGAGGAATACTTCAGATTTTTAGATCACTAGTCATTCATTAAAACCATCTAATAATGCAAATTCAAACAACTAAGGGTTGCACTTCAGTCCGTAAATAAGGGTTCAAACTAACTATACACTGAAACGTACAATCAGCAAGCACCAAATGGTAAGAACCTGGAACTTCATCAAGCATCAATCTCAACAAATCTTTATGCTATTGAACTTAAAAATTTAAAATAACTTTGAGAAACAATAAACCATGCTAACATTCAAACTTAACACAAATTTTCAGCAACAACAATGAATTTCTATATTAATTTTGGCAGACCTTTGCAACAATTTCCAATTCCTGTTTACCTTGAGAGAGACCAAGGCCTTTTATACATTTTGCTTTTCAAATGGAGGGCCCAGATTTAATCCTATTACAGGGCCAAGATTTATCTCTACCAATGACCGAAATTTGATGCAAAACACTAGGGCACTTTTGGACTTTTTTAAAGGCAGTTTGTTGCAACAGCCAGAAAAAGACAAAATTGGTGCAGATCCCAATGAGGAGAAAGACAAAAAAATGCAACTTTAAGTTTAAAATTAGCTAAGCACCTAGATTACATCAAATCAGCTTTAAGCACAACATGCCCAGCATTCTCCTCGTTTGTAGCATATCCTAGTAATCTTGAAATAGTATCTTTGAGATCCTTCTTGGGTAGCGTGGGTGTAACCTTCATTCTATATTCCATGGATGCCAACTCAGCAATAGATTCCTTAAAAGTTTTGTCCCACTCCAACATGGACTCCTTGAAATCATGTATTATCACCAAAAATTCTTGAAATCTTCCATGTTAATACGCCCTAGACTGGTGTCCTCAACCATCCTCCACAGTGATAAAATTGTTGTTGAAGGCAAAGCTCCCTTGAAGTCGTACTTCATCTTTACAATCCTTCATAAGTTCACAGTTCTGACAAGCTGCATTGGATCTGAAAAAAAAAATAATAATAATTCCAAAATTCTGAAAGGATTGCACTAATTTCATGTCCATATCATGAGTTAAATCACCATTAAGTCACATGTTGAAAACTTCCTTTGGATTGATTAAATCCAATCCTTTTTATGCATTTTCGAAGTTTGGCTAATCCTTGGATTTTCGGAAATTTAGCTTTTTCTTGGTTTTTTGGAGTTTAACTTTTGGATTTTCAGGAATTTGAAGCTCTCTTGGAATTCCGGAAGTTTGAGCTCTTCATGGATTTTGGATCTTTGGGGTGCTTATGGAACTTTCAGAACTTTTGTCCCTTCAATGAATTTTAGGATAGTTTGGCCTTCCAAGGAATTTTAGGAGATTTTAGCCATCCAAGGATTTTTAGAAGATTTGAGCCTTCCAATGCTTTTTAGGAGATTTAAAGGCACACACAGAATTTTTTGGAACTTAAGGGGTTCATGGAAATGTCGAAAAATTCCATGAAGACGAGGAATCCCCAACAAATGAAAATCCCCGAAAAATGGAAATCCCCAGCAAAGGAGAATCCCCTTGACTTAAAAGATTCCCCTATGGAACTTTTGTGATTTCATAACTTCTTCACTTGGAAAATGACCTAATCATCTAGGCCAACAAGACCTTAAAGGTGAACACTCTCTCAGGAACCCCCAAGGGGAGAAATGGAAAACGTCAAGTTAAAAAGAAACACAACACGCTGAAAAGCAAAAGACAAGGGAAGAAAGGGGTCCCAATTTTGAACAAGGTGTGTGTGCAAGGCACAACAAGAAATAACAAACTATTCCAACAAGATACCAAGGATATCAGTTATCTTTGGGAGAAGCACCAAATGAATGTAGTTGAATATATCAAGCATAAGATTTGTCTACCTCAACAAATTCTCACTCCAAAATGGGAGCATTTATGTAAACAACTATCTTTGCAACCAAAGACTTCAACAATGCCTTCTTTTTATCTAAAATATAAGTAGGAGACCCTGGACTGCTCCTTTTGGGTAAAGTAAGTTGAATATAAACGGTGCTACAAGGGGCAATCTAAGTCAAGCCATTGTGCGAGGTATTGGTAGATATTTTGATAAATCTCAAGCCTTTTTCTTTGCTAAAAAATTGGGACATAACAACAATAGTTTAGCAAAGAACAACACTGTATACAAAGGGATGCAAGACGCCCTCAAAATTGGGTGGCGAAAACTCCACAGAATCTAATTAAAAGGTAATCATCAGCTTGCTATATAATCCCAAGGGTTCCATGGCAAAATTGGCAAATAGCAAAAGAGTTGGAGAAGATTCAAAGCTTGTCGGAGAAGTTCCATGAGTTTCAATTCAGCCATGTTTCTAGAAAATGCAATAAAGTAGCAGATGGGCATGCCAATTGGGCTCTTGACAACAACAACCTCATTTGTTACAATTGTTGAAAAAAAGTATCCTTGCTTTTACTAAAATTGTATTTAACTATTATTGGCAATTTGTAATTATCTTTCAGTTGGCATGAAAGTTGCTAAAATCAACTATGACAACTTGTAAGATGTTTTTCAGTTGTGAAAATAGAAAGAACATGGAAAAAAGGGAAGTTAAATGAAAGCTTGGAGAAGATAAGGAATATCATTCAAAAGGCGGATAAGATCACAAGTTGAAAGAGGACAGTTTCTATTTTTTGTGATTTATGCCTAATTGGTTTTGGAAACCATTTGTGTTTTTTGTTTTATCTCTTGCCTATATAATTAGCGCTTGAGTTGAAGCGTAGAAAAGTAATTCACAAACTAGTGTTAGCAGATTTCCACAATCCATATAAAAATGTGCTATGCTTCTGGATTTTTTATTGTGTTTGAGTTTTTCAGTAAATGTTTCGGATCACACTCTGTGATCCATCATCGGGACAAGAGAAGAGAGCATAAGGATATGAAAAACACCTCCTTATCCTTATGCTCTCTTCTCTTGTCCTGATGATTGATGGATCACAGAGTGTGATCCGAAACGTTGACCGAAAAACTCAAACACAATCAAAAATCCAGAAGCATAGCACAAATTCACAAATTGTTGAAGCGGTGAAGTGTTGGAGTAATTCAGAGAGATGCATGTTAATTTTGATCAGGGATGGTTGCAAGTCAAGCAGAGGGAATTTGATTTTAGCTAAGGGTAATAGGTTTGGCACCCTGTTTAGACTTGATGCTTCTACTTTCTGTAACCGGGGTTCAAAATCCAGCAGGAACACATAGATGTAGCAGCAGAGAGGGCATCATATGGAACTATACTGCATATTGTAAAAAATCGCTACTGAAAGACCCTTAGGCCATATGGTCCGTCAATATGTCTGGAAAAGAATATATGAAGCTTCAATACGACATTATCTCGGGATTCATTGGTATAGTTATGACACAGGTGGAGCAATATAGAAATACGAATTCAAACAATTGTTAAGGTAAACCAAAAATAATATCCCATTAGTTATAAAGGCACCTGATCCATTCTCATTCAAACTAGAATCCACAAATCAGTGAATTAAACAACTTAGATGAGAACCCTGCATTTAAGAACTAAAAGTAGTGGCACAAGCCACCAATCTTTTTCCCAGCAAAGTTATGGTGTGTTGCGCTAAAATGTTTAAGCGGTTTATGGCAAAAAGAAAAATACCCTTTAACGTTTGATGTGTTCTTTTGAAGTTTTGAAATGGAATCCTTGCAAAATTAACAAAGAAAAGAATAGAACAGAACCTGATTATGAGCTCAGTAATCTGATCAAATCTGAGTTGAAAGACAATATACCTCTCGGCATGATCTACGTTTGTTTGAACATCATCTGTGCAAGCAAACTGCAAGGCTGAGACCACAACCATTCTATCTCCTCCATCGACTGCCATTGTGTGGATTAGTTGTAGATTAGTTCTATCTCCTGCAACAGTAGCAACCCCGTCGCTGTAACTAGGAAGCAGGTTGAGACTAACTGGCTAATTCCATCTACAGACGCTCGTCTTCGATGGGATATTTTGGGAATTTACATTTCAAAATTTTATAAGAATTTTTGAGAATTTTCTGCTTTATACTTTTAGAATTTTATCGAGATTCTTAAGCATCTAGTGCCTCTCTTTAACCCTTAACAAATTAGAAAATATTTTTCCCCATGTGATAGTGACTCCTTTCTTTTTTTTCTTTAACATGCAGGTATAGGATATTGTTTTATTTTATTTAGCTTGGAGTTATTCTGTTTTACATTTGAATTATTTATTTAATTTTATTTGAATAGTTTATCTTATTTTATTAAAAATAAATATTACTATAATGTTGTGGTTGGATGGATGTTAAAAAAATTATAAATAATAAAATCAGAAATATTATATATAAAGATAATTAAAATATAAAAAGTATCGTTAAGATAGTCAACAGACATCTAAGATGCTCGCCATCTTATTGATCATATATCATCAAAGGAGACAAACACGCTCTACACTTCTAGTAGAGTTGTAACTATAGTCTTGATGCTACTATGTATCACCCTAGAAGCTTTCCTACATGAAGACAAAACAATCATATTGCCATGCTATAGGTAAAGAGAAATGACTAAGAACAACCTAGTGGTTTAAGTGACTCCGTGAAGAAGAACCTAACTCGTCATACAATAGTACTCCTCCCAGTGATTAGGTGAATCTTGCAACACAAATTTCAAGGACACCTTTTAGTTGCAATATATATCTTTAAGTACTCAAAGAAAGCAATGTACACTTTGTCAATAAAAAGAAATTTCAATTAAACTAATCATTAAAATAATAGTTTTTTTTATTATTTTTTATTTTTTATTTTCCAAACATCCAAGATTGAAAAAGAATAACTCTAAAGAAGATATGAAGTCTAGCGGTATAAGAAAGCCACTAGATTGTATCCTCAAGGAGAAATTCTTCTAGAGAAGAAATTCAAATGAGAAAAAATAAAATTAGGTGACCATCCTTTGTTGGAAAGTGGCTCATTTAGGAGTGTTCAAAAACACATTAGGGTTGTCATTTATGAAAACACGTCAATTATGAATGACTGCTTGGAGTGAAACACAGTTTTGGAGTTAAGGCTTGCAAAAATGACTAAGTCCATAAAGCAGTTTACAGGGTACAAGAGTACAATTTTGAGCAGCGAACACTGCATATATTGAATGAAGATATGCAAGCTTAGAGGAAGCCATTTTGGGGCATGTGATAGACCTTCAATTAAGGTTGCTTGATTTTTGGAGTTCAGATATGAAAGATACAGATGTTTGAAGACATGCAAAGATAGTGAAACAGCGAGACAGAGCAGTTGAATGGTCGTGATGATTGAGGGAATGTGACATGGAATCCAAAAGTGCTATGTTGGATTTGGATTTTGTATTACCTATATTTTGGTAGTGTATGATCGTTGACTTTGTATTTACTTTTTGTATAAGTGTTGGTTCCATTTTGTAAAGTATTTGGGAGTCGACTAGGTATGTAATAATGTATATATATGAAGAGCTTTTGAGAAGCAAAGTATGGTATGTATGCGAACAAATGAATGGATGCATTGTGATGTCAGAATCAGACAAATGGTGATGTGAGCTACAACTGGAACTACCTAAGTATAGAAAATGCTTGTTTATGTTCATTTTTATAAAACATATTCTGATTGTATGAGCGATGAGCTCAGTGTATACCTTGAACAGGGTTTTGTATTCCTATAATAGGGAAATGTACTAATGTAATATTCAGCTTCTAACAGGGCTAGGTCTCCTAACAAGGACATGATACTTTTAGTGCATATTTGTGGGTACCATCCCCACTGGGGTTTCCCCTTGGCCAGGGTTTCCTTGAGAACAAATTCATGGTGTTATGAGTTGTGTGTTTTGTATTTATGATCTTTTCATTTTAGCAATTATATGGTTAAGTTGTAATTTGATAAGTTTAAGTTTAAAGTGTTGTAATATTGATTTACCCCCCCCCCCCTCCCCACTCTCAATATTACTTAATCCTAACAGTTGGTATCAAAGCTATTGGCCCGGAGAGAAAATCTAACAACTTAAGGGAGATCAAGATGGATTCTAAAAGTTTGGAAGAAAACTTTGAAGCAGCACTTGAAGACCTTGATAAGGCTAAAGCAGAAAATGGTGACTTGAAATTCAAATTGAGAAGAGTAGCGGGTTTCATCAAGAAATTGAAGGAACAACTTGAACTATCCAAGAGTCGGAGACAAGATCTTATGGATAAGATAAAAGAGGATTCAGAAAATGATACTTCAGATCAGATAAAACAGCTTGAACAAGATAAAGATACTTTGAAGCTTGATCATGAAACTACTTCTTTTCAAATGGCTAAAGAGATTCAACAGGTAAAGAATGATAGAAACAAGATTGAAGAAACCTTAAAAGGTGCTAATATTTAGATGGGACAAATGCATATTGAACTGGATGACTATAAGAAAAAATATCTGGAATTGGAGAAATACAATCAAATCATAAAGGGAGAACTTGTTGAGGCTAAGAAACATATTGAAAAACTTCATATGAGCAGTGATAATATTGATGAGAAGAGAGATAGACAAAAACCTAAAGGAGACATAACTGGAGTTGGCTTCAATGAAGTTGAATGTTTAAAGACTCAGGAAGAAAAATCTGAAGTGAAGACTAATGAAGAAAGACCTACTCTTAAAGAACCTAGAGAACAGATCATACCTTTCAAAGGTAGATGCTTTGGATGCAACAAGATTGGACACATGAAGAGATACTACAGAGGTAAAATTCCTTACAAATCCTTTTCTGGCTATTATTTCAATTGTCATGCATATGGACACAAGAAGGAAGAATGCAGGAAGCCTAATCAATATAGAACCAAGCAAGATTACACTAGAGAATGAACAACTAAGATCACATGTTACAAATGCAATAACTTTGGGCACATCACAAAGTATTTTAAGTTGCATAATAATCAGAATAGACCACCTCCCACATACTACAAATGTCACATGATCCAGGACACCTAGCAAAGTTTTGCAGATACAATAGAACTGAGAATAGAAGTGAACCTTGACCTATTTATGTAAAGAATAATATTGGTGATGCTAAGAGTATTGCAGAGGAATTTAACAGTCATTTCAAGAAAGAAATAGATATGAACAGTGATAAGGTATGGAGGGTAAAGGAACCAAGTGAGGAAAAGGTCCAGGGAGAGTCAATAGATTCTAGTGAGTCTTCGCCTGATGCTAATATTGCTACATCAACCTAGATGGCCAAGCATGGCCTTAGGGGGAGCATTGGAAAGAAACATCACAAATCCATCCAATCCCTGATTATGGATATTAAGCTCTTGCAAGCTTAGGGAGAGTATGTGTAAATATTATGGAACATATATATGTGATCGCATAGCTTTACAATCTATATCCAGTGATTGCCAGATTGTTAGTTGGCTAGATCATGTGCAGAGATGAGTTTATGGGGAACTGTGTCATTTCTTTACATAATAAAGTATAAGGACAATCAAAGGAAGTTATCTAATCATCATTCAAAGAAGCAGAGCCGAAGAAGAATGGATATTTGAGCAAGAAGAACGAAGAAGCAAGTGTGTTGTGCGATTGGACGAAGCAAAGATTCACAGATTCATCAAAGAAGAGGTATTTTCAATTATTTGCAAACTTTGGTTATGGATACTCCATTGATTTTTTATGTCATTGAAAGGCCTAGATACAAGTTTAAGAAACATCCATTTAAATCCACTGAAGATGATCCTGAAGGTGTATTTTCACAACCACCCTATGTCGTTCTACATGTCAAAGACATTAGGGCTTACATTCATTATAAGTATGAGTCTCTGGGATACTTTGAGATCTATAAGGAGATGAAGGACATGATTAGAGAAGATTACAAATGGAAAGATGAGTTTGCACATCTTGAGAATCTCAATATCATGCAAATGAGGGAACTCTATGAATTCGATGAAGAGGAATGGATCAAAATCATTCTGAGCAGAGTACATGACCAATTCATTTGGATTGTAGATCTTCCAGTGAAGATATGTAGTGATTTGATTCATGGTATAACAAGTTTGGATAAATCTGGTGTTATCCCTATCCCAGAGAAGAACACAAAGAAACAGGTGGAAACCCTAACCCATTCAAGATGGGACAAGAGGGCGATGACCTTAGCCGACATCTTTCAGCAAGATGTTAGATTAGTTTCCATGATTATCAGATATAAACTACACTATAGTAGTCGACCTAACTCAGTATATGTGGGAGTAATCATGGTGGCATATAGAATGGTAAAGGAAAACATCAAATACAATCTTTGTGAAATACTTGCACAAAATTTTTTGGAGAATGTGAAGCAGATAAAGAAGGATAAGTTGAAGGCATTCAGGTTTGGATTATTATTGATGCATATGTATATCCACATTGTATACAAATTTCCTGGTATGCACCCTAGATTTTGGAAGGAAAATGAACCCACTGTATCTCATATTACACAAAGTTATAGAAGACATAATAGTACATGGGTTGATGGAGAACTATTTGTGATGATAAAAAATTTGCAGAGATAGATGAGAGAAAGAATGAGGATACCTGAGGCTTTGGTAGAGAAGTATAGGGATACAATCTATTTCATGGTTGAAACTGACTGTGTTTGCTTTGAGGCAGTAGAACCTAGAATGAAATGGTGTTATCCTCTAGGATATGAAGTCAATCCTGAGGTTTTGACTATGCAAGTTGAACATGTATTATCCTTAGAGATTGATCCATCCAAAGAAAGATGGGGCACTTATGAAGAGAAGTATGTGAAGATAAGGGAAAAACATACTCAAGCAACAAGGACAAGGAAAGTAGATAATGTGGTAGACAATCTAGCAGCCAAGGCTGGTATTACAAAGGAGGAGATGAAAGAGGTAAGGAAGAAGATGAAAAAAGGTGTTTCTTGGTTGGCGAGCACTGCTCCTACAACCCTTCCACCTCCAGAAATAGAGAAGGTTATTAGTCCAACTCCTACTATAGTTGGTGTACCTAAAACCACACCTATGTCACCAAAGAGGACATTGCAAGAAGTGAAATTCAAGGAATTACGTAAGAGAAACACTAGATCCAGTAAACATGACTCTCTGCCTAAGAAATAGAGGACAAAAGTTGTAAAGGAGAAAGAAGAGGAGAAGAAAGTGGAAGAAAAGAGAATAGAGGTGAAACAGATTTGGAAACCTGATATGAAGATACTAGAGAAGAGGATCATTGATTAGGGAAATCTTATTTCATTGACTAGATACTATGAGAGGTATGATGCATCTAATCAAATATTGATTAAGGACATTGTCATCAATCATTTTCTTGCTTTTTAGAAGACCTTATTAGAAGTTGAAGGCAGTATACCTGAGGATCTATATGAGAAATTAGAGATAAGAAAACAATTAGCACAAATTGAAGATGAAACAATCAGAACACAAGCCATTGAAGATATGTTACCTGTTGTTTCTGTTAAAGAGATGGAAAGGATATTTAATGCTATAAAACCTCTATTGAGAACTAAATCAAGACTAGTAAAGATAGTGGGGAGAAAATATGATGAAGCCATTGAGGAAACACAGAAGGATGTAGACAAGGTTCTGATGGGGACTGAGCCTGAGAAATCTTCACCTCTAAAGGATACTAAGCCTAAATTTATTCTAAGAGGTGAGTCATCTAGGGTAGCTAAAGTAAAACTTGATACATCAGAAGTTGAAGATAACAGTCAATTTTTCAGTACTGTAAAACACCCATATTTCTTTGTTACTGGTGTGCCTATGTCTTTGGACACTTCGCAGGATGCTAGTGACCCTTTTGAAAGGATTAATGAAAATGTTGTAGATGTTGGAGGAAGCATTGATCTGAAAGAGGCAGAGAAGGAAGAACATAAAGAGAGTTAAGTTGAGGTAGTTGTGGAAAAAGTAAATAAAGTTAAAGTAAAACAAGAAACACATGTATTTGTTTCTTCATCTTTATTATTAGAAAGTGGAGATAAAAATCCGAGCACTGACATTGAGAGCATGGATGAGGATGACTTGATGAAGCTATCTTACATAGCCTTTGCCAAAGCAAAAGAGAGATCTGAGTAAAAAGTTGAGAAAAAGTCAAGGGTAATGGAAAGAGCAGTTGATTACCATTAAAAAACTCCTTCCAATACCTCTTACTTTCCAAGGAAAGGACACTACAAAGAACTTGAAAAAGGAATTGGATGACTTTGATAGTCACTACAAGTCCTTGGAGAAGATCGCGGAAGAAAAAGAAGAACATAAATACTTAGTAAAGAAGTTAGAAGAAGTATGCAAGTCTATTGCATGGGACTTGGGCATACTGGGAAAAACAATGACTGAAGAAGAGAATTGTGTAACACATGGAAGAAAATAGATAATGTGGTAGACAATCTAGCAGCCAAGGCTGGTATTACAAAGGATGAGATTAAAGAGGTAAGGAAGAAGATGACAAAAGGTGTTTTTGGGTTGGCAAGCACTGCTCCTACAACCTTTCCACCTCCAGAAATAGAGAAGGTTATCAGTCCACCTCCTACTATAGTTGATGTACCTAAAACCACACCTATGTCACCAAAGAGGACATTGCAAGAAGAGAAATTCAATGAATTACCTAAGATAAACACTAGATCCACTAAACATGACTCTCTGCCTAAGAAACAGAGGACAGAAGTTGTAAAGGAGAAAGCAGAGGAGAAGAAAGTGGGAGAGAAGAGCACAGAGGTGAAACAAATTTGGAAACCTGATATGAAGATACTATAGAAGAGGATCATTGATCAGGGAAAGCTTATTTCATTGACTAGATACTACAAGAGGTATGATGCATCTGATCAAATATTGATTAAGGAAATTGTCATCAATCATTTTCTTATTTTTTAGAAGACCTTATTAGAAGTTGAAGGTAGTATACCTGAGGATCTATATGAGAAATTAGAGATAAGAAAATAGTTAGCACAAATTGAAGATGAAACAATCGGAACACAAGGCATTGAAGATATGTTACCTGTTGTTTTTGTTAAAGATATGGAAAGGATATTGAATGTTATAAAACCTCTATTGAGAACAAGACTAGTAAAGATAGTGGGGAGAAAACATGATGAAGCGATTGAGGAAACACATAAGGATGTAGAAAAGGTTCTGATGGGGATTGAGCCTGAGAAATCTTCACCTCTCAAGGCTACTAAGCCTAAATCTATTCTAAGAGGTGAGTCATCAAGGGTAGCTGAACTAAAACTTGATACATCAGAAGTTGAAGATAATAGTCAATTTTTCAGTACTGTAAAACAACCATATTTCTTTGTTATTGGTGTGCCTATGTCTTTGGACACTTCGCAGGATGCTAGTGACCCTTTTGAAAGGATTGCTAAAAATGTTGTAGATGTTGGAGGAAGCATTGATCTAAAAGAGGCAGAGAAGGAAGAACAAAAAGAGAGTGAAGTTGAGGTAGTTGTGGAAAAAGTAAATAAAGTTGAAGTAAAACAAGAACGCATGTATATGTTTTTTCATCTTTATTATTGGAAAGTTGAGATAAAAATCTGATCACTGACATTGAGATCATGGATGAGGACGACTTGATGAAGCTATCTTACATAGCCTTTGCCAAAGCAAAAGAGAGATCTGAGCAAAAAGTTGAGAAAAAGTCAAGGGTAATGGAAAGAGCAGTTGATGCCATCAACAAACTCCTTCCAATATCTCTTACTTTCCAAGGAAAGGACACTACGAAGAACTTGAACAAGGAATTGGATGACTTTGACAATCACTATAAGTCCTTGGAGAAGATAGTAGAAGAAAAAGAAGAACATAAATACTTAGTAAAGAAATTAGAAGAAGTATCAAAGTCTATTGCATGGGCCTTGGGCATACTGGGCAAAACAATGACTGAATCAAAGAGTTGTGTAACACATGGAAAGAAGTTATACAATTATTGTGTAAATCGTATCAGACATCTTCAGAACATTGAGGACATTATAGCAAAGGATAGACAAACCCTAGATAAGTTGATGCACAATTGTGAGACCTCCTCGCACACTGTATTGGAGTTAGACAAAGAAGTGTCTAGACTATTGGAAAAATTGAGTGTTTTGGAGACAGAAAAAGGGGAGATTTATGGGAAGATTTGGTATGTTGGAGAGTTTGATTACTCCTAAGTTATCAATTCTTGAGATACACCTTTCAAATATGGAAAAGATAACGCAGGCTCTCACTGGAAACATGCCTACTGAGTTAAAGGTAGCAGAGACATCTTCTTTTGCATTGAATAGATTAATTCATGTAAGTCATATGTTGGTAAAGACTTGGACAAAATAAGTAAAGATCTTGGAAATCTCTTTCCAATATGTGCTTAAGATGGTCTAAATTTTTGGTAAGCAGTTGTATCAATTTTGTTATATAATCTACATTTTTATATACCTTTGCCATTGATGTCAAAGGGGGAGAAGAGAAGATATGTAAAATGTATAGAGGAAAAATAGAGAAGATAATCTGGAATAGTAAATATGTAAAGGAGATAAAGAAGTGTAATTTTTTTTTTGATATTGACACTTAGTCATTTTTCCCTAAGTGTTTCCATCACTGCCAAAGGGAGAGATTGTTGGAAAGTGGCTCATTCAAGAGTGTTTAGGAACACATTAGGGTTGTCATTAATAGAAAAACATCAGTTATAAATGATCGCTCAGAGTGAAACACAATTTTAGAGTTAAGGCTTGCGAAAATGACTAAGTCCAGAAAGTAGTTTACAGGGTACAAGAGTACAGTCTTGGGTAGGGAACACTGTATATGTTCAATGAAGGAATGAAAGCTTAGAGGAATCCATTTTGGGGTATGATAGACCTTTAGTTAAGGTTGATTGATTTTTGGAGTTCAAAGATGAAAGATACAAATGTTTGAAGATATGCGAAGACAATGATACAGGGAGACAGAGCAGTTGAATGGTCGTGATGATTGAGGGAATGCGACGTGGAATCCAAAAGTGCTATGTTGGATTTGGATTGTGTATTACCTATATTTTGGTAGTGTATTATTTCTGACTTTGTATTTACTTTTTGTATAAGTGTTGGTTCCATTTTGTGAAGTATTTGGGAGCCGAATGGGTATGTAATAATGTATATATATGAAGATCTTTTGAGAAGTGAAGTATGGTATGTAGGTGAACAAATGAATGGATGCATTATGATGTTAGAATCGTACAAATGGTGATGCAAGCTACAACTGGAACTACCTAAGAATAACATATGCTTGTTTATGTTCATTTTGATAAAACATTGTAACAGAGACATATTTATGATTGTATGAGCAGTGAGCTCAGTGTATACCTTTAACAGGGTTTTGTATTCCTTTAACAAAGAAATGTACTAATATAATATTCATCTCATAATAGGGATAGGTCTCCTAACAGGGACATAATACTTTTAGTGCATATTTTTGGGTACCATCCCCACCGGGGTTTTCCCTTGGCCAGGGTTTCCTCGAGAACAAATTCATGGTATTATGAGCTATGTGTTTTGTATTTATGTTCTTTTCATTTCAGCAATTATCTGGTTAGGTTGAAATTTGACAAGTTTAAGTTTAAAGTTTTGTAATATTGATTCACCCCCTCTTAGTATTACTTAATCCTAACATCCTTTTCTAGGCTTATTGAACATAGAGGCGAGTGTAGAGGAGACATTTGAAGGTTTTAATTTATTGGAAAGTTAAACAATTGTGATAAGATTTACCTAGGTGAGTCATCCTTACATATGATTATAAATATAAGCACCAAAGCAAATGTGCAATCTTGGGGTTGATTCTCACTTACCAACTTTTAAAGTCTAAGGACCAAGTGTGAGGAAGGCACTAAAGGACCCATGTTGATCTAACTTATTGAGAACCAAGGAAAAGAGACTAAGGATCATGTAAAAAAGACCCAATCTATAATTCCTATATAGCAATATTGCAATTCCATCACCAATTTCACTACCAAGATCTTGCAGGTTGAGCCTCGACTTATGGAGCACAACATTAAAGCTAAACTCTAGTGCATGAAAATAGAAGGTAAATCTAAAGCAATAAGGTGAAACTTTACAAAATAGACTAATAGATTTAAGCCCAAAAGTATCCACCAACAACAAATTTAAGATGTTGATGATAGGTGACCATAATAAATTATCATTATAATTTTTTGATAATATAAACCTGGTTTTGGGTCCACGAATTGTAAGAAAGGGAATAGGACAACTCTGTCAAGACAAAAATACTATTATTTATATAAAAAGAGGAGGCACCATCGGACAAAAAAATGAGCACCGCCACAAATAGGAGATTCAAAAATCCAAAGCACCCTCATTGAGAAAAGGCCAAAGAGAAGGACCACTAATCCTACACACACACAAAAAAAAAAAAAAATCAATCAAAACCCAAGCACAACTTAACAATTTGACACTTCTGATCAAGGGTATGCCTCAAAGTCAATGATAGGAGGTTGTTTGATATCATCTTGGATCAACTTGATTACTTCAAAAGGGAATTCTCTCCACCAAATTTTTCTCATGAACCCCACCACCCTTTTTCAAAGTAACACCAACATCAATAGCCTTTTTAGCCACCCAATTAGCAACTCTTCTTATGTAAGAAAGTTTGACCTCCTCAAACTCCTTGACCACCCATTTAGCCTGACTAATAATTGCATCCATTTTTTATTCTGCATTGTTCCACCCTTCATGGATTCAATAATCATACTAGAGTCTCCCTCTATCCATAAATTCTTTCACCCCTTCTCCCTGTTAATAATTGAACCCCACAATAGAGCTCTAGCTCACCCATACATTGGATTCAAACCTAAGGTCCAAAGAGAACAAACTAACAGGTAATCAGTTTTTATCTCTAAAAACCTCTCCACCACAAACCTTACCAATATTGCTCTTATCATACCATTGAAAGTGAATTCAAACTAGTTGACCTTCAAGGGAAGCCACAAAATAAGCCTTTCAACCTAAAATTCATTTACTTGTAGTTTTTGTAGCGAGTTCTTGGATATTGAAGGCTCTTCAAAAAGTTCTTCTCATTCAATGGATCTTCCTATAAATATATTTTAGCTTTTAAGAATCTTTCTTCCTCATTTCTTCTATCCATGGCTCTCATTTTGACCAATGGTTTGTAGACCCATTTATATTATATTATCATTTCTCTATAGAATTCATGTCATGAAGCATGCATTTTATTGATTTCCCTAAGTATAAATATAGCTTACATACAATCTTCAACCTTTAAAAGATTAGGATTGAGAATGAAGTGGTCATCATTCATGTTGTCCTCTAAATGCCCTATGTCCAATAAGATCCTTTCTCTAATGGGGTGATGGTCAGTAAGGGTATACATTGAATTTACATCCTATTTGGGTCAAAATTGAAATAATCTCTATTAACATAAAATATGTCTAATGTTCAATATATTCTCCTTCCTCCTTTCTAAGCATTGCACCAATTGTACGATATTTTTCAATTGTCCTTCTTCATCCCTTAAAGAGGGTCAAACAATTTAAGTTTAGATTTTAATATATACCAAAAGTGTTTTGCATTCCTCTTCCAATCCGTATATATACCCCCCTCTTGTCTTCATTATTTTCAATCTTATTGAAGTCGCCCTAAGGATCCAAGGTAGATCCTACAAATTGTAAAGTTGATTCCATAGTTCAATCCTATCATTGTAGTCATTAGGTGCATATACAAAAAAAAATAGTAAACATACCAATAGTGAGCCACAAAACTCTATTGCACGGGGAGGTACCAACAACAATTACACGTTGAGCCCAATTCTAAGAGAGTAAGATAGTTGCACCTCCTCTCCCTTTCTCATGTTTGGTGACAAAGGGAGAGGAATTCTTCCAAATTAATTTGAGATTAGTCTCAAGTATAAAACTATTGGCTCTTATTTCCTAAATAAGGACATAATATTTACTTTTATTTGGGTTAATAAACCTCCTAATAATGTATTTTTTGTTAGGGGGATCAAATTTGTTGACATATTAAGATGTACAGTGAATATTCATAGTAAATCATAGTTGGACATGCCTCTATTGTGTTCATAGTAATTTATTTCTTTTTTTTTTAGGTTTGTTTAATTTTCCCTTGCAGGTTGTTGTAATGCCCCGCCAAAGAACCATCGAAATAAAGGGTCAAATATGCACTGAATAATTTTTTTTAAATTAAATGATACATCAAGTACATAAGTGCAATATAAACCACAAATCATAACAAAGATGCAACCATAGGAAATAAATCACAATCGTGCACAAGCGAAAGACTCAAATGTGCTTCCAAGGGTTCCAAGACAACCCCAATCACTTAGCTAGAATGGACAAACATGTTCAATCCATTACATTAGAAATCACACCATGTCCATGAACCTCAAGGAATAATATCGGAGCATCATCCACGTTCACCAATCGAGGAGGCAAGATCGTCGTCAATGCATTCCAAAACATGTTCATTTTAAGCCCAAATTGAAAAGTGAACCTAACATCGTTATGTAGAAATGAAAAGTAAGATGTAAATACTTGAAAACCATCCCGAAGGCATAAGGAATCTAATTATGAAATCTACTTTTTCACAGACCCAGTGGAACACAAAACTATTATAGATTCACTAATCTGGTTAAATTAATGCACTAAAATAGAGTGGAAATGCACTACTCTATTCCACATATCTGCTAAACAATCATGAATATGAGTTAAAAGAATAGGCGTGTGTGCCAAAAGAATGGGAACATGTGCTAAAAGATTAAAAAAATGTGCTAGGTTTCCTTGTAAAAATGCAAAATGAACTAGAAACCATCCTAAATGAGGTTCTCTTAGTATTATAATAAGGTAGGCTTTTCGACACCAATGTACAACTAAAATACAAGGCTTTCTCCACATCGGGAATACCAGATACCCACAATTGAGGTAGTGAACAATCAAGATTAACTACTAAGAAAATAACAACTATCCAACATAAGCAATGTACTGAAAGAGTAAAGAGGGATAGAAAGAGAACATCATGCTCATAACTCGTCACTGGAAGAATCTGCCACCTCTACACTAGTCCCCATAAGTGACGTACAACACTGCATTGCCATATTGAAACCTCAATCCCATGCCACTGTGTTTGTGGAGATATTCACCTAGCAACAAACACAAGGTACACACACACACACACCAAAATATGGCTAACACACACACACACCAATCAATGCATAAACCTAGAGGATATTACAGAGTCTCAATGTAATCACATGAATGTAGATAACATAATGTAAGTAGGTCAAGGTCACTACTCAGAACTAGACAAGGTAAGGTGTCAAGAATCAAGGATAGAGTGTCGTCACACGTCTCATGGTAGCTCGCGTAGTCTCGAGCATTCCTTCTCTCATCAAGGAAGCCCTACTATCCTAGTTCAAAATCGGCAAATGGCCACAACTGTGTTAACTCAATATCTATAGATGGCCATGGCTATGCCATCTCAACATCCATAGATAGCCACAGATGTATAAGTTCCATGTCACTTGGACAACCATTGTACTGATATCAATTTTTATCTTTTAATCATATTTTTACCCCATTTTATTTTATTTTATTAAGTTATCACTTTTCTTTCTAAGAACTTCTTCACATGTCCTATGATGGTCACTCATGGGTCAGGATCCATGTAAAGAGCCACTCCACCCCAGTACTCTACACCTACCAGTCAACCATGCAATGTTTAAAAACAACATGATGTAAAGAGATGACATGCATAAAAAAGGGACACAAGGTATGCTTAGTTGGACTTTCCAAGAGCTTGGGTCACTAAGACCTTGGCATAGGAGAATAACTCTACTACATGTCTGGATTTGGTCTCCATCGTACATCTACAAAACAAAAGGTCTCACACCCAAGGACATGAAATAGGAACTTCATCCACTCGGTCTACATCGAGGACATGATAACCCGTAGTTTTTCCACTCTGTCTACATCGAGGAAAAAAGCATAAGATGCATTGTCTACTTGGTCTACACCAAGAACGTGGATAACATAAGCATCAACAAGAAAGAAAGACAATAACTGGAGGAAAATCACTCCCAACACTCTTGGAAAGAAACCTAGAAAATGCAATAAAAGGTGCAAATGCCAAATTGCTCAATTAGCCAATATGCCAAGATCCCACATTCTAATAGAATCCATCAAAAATCTCACAAGGATGCGAGGAAAGTTCACAAACTACAAAACACACTAAAATGTTGAATTGGACAAAAACTAACAAGGTACCAAACATCACCATTTTGACATCAAAAGGGTGAGTTTGAATCATGATACCTATTACCCGAAATATCCTCAATCCATTCTAATAGCACGATCTTACTACAATTGTAGAGTACTAATAAATCCAACAATTGAATCATGTCAAACATGGTGATAGACAAATCTACAAGGCACACAAAATGATGCACCCTTGAAAACATCCCAAAAAAATATTGCGATGAAATTAAAACTCATTTACCCTTAAGGCCCAACTAACCCAAAAATTTAATAAAATAAGAAATATGACTTTGTGGAAGAAAATAGATAGCCTCACGACGGAAATTTTCCAATAAAAAACCTCATAACTCACACAAGCCTAATCAAGCGATAAAATTATAAAGAAATATGGGGAAAACACTTATGACCATCCCATAATGAATTTACAAATGAAAATCAATTAAAATAGCTAAGAAACAATTAAAATAAAGGAATCCCTACCAGACACCAAGTTGCAAATGCAAAAATAGACAAAAGAAAATAAATTCCTTGTGAAACACAAAATGGATCCACAGAAGTAGGAGCAATTGTGGCATGATTCCAACGAGCCACTACTCATGAGAATCTGAAAAGCAAGTCAATCACAATGAGAAAAAAGACCGATTTTCTCTAATGCAAATTGGAGCATAATTCTAATTTCTCCAAAAAAAAGTGAGGGAAATGAAGTCTCTTTTTCCAAATAAAAGTCTCTTTTTTCCCTCAAAGCCAAAAATACTTTAAAATAGAATCACTTAAATAAATTAAACAAACTAAATACTTCCCGAAATAAATTAAATCAATTTCAATTAAATAGAATTGAACTATGGATAATCAGTTGGCAAGAGAGATTAAACCCCCAAATAATTAAATCAACATTTAAATTCTATCTCCATCGTGAACACTACAGAAACTCTAAATGAACAAACACAAATACTGGTCTATCATATTATGCATGTGAAGTCCATATTCACACACATGTACTCGATGTATAATATAAATTAAGTATATGTCATCCATATAGGGACGATATTAGCTCAATAATTAATGGTTGATGAAACTATCTCTTGTGCCACTATTGAGGATAAGACACGCTCAAACTTGTAGCTCAGGAAGAATAGTGTCTGGTACCTGTTCACCGCAATATGCAAAAATCAAGTGCAATAGATCATAGTACAAATAGCCAAATCAAAAATGTGAGCAATAGAATAAACCTAATGGAACACTGACACTCTAGTGAGGTGATCATTATATGTATTAAAACATGTCACAACACTAGTCGTTCCATATTTTAATCCTTGATGTACAGTTCATTTAAATAAACATTTCATTTAAACATAAAGCATTAAAATAATAATTTGCAACTGTATGCACATATATATTAGTGAAAAATTCCAAAACAATTGTCAAGTTGTATAAAAGGCACACTATAACAAGAAATCAATGATAATCGTCATAATATTTTAATCCAATATTCTCGAATGCACAATACACCAAATATTGAATCATCATTTATCAAAATAGTAATAACAACATAATCTAACATCTAAATCAACAATGATATTAGTAACTAAAATAATGTTACGACAATCAAATACGTCACATAGTGCAACCATCATATCACATTACATGGATACTCATGAAATAATAGTATCATGATACAAATATAATGATCCACAATCTAGATAACATCTAAACAAGATAACAGTCATAATCCAGTAGCCACTATCACATACATCAATTGAACCATCTCTTGCATCATAAGCCATATAAAATCCACAATATCTCATGATTCATATAAACTGTATCGTCTTAAAATGGAAGCACTTCCATTTTGGTAGGCTTAGCACCCTCGTTTAGTACACTTGCATATTAGATCTACATTTTAGAATGCATCTGCACTTAATTCTCCATTTCTAGATGAAACTAGGGTTAGGATCCTATGGATCCTCCTTAATTTACTTCTACATGGCTTTAATTTTAGGTATAACCTATGTATTGGCTCTCCTAATCTTCATCATACCTCCTTTATGACCTTTGTGCCTCTTCTCAGCACTCTGGTGTGTTTTCTCACCTTCCTAGATCCCCAACTGACCTGGGAATCTTGCATATTTCTCAAGGTGACTTGCCTGAAACCTCAGGTTAGGGTTGAATTCGATTCTGACCTCGGTCAAAATCAAGGTCTACCTTAACCTAGGTCAAGGTGGAGGTCAATTTTGACCTTTGTCGGGTGTTGGTCCCCGCTTTTAGATCCGGAGCTTATCAGGGTTCTAAACTTAAAAATAGGTCCCCGAGTCTGGATGCGGAAGTGTTTTCTCCGATATTGGAATTAATAAATCCCCTCCTTGGTTGGTGATTGTAATTGGACCATAATTCAAGGTGAAATTTTAACTTGGTTCCCTTGCATTTCCCTAGAAGGTCTATATTGAGATCTCTATATAAACACTCTCTTTTGCCTTCATTTCTTCATGAAACAAAATCGTGAGATGACATGATGCAATTACAATTATGACATGATGATGATGCAAGAAATCAAGAGGTTGATATAGAAGGACAAGATATGATGATGCCTTAATACATACAAGCATTTTGTGGACAAGCTATTGTGGATCTTCCTTGGAGAAAGAAAGAGTTCTTCCTTCCTTCCTTCCTTCTTCTTGGATCTACCATTTTCAATATTCAAGAATTCAAAAGATACTATCATGGGGTAGCAACTACGGAGTGTGAGTTTGGTAGGAATAATCTAGCCTTGGGGGCTTGGTATGCTTTCTTCATCATATTCAAATCTATGCATTGCTTTCTCATTTTCAATTCATGTTAGGGTTTTAATCTAGAGGATTAGATCTTGACATACATTCAAAGCTCTTTCCAAGAGCAACACACACATACATTCTATTATATTTGGCTATTCGTGGAGGTGGAAACCACCAAAATGGGGGTTTGACTAAGGAAAAACCCTATATAGCCACCCCAAAAACCCCTTTTCAGATATTTTGAGGTGTTGTTTTGGGAGTTGCAGGTCGGAATCAGACATTCTATTCCGAGTCAAAATCAACATTCTATTCTGGGTCAGAATTAGAGGTCGATTTTGCTCTAGGTCGTAATCGGAAATTCTAGATCAAAGGTGACATTGACTTGAGGGTCAAAATCGGAACTGAGCCAGATCGGAAAAAGATTTATGTGTTTTATTCGTCTATGTGTTTATATTCTAGATTCGGTTGCAGATTTTCTAGAAACTCAACACAGGCATCAGAAAAAAGGTATTTCCAGATCTGTTATGATGTGAGGTAGGTATTTTACTCCATTATTTACATTCATTTTCATAACAATTAAATGTAAATGGTTGAATATGGCATAGGGTCTCTTTTATATGCAAATATCCATTATTAAAACCTTATTTAAAAGACCATCCAAATTTACCCTTTACATTTTGGTGAACCCAAACTCTTTCTTTTTGGTGTTAGATTTACATTTTATATTGGATCTTGCATGAATATAGAAGTAGATTTCTTTTATGCTCTTGCATTTATATTTCAAAAATATATTAAAAAATTATGAAATTTTCTTTAGAAAAAACACAAAAACATTTACATGCTTGTAATTGTATTTTGTGTTCAACAAGTATGATTTTTTTTTTGAATACTTTGATGAAGTTTTTATTGCACAAGAGGATAGATCCCTTAATGAGGTACATGGAAGTGAGAATTAAAATGGTTTGAATGAGATCTCCATGGATCCTATTCCTATTTCATCCTCCTCTACAACCTCTCCAATTGACCTTTACCATAGGATGTGTGCATGGTTATCTTCATGTTCCACTATTTGCAACATTGATGCACCTAGAATGTTATTCCCTAAACCTTTGATGACAGTTAAAGGATGTCCTCGAATAACTATTAAGGGTGAACCTAGAGATCCTTTGGATTTCTTTGATAACACAGATTCCATTTTACATCCTTATCACACATGGAATAATCCTCAACCTACTATTCTAGCTTCTTTACCTCCTTCTCAACCCATGCTTCCTCAAGCACCTAGGTTACCTTATTCCTTTAAGGAGTATGACTTAGTTGAGCAATTACGTGCTACTCCAACTAAGATATCTTTATGGGAATTGCTTCAAACTTCTCCTACATATCATGAGGCTTTGCAAAAAGATTTATCTACTCTTTCTTCTCTACCTCCTAACCAAGAGAATATCAATTCATTTTTGGAGTGCATGCATACTATGCCTTCTGTACCTCCTATTGCGTTATCGATGATGATTTACCTTCTGTTGAGGCGCAGAATCAATATGATGCTCTTATGGTTGTTGTTTCTATCAATCAAAGTATCATTCGTATAACATTAAGTGAAAATAGATCTGGGCTTAATGTTTGTAGCATGGATATGCTTAAGGCAATTAAGGCCGATCTTACAACTATTCAAATAGATAATATCCCTATTCGAGGATTTGATAATATCACAAAGAAAACTTTGGGCATTATTACGCTACCTATTAAGGTTGATCCAGTTCTTCTTAATACAACTATTCATGTTATGCCTGGACCTCTCAATTATAACCTTTTGTTAGGAAGACCTTGGTTAAATACTATGCATGTGGTTCCTTCAACTCCTCATTGTAAGGTTAGGTTCATTTATAAAAATTTGATGTATACACTACATGCGGATGATGTGCCGAATCCTTGCCTAAATGTGAAATATGCTAAGGTTTCTGAACCTATACCACCAAGTAAGGAACCTGAGCAACCATCTTAAGTTAAAAAAGTTGAAGCTCCACCTTCTTCTTTGCCTGGAGATCATTGGATTTTAATCCTTCTTTTATGGGAGAATATAAAGTTTATGATTTAGAGTTTATGAAAGAACAAAGCGGGTTTGAAAAACAATTTTTTACTCCTCCACTTTCTGAGGAATTAAAAACTAACTTTGTTGTTGCTTCACTTGAAGAAACAATTGAGACAATAAAACCATATTGCTATGACATTGTGACATATGTCGCTCCTTTAACTCAATCTGATATGGCCGATAGATATGGTTTTGGTTATCATCTACTCAAGAAATCAAGATTCAACGGGAAAGGATGTGGTAAATATGAACAAGGTATACAAGTGCCCTTAGACAATGAAGTTTATGATTATAGGTTAGGATTCAATCCTTATAAACAACCATCATCTTTTCCTCTTAATGTCAATCACATCTGTGGTGGACATTTGAAGTTGGTTAATCCACTTTTCCTTGACATGGATCAAAAACCTAGTTTGGATATTTTTCCTAAGGATGAAGCCTTAGCCAATTTTTTAGGGGCTTATTAGGATCTACCTACGTTTCATCATAAAATAAGAAATCCCTATTGTCTGAATAATGAAGCCTATTTTGGAGAACATGATGAACGAGATATTTCTCCCTTGCCAATGTATTCTCCCATGCAAATTAATTTATTAATAACTGAGACTATTGAAGTTCAAGTGGATGTGAATGACTCTGAAAAAACAATCAAAATTGGGAAATGTTTGAATCAAGATGAACATGATCAATTGGTGTCCCTCTTACTTGAATATAAGGATATATTTTCTTGGACATATTTAGATATGTCGGGTATAGATCCTAAGATTGTTACTCACAATATTGTTCTCAAACCTAATGCTAAACCCGTGAAACATAAAATCCACAAGATGAATCCATGCATTGCCTTATTAGTTAAATCTGAAATTGAAAAATTATTAGGTGCTGAGTTCATCCGCTCTATTGATTACTCTGAATGGATTTCCAATATTGTGGTTGTTTCTAAAGGAGAAAATAAGATAAGGATGTGCACTGATTTTTGAGATTTAAATAAGGCATCCTTAAAAGATGATTCTCATTACCTAATATTGATATGATTGTGGATTCGACAGTGGGTCATGCTTTATTATCTTTTATGGATGGTTTTTTGGGTTATAATCAAATCTTTATTCCTATTGAAGATCAACTTAAGACCGCATTTATCACACCTTGGGGAACATTTTGTTGGGTCATGATGCCTTTTGGATTAAGAAATACGGGAGTAACTTATCAATGTGTTATGACTTTGATTTTTCATCATTACATTCATAAGATGCTGGAAGATTATGTGGATGATATCTTGGAAAAATCTATACAAAGAGAGGATCATGTGTTTATTTTATGGCAAATATTTGAAAGAATTAGGAGTTATAATATGAGATTGAATCCTATGAAATGTGCCTTTGGAGTTGATTTTGGTGAATTATTAGGATTTATAATTTATAAGCAAGGCATAGAGGTTGATACTGAAAAGATTGATGTTATTGTTAACATGCCTCCTCCTAAGAATATTTCTCAATTACGCAGTTTACAGGGAAAAATAAAAGCTATTTGTCACTTTGTTTCTAACTTAGCCAACATAACTATTCCTTTCACTTCCTTGCTTAGAAAAGATACCACTCTTTCTTGGAATAAGGAATGTAAACAATCCTTTGAGAAATTTAAGGAGTATCTTGCTAATCCTCCTATTTTTCAACCCGCTCAATTTAATAAACCCTTCTATCTATATACTTCCACTACTCCAAATGTCATGAATGCATTGTTGGCTCAAGATGATAGCGAAGGTAAGGAAAGACCAGTGTACTACATTAGTCAGACTTTACTGATTATGAAACAAGATATACCGATTTTGAAAGACAATGCTTGGCTTTAGTTTATGCTTGTCAAAAACTCAGACATTAGCTATTGAATGTTGAGGTCAATGTGATTGTTAAATTTGATCCTCTAAAACACCTTTTCTCAAACACTGATCTCTCTGGCCGTCTAGAAAAGTGGGTGATGTTACTTACAGAATTTGATCTTAATTTCATTCTTCAAAAGTCAATTAAAGGACAAGCTTTAACTGATTATTTAGCTGAAGCTCCTTGTCCTTGTTCTGATACAAGTGTTACCTCAATAGAATTCACTGATGAGAACATTCTAGTTATTAAGCAAGAGGATGTTTGGGAATTATAATTTGATGGTTCTATATGTAAGACAGGTGTTGGTGTAGGCATTATCTTGGTCCCTCCTACAAAGAAACCGATCCCTATGTCGTATAAATTGACCTTTCCTTGTACTAACAATATTGCAGAGTATGAAGCTCTTATAACTAGCTTACGAGAAGCTTCATCCCTTCATATTAAAAACTTGGAAATCTATGGGGATTCACAATTGATTGTTGAGAAAATCAAAGGAGGTTATCAGAATAAGAACAATAAAATGACGCAATATAGATATTTGGCTCTTTATATTCTTTCACAATTCTCTTCTTATACGATTCAGACTTTACCTAGGAAAGATAATCAACATGCGAACGCCATGGCAATCACAACTTCTTTGGTTTGTCTTGAGAATAATGCTGAAGAATTTAAATTTAATATACATACTCTTAAACACCCTGCAATTTCTAAAAAGTTACTGTTGATTGTTTTAACTTGCATTTGGATGAATGGTATTCGCATATCTTTCAATTTTTGAAAGATAATACTTTTCTGAAATCAGCAACAAGGAACATGCGTAATCATATTAGGAAACTTGCAACACGTTATATCATTTTGGGAGATACACTTACATACGTTCTTCTGATGGTTTTCTATTAAGATGTCTTGGTAGAACCAAAATTCTGATAGCTTTAGCAGAAGCTCATTCTGGTTCTTGTGGGGGACATTTTGGTGGGAAGTCTTTAGTTAATAAACTTCTTAGAATGGGATACTATTGGAAAACAATGGAACGAGATTCTTTTACATTTTTTAAGAAGTGTCCTCAGTGTCAACAACATGGTAATTTAATTCATGCTCCTGCTCGTGAGCTTCGTAATCAAGTTGCTCTATGGCCTTTTAGTATTTAGGGTTTTGATCTCATTGGAAAAATGTCACCAGCTTCTTCTCAAGGACATACATACATCCTGACAGCTACATATTACTTTACGAAGTGGGTAGAAGTTATTCCTCTCCGTTCTACTACTGCAGATGTTATTTGTGATTTATCCTTCATCATATTATAGCACGATTTGGTATTCCTTCAATGATAGTTTTGGATAACGACACTTCTTTCAAGAATAAAGAAGTCACAAAATTCTTGGAAAAATATCGTATTCAACATAGATTTTCTACTCCCTACTACCCTCAATCTAATGGTCAAGCTGAAGCATCAAATAAAGTTATTGAACAAATATTAAGGAAAACAGTTAATAAGCATGCAAAAGATTGGCATACCCAACTTACCTATGCTTTATGGGCTTATAGGACTAGTGTTCGTACTGCCACGGGTACTTCTCCTTATAATCTTGTTTATGGTATTGATGTTATTATGCCCTTGGAATTAGAAATACCTTCTTTGTGTGTTTCATTTCATGGGATAATTGACAAGCATACTTTTCAGGAATAATGACTACAAGAATCAGAAATGTTGGATGAACAACATATAAATGCTTTGGAACATATAAAGGCTTATCATAAATCACTTTAGAAATAGTATAATCATAAGGTGATTAAACTGTCATTCTTGGTAGGTGATTTAGTCTTGTATGACAATCAAAGGAATGTGAATGCTTTACCTGGTGAAAAAGGGAAGTTTAACCCTAATTGGCTTGGACCTTTTATAGTAATTGAGGACTTTACTTCGGGTGCTTATAAGATTGCTGATATGAATAGTGTCCCTCTTAAGGAACCTATTAATATTATGCATCTCAAACGTTATTATCCCTAATACATCATTCTTTCTTTGTGTATTTATGTATTCCTTATAGAATAGTTATGTCTGTTTTATAGGTTATGTGATTTGAATACATTCATTCATAATTTTGTTCTTTCTTTTTGTTAAGTTTTGTGTATTGGTGAAAAGTATGAGTAAGCAATCATAGAACTAACTGGGCAAGGAAAATTTTTCATATATAAAATTCTATGAGTTTGGTACATATATGGCACATGTGCCATGTCTATCAATCTCTATCTCTACACTCTAAGGGTTGGTGGCTCCCGACTCTCTCTGGTATGTGGTGTGAGGCTGAGGATCTCGGTACGGTAGTCTGTGTGTGGCTCCTCAACATGCTCATCTCATAGTTACGTTCCTGAGCTCTCTGTAGGTCAGCCATCATTTTCTCTTCTCTCTCTCTACATAACCTTAGCTCTCACTAGATGCATGCAAAAATATTCGCATGTCTGTCGGGATTCCTCTGTCCAATAAGGGACTCTCGCTCGCTAGCTGGCAGTCGGTAGGATATACATGTATCCTTCAGGACCTTGAATACAAAGCTCCTCTACTCTGCTATGCTAGCTACAAAATTCAAACATATTTATCTTTTAGTACTTCTAGAAAAATATTTACTTAAAATATTCTAATTAATTGCATATGTCATACCTAGATCTCCCTCCTGGGCGTAGCCGACTAAGGATTAGATAAAAAATAAATAATACTGGCACTGCCTGAAGGAAATGACAATGAAATTAAGTCGTTGAAATTTGAAAGAGCATTAATGTGGCCAACCTCAACTAAGTATAGAAATCCTTCTATAAAGGCATCAATCATCAAAAAATCCCCGAGAAGTTCCACTAACAAAATTTGCATTCAATTGGAGCTTAATGATTTTGGAAAGACCACATGAAAGCTTACCTGACGAGTCCTTGTGTTCTCTATTGGCCTTTTGGATCCTATGAGGCTTCTGGAAGCACCCTCAGACTTCGACAATAGTTTCGAAATGAACTTCCCTTTCTGCCTTCTTTCTTTTATTTGATGAAGTGTTACTTTTCTCTTCGATTAGAACTTCCACCTGAGCCTTCAAAATCTCACGACCCCTCCAGAACTTTAACTTTTCTTCACCTTAGACAAACAATGGGGCCCCACTTATTTTATAATTAGTTCCAAGACAAGTGTTAGATCTGGACAACACTATAGGAAGTACCCTCAGACTCCGTCAACATCTCCTAGACTGATGCATTTTCCTGAAATCTCAAAAATTTGATGAATCACTTCAACTTTTCCTTTGCTTTCTTTTCCTTTGTTTTCTTTTCCTTATTTCCATCTGTGCCCTCAGATTCTAACAACACTGTAGAAAGAGCCTTCATATTTTGAAATGAGTTTCAAAAGGAACTTCAGAATACAAAAATTGTTCTAGAAGGAACTTCAAAATCTGAAAAGAGTTCCATAAGTATTGTTGGAATTCAGCAATATGGAAGTGCCTTCTGGGCCCGACAGATTGTTTTTGACTGGTGCCTAAATCCTGAAATCCCAAAATGATGAAAAAGAATAAGGTACGAGAATTTTTAAAATATTATTGGAGGCCTTAGGACTTTTACATATATTTCTTCATCCTATTAGTTGCAACTCAACCTTATAATATGATGCATTTGAAATCTGATGGGGACCAAAAATGGTCAAAAGTTCCTTTGAAATACATCAATAAAAAATGAACCAGTAACCTAACTTTTAGGCCCCCCTTGTAAAGCAACTTGGTGAATACACAGACCCAAACCTCCAAATGGTACTCCATTGAATAGACAAGTTGTAAATGACTTGAATTAACAATCTTCAAGACTTGGTAAGGCCATTCTACCTTTATTTTGCAAAACCATGCTCGCTACACTATCAACTAGGTCAAAATACACAAATTATCTGCCTAGGGCATCATCATATTGCCCACAAACATTGTCCTCCATGCTAGAAACCTTAAAAATCACAAACTAGACTCTGTAAACTTTCAATAAACCAAATTATAGGGTATTTCAATGGTGGGAAGGGTTATAATCACAAAATCCTTGTCCAAACCCTCATTGTCATAGGTTACAGACCCTATCATGGAAAAAAAATCAATTTCTCACTTGATTATCCACAAAAACTCATGAAATAAGATTAAAAAAAAGATAACACATATCCCCACATGTTCTAACGTATTCTAGTTAGTTAAAAATCCTTCTAAGATCGGGCTAAGCTTTGTAACAACAATAAAATATTGAATTGCAGGGTAATGGTGAATATTTTTATTGATTTTCTTCCTTACATCACACCCCACCTATTGTTGGTCCACTAAGAGAAGGGGTGAATCAGACAAATCAAAACTTAAACGCTTAAAACTAAACTCTCTGATTCACTCAGTAATACTGAATACATTAATCAACCAAATCACCAATCAACTTAATAATTTAAACAACAATACATCTCATATATGTAAATTAATCATTCAAAATTAGCAACATCATATTAAATCATATAACTCCATATTTAAATCAGCTGACACTAGATTTAACGAGGAAACCCAATTAGGGAAAAACCTATGTGGAAATTTTAACCCACAATAAAAATGTACCCTTCTGAGGTGCACTCGGTTAAGAACTTATTTTGTTAAAGAGTAAAAAACACATTTGCTAAATGTGACCCTGTTACATGATTTACCTTAGATCTGTTAAGATCTTCACCCTATTAGGAGTGACCTTGTTAGAGGTCTTTAAACACTCTTTTGGAATGTCACCTAAGTCTAGGTTTTACAAATAGGACTGTTAAATGCACTCGGTTAAGAAATTTCTCTATTACAAATATTAATAAGCAATAATAAACTTTGATCTGTAAATATAGAAACTACATTTTCTTGTGTCAGATCCTTTATTCTCAATTGCATACTGGCATCACATACTCCATTAATCTCTTTCTCAGACTGTAGATTCTTCAATCTCTATTTCTTTTTTCTCCTCGGTAAATGTTCTTCTTCTTCTTCTTCTTCTTCTTCTTCTTCTTCTTCTTCTTCTTCTTCTATGTTCAATTCACCAGCCTCTCTTACTCTCTATTTATTTCTCATTATTTATATAGACATAATTTTGCCTCTTAATCTACTTAATTTGATTTTCCATCATTTTTTCTCAGTCGTTCGATAATCTTCTTCATATTTCACAACTCGGTAAACCATTTCACTTTTATCTCATAACTTGAATTTTTCTTGGAACTCTTCACAATTTAGTTTAACTGCTTGATCTTCGCCTTAGATGTTATTATTGAATTTTCTCATTCATATATCTTCTAACAATATTCATTTAATTCATTTCCTCATCTAGCTCATCATGGCTTCACATTAAATTTGATCTTATCATCATTTACAATCAATATCATGTACTCGGTAAAATTTGCTTTGCAACTCGGTAAATGACTTCATTCACTGCTCAGTGTCTAACTCATCTTTGGTGCTCAGTGCTTGACTTTGACTCGGTGTTCTGTAACTATGACCAACTCACATAACATTCTACTACATGACTCTGTCTAGCTTGGTAAAGTAACTCTTTCAGTCATAACTTTAACTCTTTACAGTATCTGACTTGATCAATAAATTGTACCAATTTGATAACATCAAATATATAGTAGAAAATAACTATATCATCATTACTTCATCATTTTCTGATCTATATTTTTCACCCATTTAACTTCCCCTCTTAAGATATGGTAACATAATAAGAATCAATTAATGAATTGCTTGACATTAATGACAGAACAATAACTGATCTAACCATTTCTATAATTATGATACTTGGTATCACTCGATCTTCATCATCTCCATCAGATATTCATCATTTGATCAATAATCCCCCTCTTTGGCATTGATGACAATCACTATAAAAGTGTTATAGCAATTGATGATGACAACTCTCCAATACATAATTGTACTCCCTCTGAGTTGATATTTATGTTTCCACTTTGATCTCTGATCTGAATCTCCCTCTTGGATAAATCTTATATTTCTTTAAAATACATTTTGATTCTCTTTCATGAGTAAATAGTATCAATTCATTCTCTCTCAATATCTCCCTTAAGGATAAATGTCATCAATTCATTCTCTCCCTCTTTGACAACAATGCCAAAAAGTCATGCTCCTGAAAACTTGTTCTAGTAGTGGATTATACCTGACATGTACTCATAAATCATTGCATACAAAAATCTTTTCACAACTTCATGAAACACCTAAAGTGTGTCATACTAACATCAATTCAGAAATAGATATTCTAATGAAATATAGAATTGATGCAACATGCCTCATTCTCTTTAGTGAACATTGGATAGGGGAAGAACCCCTAATTTACCTCTGAGATACTCAAAAGCATCTTTAGGTAGTGGATTTGTACACATATCAACCAATTGTTCCTTTGAATTCATATATTCCAATCTCACATTCTTCTCTTGAACTTGTTCTCTCAAGTAGTGATACTTGATAGAAATGTGGTTGGTCTCTGAATGCATAATCGGGTTCTTTGATATATTAATAACACTTGTATTATCATAAAAAATAGTTATCGGATCTGTGATATCTTCTTGCATACCTTAAAGTAATTGTTTAATCCATACTATGTTTGCACAATTCATAGCAGCAACAACATATTCAGCCTCGACAATAGAGTGTAAAATGCACCTTTGTTTCTTGCTCAACCATGTAACCAATCTTTCACCTAGAAAGAATGTGCCTCCACTAGTACTTTTTCTGTCATCAACATTTCTAGCCCAATCTGCATCAATGTAGACTTGCAGAACAAAAGTACCTCCTTTTTGTATAATAAACCAAATTCTTTTGTGTCTTTCAGATATCTCAAAATTATTTTTTTCTGCAGACCTATGTGTTTCCTTCAGATTAGAAGAAAATCTTGCAACAATTCCAACATTGTGTGCTATTTCACGTCTGTTGTGAACAAAATACTCCAATTTACCAATCATGGATCGGTAAAGAGTATTATCCACCTCTTATGTTTCATCCTCTTTAGATAAGTTACATCCAGTAACCATAGGTGTTCCAACAGGCTTGGAATCTTCCATACCAAATGTTTTAAGAATCTCTTTGATATACTTGGCTTGTGTAATATAGATCCCTCCAGGAACTTATTTTATCTGTAGACCTATAAAGAACTTAATCTCTCCAATCATTGACATTTCAAACTCTTTTCTCATTTCATTAGCAAATCCTTTACATAAACTGTCATTGCCTCCAAAAATAATATCATCAACAAAAATTTCAGCAATCAAAATTTTATTATCACTATCACATTTCAAGTAAACATTATTGTTATCACTTGTTCTTTGAAAACCTATTTTGATTAGATAAGAGTGCAATCTCTCATACCATGCTCGGGGTGCTTGTTTCAAACCATATAAATCTTTGTGTAACTTACATACCTTGTTCTTGTTTGTGTTCTCAATAAAACCTTCAGGTTTCTCAATGTATACTTCTTCTTCAAGTATCCCATTAAGGAATGTAGACTTAACATACATATGATATACCTTGAATCCTTTGTAAGAAGAATGAGCTAGAAGTATTCTAATTCCTTCCAATCTAGCAACCGGTGCAAAAGTATCTCCTTAGTCAATACCTTATTCTTGTGCATAACCTTTGCAAACCAATCTAGCTTTATTTCTGATAACTTCTACATGCTCATTTAGTTTATTTCTGAAAATCCATTTAGTACCAATAACATTTTTGTCTTTGGGTCTGGGTACTAATTTCCATGTCTTGTTCTTCTCAATTTGATCATACTCTTCTTTCATTGCTTTCATCCAATCTTCAGTATCTAGTACCTCTTTAACTTTCTTTGGCTCAAATGTAGATATCAAACATGTATTGTCTCTTACATTTCTTCTGGTCATCACTCCAGTATCCTTATTTCCAATAATCTTGCTCAGGGAATGGTGCCTCCTCACATACTTTTCCAAAATAGGCTCGGTAGCTCTCGGTTCTTCAATATCAACATTCGGTTGTGGAACTCCTTGTTCATCTTCCTCCTCATTAGGTGCTCTTGGTAAGGTATCAGGAACATCAGGTTGAACATATACAAACTTCTCATAATCTTCAGGTTCCTTCTTACTATCTTCATCATTCCTTTCTGTAAATTCATTAATTCTTACATTTGCACTTTCCACCATTTTGTTAGTAACCTTGTTCAAACATTAGTAAGCTTTACTCCTTGTATAATATCCTAAGAATATTCTTTCCTCTCCTTTTGAATCAAAATTTCCTTCTCTAGAATCTTTCTAAATATAGCATTTTCTCCCAAATATTTTAAATTAATTGACATTAGGTTTGTGTTCATACCAGATTTCATAACGTATCTTGTTGGTACCTTTCTTCATTTGTACTCGGTTCAATGTATAAAAAGTAGTACTCACAACTTCTCTCCAAAAGTTTTATGAAACTCTTTTTTCAATCATAAGTGTCCTAGCACAATCAACAATATATTTTTTTCTTCTCTCAACAATCCCATTCTATTATGGTGTCCTTAGTGTTGACAACTGTCTCTTAATTCTATTCTCATTACAAAATAATGTAAACTCATCAGAAGTAAACTCACCACCTCTATCGGATCTTAGACATTTCAACTGTCTTCTAGTTTCTTTTTCAACTCGGGCCTTATACCACTTAAACATTTGAAATGCATCAAATTTTTCTTTTTAAAACATTACAAACATCATTCTAGAATAATCATCCACAAATAAAATAAAATATATGTCTCCATAATAAATTTGAGTCCTCATGGGTCCACATAAATCAATATGCACTAAATCCAAAATTCCTTGTGTAACATAAGTATTGGTTGAAAAACTAGATTTAGTCATCTTACCCATCTGACATTCTATGCACATAGCATGCTCGGGTTTTTATAATCTTGGTATTCCTCTTACTCTACTCTTCTTACTCACTTTGATTAAGTTGTCAAAATTAACACTACAAAGCCTTTTGTGTCATAACCAAACATATTCAACTTTAACAAACATGCAACTCTTCATAGAAGTATCAAGATAAAATAAATTACCTTTAGATTGTTCTCCAGTAGCAATCAGACTATCCTTCTCATCAAATACTTTCACCCTTCCATATTGAAATTCCAGTTGGTGACCTGTGTTGTTTAGTTGTGCAACACTCAACAGATTATACTTTAATCCTTCAACCCAATAAACATCATCATATCTTGTGTTATTTAATAGAATTATAGAACCTTTTCCTTTCAAAGGATATGGAGCATCATTACCAAATCTAACATAGCATCCATCATGCTTTTCCAAAGAAATAAACTTAAGTGTGTCATCAGTCATGTGATGTGAACAACCACTATCTATAATCTATTTTTCACTCTTACTTATTTGTGATATTAGGGCTCTAGGTTCTTCTTCATCGGAATCATCTTTAATAGAAACATAAACAACTTATTTTCCATCATCACTATCAAAATAATCATCATCACTTATTCCTTCATTAGCAATATGACAAGATTTCTTACCTTTGTTTTTGTAGTATTTGTATCTCCTTAATCTATTTTCTCTTTTATCCTTATCTCTGTTATCTTTCTTTTCCTCCTTATCTTTCTCAGGACAATTAGATGCAAAGTGACCAATTTTTTCAAAATTAAAACATTTCAAGGGTAACTTACCTCGATATTTGCCTTTGCCTCTTTGTAGCCTTATAGCCAACAAGGATTCAAATTCTCTTTCATTCTCATTGCATTCAATAAATAACTCTTTAATACCTTCAGTACAAGTATAAAATTTATCGCTAGCACTGCTCAAATATCCATCTCTAGCTGCAGCTTCCCTAGCTTTTCCAATATTTAAAGTACACTTAAATTCAGATTCAATCTTAGATGTAGCAGGCAAACTATTGTCAAAATCATTTATCTCAAATGCAGTTAACTTACCAATAGTAACATCCAGTGAAACATTCATCTGGGGTAGAGATCTTAGCTCTTGTATAGCAGATACACAAATAGCATAACACGGTACCAGGGTTCTCAACATCTTTCTTGTAACATCATCCTTTGTTATGATCCCATCAGCTCCTATGATAGAATTAACAGTATCCTTGAGTCTTGTACTATACTGTATTATGTTCTCTCCTTCATTCATCCTCATAGAATCGAATTTACCTCTCAAACTTTCTTCTTTAGCCTTCTGAACATGTTGATCTCCACCATAGGTCAAAATAAGCTTATCCCACATCTGTTTTGAAGAAGTGAAACCATCAAGTTCATCATATTCGTGGTTGGTAAGTGTAGAAGCAATGCCAATCATAACCTATGTGTGTTCTTGTTTCTATCTTTGCTCACTGATAGTCATATGTGCAGTACTCAGTGCTACATATTCATTATCAATAAAGTGAAGTCCATATTCTCCTACTCCAGAAACATGCAACCTCATCCTACTTTTCCATGAAGAGAAATGATCCATATTCAGCTTTGGTGCTTCCCTCTTATACATCTTTAGATCTTAACTCGAGTCCTTTTAAACTTATCACTTCAGAGTAACTTAGCTCTGATACCAATTATTGGTCCACTGAGAGGGGGGGTGAATCAGATAAATCAAAACTAAACTCTTTGATTCACTCGGTAATACTGAACACAGTAATCAACCAAATCACCAATCAACTTAATAATTTAAACAACAATACATCTCATATATGTAAATCAATCATTAAAACTTAGCAACATCAGATTACCTCATATAAATCTAGATTTTACTCAGTTGACACCAGATTTAACAAGGAAACCCAATTAGGGAAAAACCTCTATGGGAATTGTAACCCACAATAAAAATGTACCCTTCTGAAGTACGGTTGGTTAAGAACTTATCCTTTTAAAGATTACAAAACACATTTGCTAATTGTGACCCTGTTAGGGTATTTACCTCAGATCTGTTAAGATATTCACCCTGTTAGGAGTGGCCTTGTTAAATTTTTTTAAACACTCTTTTAAAATTTCACCTATGTCTAGGTTTTACAAATAGGACTGTTAAATCCACTCGGTTAAGAAATTTCTCTATTACAAATATTAATAAGCAACAATAAACTTTGATTTGTAAATATAGAAACTACCTTTTATTATGTTAGATCCTTTATGCTCAATTGAATACTGGCATCACATATTCCATTAATCTCTTTCTTAGACTGTTGATTCTTCAATCTTTGTTTCTCTGTTATGCTCGGTAAATGTTATTCTTTAGCTTCTTCTTCTTCTTCTCTGTTCAATTCGCCAACCTCTCTTACTCTCTATTTATTTCTCACTCTTTATATAGACATAATTTTTCCTCTTAATCTCCTTAATTTGATTTTCCATCATTTCACTTAGTCATTCGATCATCTTCTTCATGTTTCACAACTCGGTAAACCATCACTTTTACCTCAAAAATTGAACTTTTCTTAAAACTCTTCACAATTTAGTTTAACGGCTTGATCTTCACCTTAGATCTTCTTATTGAATTTTCCCATTCATAGATCTTCTAACAATATCCATTTAATTCATTTCCTCATCCATCTCATCATCGCTTCACATTAAATTTGATCGTATTATCATTTACAATCAATATCCTGTACTCAATAACCTGCACTCGATAAAACTTGCTTTACAACTCGATAACTGAGTTCATTCACTGCTCGATGTCTAACTCATCTTCGGTGCTCAGTACTTGAATTTCACTTGGTGTTAGGTAACTATGACCAACTCACACAACATTCTAGCAACTGACTCTGTCTATCTTGGTAAAGTAACTCTTTCAGTCATAACTTTAACTCTTTGCAGTTTCCGACTTGATCAATCAATTGTACTAATTTGATAACATCAAATATATAGTAGAAAAAAACTATATCATCATTACTTCATCATTGTATGATATGTATTTGTCACCCATTTAAATTCTTCTCTTAAGATATGGTAACATAATAAAATTCAATTAATCAATTGCTTGACATCAATGACAAAACAATAACTGATCTAACCATTTATACAATCATGATACTCAGTATCACCCGGTCTTCATCATCTCCATCAGATATTCATTAGTTGATCAAAACCTACTTCCTCAAATTTTTTAAGGTTTATTAGGCATACTTGACTATAATCCAATGGTCTATAACTTATTTTCACACAATATGACCGTTCACCTTCCACGTTTTGCATTTGGACAACTTTTTATATGTATTTTTGCAACTTGAGCAACTCATCTAAAACTCCCACATTTGACCCTACAATATGTCAAATGGCCTTTATAGGCCTTATTACATCAAATTAATTCTTAGACACATACAAACACAAACTTAAACTCCTATGACAACTATTGATAATTAGGTTGTAAGAAAAGTTGCTTGACAACTTTTCTTGCAACTTGACAACTTTTGCAAACTATGACATCATTAACTCCAATGACCCTTATTACATAGTGAATGATCTATTATGACCTTATTACATCCAAAAGTGACTCAAAATATAAAAAATCTATATTAGACCACATTTTCTAATCAAGGCTAGGTGCCCTTGTACCGTTTTTATTAACCTCTTTTCTTCACATTTTTTTATTTTTTACTTTTGTTTTCTAAACATAGTTCCTTGTGCCTCAAATCACGTGAAACCTTTCCCTTTTTTGTGAATGTGGTTTTTTTTGTCATTAATGGTTTTCATTGATGTCAACATATATTAAACCTATTTGATGAGATTCAATTTGTGTTCTAGGATTTCAGGTTGACGAGGATTCTGGTTTATTGATATAGTTGAATGTGTATCGGATGGCGTGTTGTGATGATCTATCTTTTTCCATGTTTAATATGGTCCCATTCATATTTTTACATGCTAAGATTTAATCTTTTGGGTCCAGAATTATTTGGATATTGGTTGATCTATTTTGGAGTAACCGTTTGTATTGTAACATGAAATTACTTGTTTGTTAGCTCCAAATATCATGGAGAATATGTAGCATGTTGACTTGAGAGAAGAGGTTTTTGTGTGGTTCATGTCTCATTCCTTACCAATATGGGAATGACATGGTGTGAACTATTTCAAATTATGTTAGGCTAACTTGATGGCATGAATCCATATATGCAGAAGATGATCTTGTTCAATGGATGTGTGTATACATGCGAGCATGCGAAGAAGGAATATAACTCAGAAGATATTATTCTGTGTGAGTGTGTATTATCAAAGGAAAAATACTAGTATTTTCTACTTCTATGGTGTATTTATTATTATCAATACTCTTTTGGAAATTATTCACTCTATGTAGGCAGTGAGCCTCTTGTATTGGCAGTTAGTCATCTTTTGTTAGTTGTGATAGCTAATCTGTATCTAGGACAGTTAGCCTGACCAGAAGTGAGCCTTACCGGAAGTGAGCCTTACATGTAGTGAGAAATGTAAAAATTACCTTAACTGATGTCACCTTAATCAGTGTTTTATACCGGAGAATAGTTCTTAGCAGTTTTTCCCAAATTTGGTTTCAATGTAAAAATCTAGTGTTCTTTGCACATGGTTTTATTTTGTGTTCTTCATGTTTACATCTGTTTTAATTATCTGAATGATTTCTCAGTGTTACCGATTGAATTTAGATTAACAAAAAAGTTTTGAAAGACCAATTCACTCCCCCCCCCTTTCAGTTATCTAACATATTCAATAATTGGTATCAAAGCTTTGGTTCCTTGATATAGAGCTTAACCGCTTGAGGTAGATCCGATGGTGCACAAATTGAACATCCCTATGTTTGATGGATCTAACTATAGTACCTAGAAAGAACATGTGAGGAGTTACATAGTTTCTATGAGTTTCAATACTTGTAAAGTTGTGGAGAACAAGTATGATGCACTGACAAGTACAAGTGGACCTTCTACTCCTGATGAGGTTTATAGTCTATGAAGAAAATGAAAAGCCAAGGTATGTTATTTAACACTTTATCAAAAAATGAGCGTGCAAAAGTTATTTCATTGAAAACTGCTAATGAAGTTTGGGAAAAGTTGAAAGAGACCTATGAAGGAAATGATAGAATTAAGTCATCAAATATGTTGGTTGCTAAGCATAGATATGAAAACTTGAAGATGGATGAAAATAAAGATAAAAATTTATTTTTAGAAGATTTAAAATGTAATGAATGAGGTTAGAAATCAAGGAGGTGCCTTGATAGATGAAAACATTATGGAGAAGATTCTGATGACTTTACCAAAGAGTTACATTGATAAGATCTTCGCTTTTCAAGAAGTATATGATCTATATAAGTTTACCCAATAGCAACTCTTTCACACCTTGACTGCATTTGAGATGAGGAAATTCTGAAAAGACAAGGAGAAATCTGATACAACCTTTAAAGCCACGAAGACAGAAGATTATTTGGATGATGAAAGTTTAGATGAGTTGGAACTTTACCAGAAAACTCAAGAAAGGTAATGAAAAATACAAAGGTGTGTTACCTATAAAATGTTTTAGATGTGGAAAGATTGGTCATATTTCTACTAGGTGTCCAAAAAAGGGAACAAAATAATAGTTAAAGAGATTTAACAAGAAAGATTATTATGTCAATGAGAATGCTAGTATAACAGATGATGAATCAGAAGATGAGGATTGATTGTTCTTGGTAGAGGAAGATGAACCTAGATTTGATATTATTAGCATTTGTCTGAAATATGATGAACTTACTGCCTTATATGTTAGGAGAAATAAAGATGAATGATTGATTGATAGTGGTTGTTCACATCATATGACTGGTAACAAAAGTAAGTTTGTGAAAATTAAAAAATATGATGGTGGAATAATTAGTTTTGAAGATAATCAAAAGGAACACATTGTTGGAATTGGTTCTATTACTATTGATGAGAAGCATGACACTAACAATTCTTATTGCGTGAAGGGTTTATATCACAATCTTTTGAGTGTCTGACAGATGTGCGAGAATGGCTACAATGTCGTGTTTCAGGATAATGGTTGTGAGATTTGGAAGAAGTCTAAAAATATAATTGTTTTTGGAAGGAGGATAATTGGAAATATGTATCAATTGGAAGGAGCTACAGAGAAATGCTTCATAAATAAGATCAATGACAACTGGCTTTAGCATTGAAGGATGTGTCACATGAATTTTGATAATTTGGTAAGAATAAGTTTGACTTGTGTTGTGAGAGACTTGCCAAGACTAACCAAGCTAGACATAATAATTTGCAAAGGATTTCAAGAAGAGAAGTAGATAAAAACATCATTCAAATGAAAGGAACAATCTTCTACCAGATCATTGGATATTTGTGCATACAAATATGTGTGGTCCAACCAAAACAAGAAGCTTACGTGGTGAGAAATATTTCATGCTTTTGGCTGATGATTTTTCCAGATTTACTTGGGTTGCATTCTTAAGAGAAAAATTAGAGACATTAGAAAAATTCAAGATATTTAAGGAAAGATTTGAAAATGAAACTGAAAGAAAAATTAAGTGCTTAAGGTCTAGTAGTTGAGGAGATTTTATGTCTAAAGAATTTAACAACTTATGTGAGAAACATGACATTAAAAGATAGTTATTTGCCCCAAGGACACCACAACTGAATGGTGTCAAAGAAAGGATGAATCAAATAGTTCAAGAGGCATCTAGAACAATGATCAAGGAAACAATGTTAATAGATATTTATTGGAGAGAAGTTATACACACTACTGTATACACTCTTAACAAAGTACCTTTTCAGAATGAGGTATGAAATAACATTATATGAGCTATGTCACAAAAGAGCACCAATAGTGAAATATTTTTAAATTTTCAAGAGTAAATGCTACATTCAAAGATATGAAGAAACTATTGGGAAGTTTTTCAATAGAGCTGATGAAGGTATATTTCTAAGATATTCTACAAAGAGAAAAGCATACCAACATTACAACTCGAGACTAAACAAGATAGTTGAAAGTGAAAATGTGAAAGTTAAAAAATACATCCTATATTGAACACAAATCTGACTTGGTAGATAGAGGAAAAGAAGACAAGAGAGAAGAATAAGAGACAAAGGAGGTTCACACATTTACAACTAAGACACCATGGTACATGCAAAAAAATCACTCAGAAAATTAGATTTTATGAGATAAGAATAAAGGAGTAATTACAAGAAGTAGATATGCTCAGGAAGAAGTGTTATTGTGTTTGCTTTAAGAATCTAAGCTAGAGCCTATTGAAGAAGCTTGTAATGATCAGAATGGGATAAAGGCAATGAGATAAGAGCTTGATTAGATAGAGAAAAATAAAACTTGTGCCCAAACCGACAAATAAAAATGTGATTGGAACAAAGTGGGTATTCTGAAACAAGCTAGATGAGAATGGAAAGGTGATAAGAAACAAATCAAGATTGGTTTGCAAAGGTTATACTTAGATTGAGGGCATCAATTTTGAAGAAAGTATGCTCCTATTTCCTGGATGGAATTAATCAACATATTCTTAGCTTTTGCAGTCTATAAGGATTTCAAAGTGTATCAGATGGATGTAAAATTGGCATTCTTGAATGGAGAACTGAAAGAAGAAGTCTACATTGAGAAACAATAATGATTTTGGTTAGAAAGTGATCTAGATTTTGTTTGTAGATTGAAGAAGGCTCTTTACGGATTGAAGCAGGCACCTAGGGCTTGGTATGAAAAATTAGATAAATATCTAATAAGAAAATGATTTAAGAAGGGATATGTTGACATCAATTTTTACTACAAGGTTGTTTTACATCATATCTTTATTATTATAGCATGTGTTGATAATATAATCTTTGGAAGAAATGATGATATGTGCAGAGGTTTTTCTGATAAAATGCAGAAGGAATTTGAAATGTTTATGTGTATATGGTAAAATGGTGATTAATGGTAGACCACTAAGTCACACATGTACATTGAAAAGACCCTAAATCCTATCCTTAAGCCAAATATGATTTGTACAACCCAAAGGATGCAAGGGCACAAATGCCAGACCTAGCTAAGGGTAAAATTTAGGGATGCTTTCTGTTTTGTGATATAAATGTATGGAAGAAAGAGAGAGATCTTATGTTTTATGATTAAGAGAAGATGTAACAACAAGATACAATAATAGATTTGAACTAATGTATAAAGTAGATACAAGATGTAGGGAAGAGAATGTGTGTACCTAAAAATGGAAGAGGAAGAAAGTGTACAAAATGCTAATATTATGTCTGACAAAGTCCCGAAAGGTCCCGAAACTTGAATCCAACAGTTTATGATGTGCAACTCTATAACATGCAACTTTTTGTTCTATCTCAGGAACAATTTGAAAGTGGTTTAACATATACCCAGGTATAGGTTGAAGGTTTTAACTATACCCAATTAGCTCAAAATTAGAAATAGAAAGTGGATTTGGGCAAGTCTATGGGTTGTCATTCTGGGTTTGTAACTAAATTGTGCAATATGAATGTTAAGGTATCTATTAAAGGTTTTACCTATACCCGATAGTATTAGGATCCGGAACAGAAAATGGATTTGGAAAGTTCCCTCAAATGGGTACTCATATCTACAACTAAATCTCCTTTCCGAACTTGTGCATGCACACAAAAGAAAAATGGTAAATTGTTGGGGGAAAGAGGGCTTGCCTTGGTCAAGTCCCTATTTAGGAGTTAAACTTGAAATGAAATAAGTAAATCATGTAAAACAAGACAAATGTAAGTATTCACCATGCTTATCAAACCCTTGTAGATGGATACAGATCCTCTATATCCACAAAGAAGTATAATTACTTGATTGAATGTTTATTTGTAGAAGGTAGGATGTCTTCACCAATGCAATAAGTCTACACTTTCCAAATCATGGATCATGGATGTATGTATGATTGATATACTTGAATGGAGAAGGAAAGGAATGAAGAATGGATATGGATTATCTTGATCAATTTGGAAATACCTTCACTACTCCATCATGAGAGAGAGATTCACACAATAGTCTTCAAATCTTGGAGCCAAATCCTTGCTTGCTTGAAATCACCTTAGGCTTGAATACTTGCAAAAGTGGATGATTTCTAGTAAATTTTAGATGTAGGATTATAAGAGATGGAAAAATGAAGGAGAGATGCCTTCTTTTATAGGTATTTCAATGTTTAATTTTGTGGAGGTTGACCTCACTCGGTGGGAAAATGAAAATATTGTGCATCGAGCCCAAAACCCACTAATTTAAAATCCCAAAGGTATAGGTCAAAAGTGGTTTGACCTATACCTAGCATAGGTTGAACCAGGTTTGACCTATCCCCAGGAGGGAAAATTTTTAGGTATATTTGTGGGGCCCAATAAGTAATAAGGGGCTCTAGGCAAAACAAAGAGAAAGATGGGCAAATCAAGCATAAACACATCCAAAATTAAGGATATCACTAAAATGGGGCCCAAAAAGGTCCTAGAGCTTCCAAAATAATGTGTGCTAACTTTTTAGACCTATATAGTTAGCCCACACTTTAGTGGGAGTATGAGACAAGCTCATGCTCATGGTAAAGTAGATCAAATGTATAAGCAGACCTCACTAAAGTTGGAGAAACAATGTTCATCCAAGGAATGTACATGAAAGAATGATCGAGGGAAAACTTGTGGTGATTATAATTAAAATAAAAGTCTTAGCTATGATGGTGCAGATACACATGCATTTCAGTTGGAATAATAGTGCAATAATGATGGTCATGTTGCTAATTCAATTTGTATGTTTACATCCTGTGATTTACTAGATGAAGTTCTTGATCTTAAGATGTATGAGGGTTTCTATGAACCAAAGTGTGAGATAGTGGCAGGTCATAATTTATTTCAAAGTCTTTTAATATGTGAGTTTTTAGTTGTAGAAAAAATAATCCAAATCACCAAATGGATAGTAGTTCTGGATATACAACCATAAATGCTATAGAACCTTATCTCAACCTTGATTTTGAAATTGATGGTCTTTAGGATCACGAAAATGTGTATGAAAGTGTTGATGGTGTTTCACGCAACACTAAATTTGGTCAAGATAAAGATGTGGATAATGAGCCTCATGCTGACTTACTTGGACAACAATCTGATTTGTTTCCTATGGAAGTAGACCAAAGTTGGGGTGGTGTACCAGATAATTTTCTTTAGCCAGAGGTGTATTTTTTCATTCAAGAATTGGGTATGAAGGATTTTGACATATTCAAATTAGTAAATGTTGAAAGGATTGGATCTACCCAAGAATATATTAAATATGTTTTTGTTCCTTAATTGTGCCAGTTGATCATTAGTGATCATGATTTTTCTTTGCAATGTACTTATGCTACTAGGGTTGATGTTGTCAACCATCAAGTTGAAAATGAGTATTTTATCTTTCAAGTCCAGCATGGTGAGTTATTTTAAAGTTTTTATAATAGGCTAGATTTTGAGAAGTGTTTTAATGGGTCTGACATTAACTTGCCATATAACTTTGAGTCTATAGTGCTATATGATAAATTCCCTTGTAGTGACCATATTTTTAGTGATCTTGATAGCCTGCAGGAGTGTAACAACAATGGGTTGTTTGATGATTTTCCAATTCAACTAGACTATGAATGTTTTTATTTATCAGATCAGCCAATTGAGATATTACCCGAATATGGAGGTGGGGGTCACCAGGGTATTCTTGCATGTCTCATACATTTTCCAGATGAATTATGCTTTGTAGAGTGTTTTGTAGTTCATTATATGCCAGTCTGGATGATCCCATTATGTGATCCATATGATTACGAGGTTAAGAGTGGAAGAATGTTGAATATCATCAAGTATTTTTTAGTTTTCCCAGGTGTTGATTGATATTCTTATTAGATTGGTCATGTTGTCGATAGATCAAAATTAGACTTTTGACAGAGGAAAATGATATTCTCATTTATTTGTTCGGGAACATGGGTTCTGGGTTAGGGTTATTAGAGAGATTTTGGTCTGCATCCCAGAGTTGGTTATCTATCGTTGATCTCACATCAACCTTCCTCAACTGGAGCCACTGTTGGTACTCTCATTTTTTAGGGTACCATTTTATAATTTGTAGATTTAAGCCATTTTTCATGGCAAATTTTTAGAGGACTTGCATGGTTTCATATTGGATTCACATAGGGAATAAGGTTAGAATGAGGTAATATAATTATTAAGGAGTTTACTGGCGCAATCAGATCGGGCAGAACTGCACGAGTGAGTTGAGGGTGCCGCTGTTTTGAAGTCTGCTATGGAAATAGCTAAGGCCATTTATCCCACATTCACAATGCTGGGGATAAACTTAACATTTTTATAACCGCGTGTTTATATGTTAAGTGCCTTAAAGGCATGCGGTTTTGGCCCAGTGAGGTTAAGTGGTTGGCGGTTAGTGGCGGACATCTGGCAGTTAGGGAAGACAATTTTTGTGGGCCTGTGGTTAGAGGACAAACCGTGGGGTATTGACATGTCATGGTAAAGATTAGTCAAATAGAAATACAAGAAAGTGAACACCTTGACAGATGGTAGGTTCTCGTGTGATCGCATGATTCTAGTCATCAAAAGAAACAGGCTTCATGTGATTGCGCTAAAGTGACATGTGGACGGGGATAGCCAGATAAATGAATGGTGTAGCATAGACCCCAATGAATCAGAACGTGCCACCTAGAAATTAATAGAATAATGATGATGTATAGGAATGACATGTGCCACACTAACAAGGAATGTCCGATGAATTGGAATGTGTCACCTAGAAATTAATAAAATTATGATGATGTGCAGAAATGACACGTGGAAAACTAACAAGGAATGTTAAACCACAGTGTCACAAGGATAGACTATAGTTAAAATAATTGCTAACCAACCGTGGTAACTTGCCATGTATCTGTGATTGTGATGCAGGGGCATCTTGGGTTCTTGGCAATCTTGTATCAACCAAAATGTTGGTTTGGTTCGATAGCTTGTTGGAGACTGCTCGATAAAGTGCTTGGTAAATGCTTTGTTTTCTTGGTTGAAGACTTGTTTTCCACTCGGGCTTGGTTACTTGTTTCTTCCTTGCTTTACCAACGGGTCTCAGTGCCTTATTTTACCGACGGGTCTTGGTGGGTTTTCACCGAGTTGTTTCTGGTGCTCGGTTGACTTCTTACCGAGTTGAGTTTTTGGAGTTGGATCTTTTAGACGACTTCTGCATTTAATTTTTGTAGCATAATTAATGTTAGGATATCTCATTGGGATGTGTGTGAACCTAAATCTAGGTCTTTTCTATTTCCTACGTTGGATCTTTAGGATCTGAGTGCTGAACTATTCAGTGGACTCTTGTATATATTTGGTTTTCTATTCTTAGATTAGGGGGGAGGTTTTTGGGATAGAAGATTAGGTGTTAGCAGATTTGGATGGTAGGTCTGTGACACTGAATGTATATGGCCGAAACTGGGAAGGCCTTATAGCCCGACATGTAATAAGTTTGATGAAGTAATATATATGTTATGTTGTTTCTTCTCTCCCTATTTGTGTTGATTGCGTCCAAGTTGTTCTGTAAGTTGGTTTGGATAGCTAGGAGTGCCTTGGGCCCTGGTCTTGCTACCCTCCTTGCGTCAGGTGGTATTAGAGCCAGGTTAGATCTAGGTTCTGTTATGCCCTGCATCCCCATCCCTACATTTTGTGTGCAAAATGTTGGGTCCCCCTTTTTTTGCTTTTGCCTGCTTTTGCTTGCGGCTTTGCCTTGTCTTTCTTTCCCTTTCTGTTTTCTTTCTCCGGGGGTTTTCTTCCCCGGTGTGTCATTTTGTCGTTTGGTTTTCTCCTCTGGGACTCTGGTCCTGGAGGTTGTCTTTTGTCGGGAACCGGATTCTGGGCTCCGGGATTTTTCGCCATGATGTTCTTATGGACATCATCACGAGGAGTCCCCGGACCCGGAGTCTGGAGGTTTGCCTGTCCGGAGATCACCGAAAGGAGGAGGATTGCCTTTTACCGCTGGTATAAATAAAAATTCTCTGTCATTTTCACGTTTACCGCGATTAAAACCTTCGAGCACTTAGAGTGAATTAAGATCGATTTCAAAGCGATTAACGAAGCGTTTGCAGGAAGTTTATGGTAATCAGAGCTTAACAATTTTTAGTCACTCGCAGGCAAGCGCAGGTGCTCCGTGGTGGTGATTCTGACCTATTGACAACTTGAGCTGTTGCAGAGCTCGCACGATAAATCCTCCCTTTCCTCCGCCTTCTATGTTCTCAGGTTGGTGTTCCCATTTTCTTCCCTGGCTTTCTTTGGTTTTCATTTTGCTTTCATTTGCCTGGTTTCATTTTGTCTTTCTGTCTTGTTTGGTCCTTTGTTTCTGGTTTTTTCCGCCCGTTGGTGGGTTGGCTCTGCCAGAGGGTTGTCCGCCCTCTGTGCAGAAGTTGTTCCTGTAAATAGTGTAAATAAGTGGTCTGTTTGTATATATGTAGGTAAGCTGTATATTTGTTTCTGCCCTGTCTGATTTTTCCCGCGGGCGTCGTCCCCGCATTGTATATTCATGTACATATGTATTATAGTTGTAAACCTCTATATATCTCCTTCTGTTCTCTATATATACCCCTCAGCCTCATGTATATCCTTCCAGGTAACTCAACAAGCTGGTCGAGTCACCTTTGCTTCTAGTTTTCGCCTTTGAATTCGCCTTCGAGGCAGAAAACCACCCATTTGAAACCCGGCTCTCGGCCGGTTTCAAACAGGCAGTTTTCTCACTCCTCCATCAAGGCTGTCAGAACCTCATTTACGTCATGTATGCAGTGAAAATCCTTGCAGCTGCACAGCAAGTCAAAACATGCATATACAAGATATAACAAATATTAAGAGCATGTAAAGAACTTGAAATACAACCTAATCTTCACTACAACCTCCGATAAGCTAAAACAAGTGCACCCAAGACTTGTTTGATTTGCTCTTAGAGATTTTGTGGGTGTGCTCTCCCAACACAATGCAATGAAATCCCACTAAGATGCAAAAGGATGAAGATTTGAGCACAAGTATAT
>MU226785.1:2747781-2766200 GCA_018584345.1 Thuja plicata
TAATAAAATTAAATAAATAGTCGAATATAACAAATATAGTTAATCTATAAGAATTAACTATATTGTTATAGGAAATATTAATTAAATTAATATAGAAATGAAAAAGGACAATTTAGGGTGTCTACACGTCCCATGCGCGCAATCAATTCCAGCCAAGTGGCTTTCCTTTTTCACGCGTTCAGACAGTTGGCTCCGCCGTCATCGCCATCACATCTATTTAATGCTAACACACGTGGCGCCCACGTGGGTTCGACAACTTGCCTTTTCATATATCCTTGTTAACGGTCAATTCTCCGGGCTTCGGGTCTTTTTACCACCACACATCTGGTGTCCTTCCCAAGTGTGATAAAATCCCCAGACCCGGATGTGTAATAAAGATTCTTAAAGTCTGCGTTGTCTTGCTTTTCGGGTATCTTTGCATAAAACTAACTTTTCAGGAAAGGCAAACATCGCGGTGGTAAGATTTTCCGGACCCCGGGGTAATTATTTTGATAAACATGTTCTGACGGCCGCTTTATCTCGCAGGTTCCCAGAATTATCTTCCAAACATGTCTGAAGCATCCGCATCATCTCCTCCCGGAAGTCTGGAACTACCAACCACAACAGAGACCAGGGCAGCAGCAAAATCAAAAATGGAGAAGGCCCTGGCAAAGCTGCCCCTCACCATGAGGTTTGTACAAGATAATGAGATTGTGGGCTCGAAGATTGAGTCCAAGGTGAAACTACTAACTGACACCAATGTCGAGACTTGGGCAGAAATGCATGCCCTGGTAAAGATAATGCACATCCAGCGACAAGCTGGAGACAAACTCGCAATTAACGTCGGAGGTTCCAGAATTCTCTGGGCAACTTGCTTCCCATGCTCCGTGCAGTCTCCGAAGCTTGTCTTGACCCTGGCTGCCAACTATAACTCTTCTGTCTGGGCCGTCATGCTCGCAGCTGCAGAACCCACGGGATACCCCACTCCACTGGTGTCCCTCGACCCAGCCACATTCCAAGCAGGCCTGGGTATCCCACAATTTGAAAGATCCACGGTGGTCACAAGGACTGACGCCTTGAAACAGTTTACACAACTGGAAGACGCTGCCCGGGTGTATATAAATATCAACTGGCTCAAGTCCCCAAAGAGGGACCCAAAGAGAATGAAGATAGATATACCCCACTTTGAATTCAAGGAGAGCATCCAGATGGGGATGATAGCGTTAGCCCGGGTATTTGGGCAACCCTCTGCCTAGGAGTTTGCCAAATGGATGTACTATTTCCTCCTCGGCATCTCCACTAAGGGAGAATTTTTTGACTGGACGAAAATAATGTCCAATCATGTCGACTCCCAGTTCCTACAGTTGAACCAGAAGAAGAAGTTCTACATGTCTTCTTATGTTTTCTCGGCTCTGGCCCAGCAGAGGCCCCATTCCAATGGCCTGCTCACTGACGGAGTACTTGGGATTGGCCCAGGACAGAAAGCACCGTGGGACTATTTCCCACAAATTCAATGGGAGGCCAGCTTCCCCAGTTTCTTCCAGGTGAATGATGCGTTCGTTTATTACCACCTGCTCACACCCGCCCGGGATGTTGGGTACCGCCTATCTACTGAGGTGATGAAATTTGTTAGTAGTTATGGACACTACTATATTCAGTTCCAGCAGCATACATACATTAGGGTTGCCGGCTTCTCCGGGAAGCCCTACTTGTTGCCCAGGCACTACGGGGACAAGATCGTGCTGCTGGAATATTGCAGACAAATGCTGGAGTTGCACACCTTCTTTGCCCTCAAGAAGGTCCCCAACGTCTCATTTCCAATCACTTGTGGGAACTACACCTGTAGTCTGGCCGCCGCGAGGGAGGCAGACAACGAGTTGAAAAATTGTAACATGCAGGGATTCTATCTGGCGTGGAAAAATTTTGATCCGCATGGCCAAATTGCAATGACAATGCCCCGGGCTTCGGAGCTCCATCAAATACACATGGAGGACTTCTAGGCAGATTTCCAAGATGACGTGGATGTGCGAAGCTGGCATTACATCAGAATGACAGCGGGAATGATGTAAGAACTGAAGCTCCAGAGATTCCCTCCAGGCTTCTCTGACACCGCCCCCACCATAGATCCCCAGTACAAAGAAAAGGGGATCAATAAGTTGGCATTATCGGCAATAGATTAGGCCGCCCAGGAGGGGCCCATAATTGAGGACTTCACTCGGGAGGTGGTCGAGAGAAGTCATGCCTATTTTAAGAGGGTATGCCGCGGGAGTATGCGTTAGGCTCCCCGACCGGCGTCAAAGGTGACTCCACCACCGGTACCAAGATTGACCCTGGGGGCCGGGACTTCTTCACAAGGCGCAGACAAAGGAAAGGGAATAGCTATAACCCCCTCGGCGCAAGAAGTCCCGATACAAGAGTAGATTAAGCAATCTATGGTAGCCTCCCAGCAAATGAGGGAGCAGTTAATAATGAGGCTTGCCACTCCCCCGCTCATGGCCGGACCAATTCGTCCTCCATCCTCCCCGTCGCTGGCAGCCTTAATGGTCAAGGCAACGGGGGTGGATCCCATGGAGGCAGCAGCTATAGCCGATGCGGGGCCACCTTTGATCACCAGGAGGAAGAGGAAGCACGTCAAGCAGGTCAAGGCAGAACCAGCGCCAAGGACATCCCTCCCCCAAGAAGTAGAGATCCTCTCCTCCAGTTCCCCAGAACCGGAGAAAGAGGCAGAGCCTGCAGGGGTCCCAGCCAGTCCCCCTCTGCAAGAAGAATTTGATGTTGTATTTGCAACCGATGATTTTGGCAACTTGCAAGGGGATGATACACAAGCAGGGACAAAAGTACCGGAGAAAGAACAAGAGGCTGCAGACCAAGAGGACCTGGAACAGGAACCTGCGCAAGAGCAAGAGCAGGAGATAGAAAAGGAGCCAAAACCAAAAATTATCTCCGGGGCTCAAGAGACGCAAGGTCCGGGAGTGGACCAACTAAAGACAGGTGAACAAATGGCATCTGCTGGGGGACCTGGGCCTGGATCTTCGGGGATAACCGTAAACCCAGCCGCCGCATTCCCAAGGCCACTCCCGGTGGCAACCTTCAGACAGGTTATCACAGCGGCCCAAACTTTAAATCTTGGCCCGGTACCTCCCCTACTGCCAACAGAAGAAGAAATTTTGGCAGAAAAAGAAGAAGAGAAGCAGCTTGAAGAGGAGATCCCCAAAGAAGCCTACCAAGGTCTAGACCCAGCAGTAGACATATAGGACAAGGCTGAGGAGATGGAGGTTGAAAAGAATGTTGTTGTAGGAGAAGTTGAGGTAGGGATGACGGATGAGGTCCGTGACACTGAGGAGCAACAGCCACCAGGTACTGGAAAAGAATCAGGAGAACAAGTTCTGGCAGGAAGGCCACCTCTCCCACCCCAGTGGCTGATAGAAAGTAAAAAGAGAAAGGCTCAGTTTGCTCCGGTGATTCCTCTCTCCCTGGCTGAGATGATGGCCCAAGTACAACCCCACCGAAAGCAAAGAAGGCTCGGACAGTTCACACTCTTTGAATTCGGCCGGGCAGGGAAATAGTTGTCGTTGTGGCAACACCTCCCCCGGGCGCCGATGAAGCAACTGTAGACCCCACAAATTACGACGTTGCAGAGGTATCCCTTGGCAAGAGAGGGAAGCAAGGTGAGGTAGACTTGCTTAAGGAGGTAGCAAGGGCAGTTGAAGCCCGATACGAAAAGGAGGCCCAGAGGCTCAAGGCTAAAAAGGAGAAGAATGCAAACCTTATGGGGTTGCTTACTGAGCTGGCCAGACCCATCAATGCCGCCCCTCCAGAGACCTCCACATCAAAGGAATTATCGCAAAGCGACATAGACTCCCTGCGAGTAATGAAAAAGAAGGCCCAAGCAGTAGATGAATGGGTCACACTACAGATAGAAAACACACGGCGTTTCTTAGCATCCACTCTCCCGGACTTATACACAGCCCGACAAGTTATCCATTAGGCAGAAACACTCATTGAGTAGTGGGAGAGTGATGCTAAAAATTACCAAGCGTGGAAGGTTGAGCTCGAAGAGCTCCTCACCTTGGGAGAGGACATGATTTCTAAATCTGGAATTCTGGGTGAGGAATCATTTGATTTTGTAAGGATTCAACACGCCAGACTTGACCTCACATTGGAGGTAACCAAGCAACTGGTAGAGTCCTTGCAAGAGAAGGTGCACAACGTAAAATATCCTTCTAATTTATTCAATTCTTATGTAATAAATATTTCTGAGGCTGATCCCCTTAGTACAGATATGTACACCCCTGAAGATTCAGTTTTGGGGAGTTTTGATGAAATAATGCAATCCCGATATCAATCCCCGGAGGGGATAGATGGGGCCCAAATGACAAAATTAACTGAAATAATACTTAAGGGCCGTGACGTGGCAAGGATGGCGGACGAATTCAAAGAAAATATTCCATACCTGGGGGAACAAGTTGAAGTAGCCAGGCACAGAAGGGCCATCCTGAAGAGTGTAGATGAAGATGGCATTTCCCGCCTCCTTCAGGCCTTCAACGATAACAAGCAACCTTAGGCTTTCTCCGGAGGCTGGGGAAAAACTCATATTGAGTATTCTTTATTCTTTTGGGGCGTAAGTTCCTGGATCCCGTAGTCCCGGATCCAAAATTTTGTATTCTTTAAAGTGATTCGTGTCCCGGTCCCCAGGGCCGACCGGTCACTTTCAGAAGTGGTTAATAAGACTGTCAGAAGGTAGTTGGGCACATCAAGGGGCGTTGGCTCGGCAGTTGGCCTTCTGACAGGGTGGTCTTCTCGAGGCACCGCTCAAGGGTACATATGGCACATTGAAGACAGGGCACCACATTTCCCATTTATGAGGCATGTAGCCTCGGTCTTTAAGCGACCTACTTTCTTCTTTCTCCTCTCTGGCTCTCTTCTCGAGACCGATTCTTCCGATGTATATTCTTATCTTATTCTCCTGACATGACATACCTATTCCGTCTCTAGGTCTTTTGTAGGGTGGCGCAGGTAGTACCGACCCCTGGATATTGTATTTATTAAAATGTGTAAAATAGGGTTAGGGTTAGAAGAGTTGTATAAATAGGCAGATCAGCCCATTTCCAAGGGTCGGCGAAATTGATGATTTTGTTGTCTATAGAAATAGCAAAGTAATTTCTGGTTTTAGTTGCAGAGCTCAATGCTCCTTTGTTATGTTCTCAGTAGTTGGATGTTCCCCTGGAGCCACCATTGTATCACACACCAGTGCTTGCTGGACTGATTATTAATGAAGAAGGAAGAATTCTTGACAATGATGTTGTTGACATTCCTGCTTCTGAGTTAATGGTATTTCGTGTTTTAATGTTCTTTGTCTTTTACTCTGGTATGTTAAAGTAGATTAACGACCTCTTTATTCCCGCTACTGATAAAATGATAACTGATGGTTGTGTGTTCCTTCGGTATTTAGTGTAGTTTACAGAGTATTATTGATGTTCCGGACATTTTAGCATGACTATAGTTAGATGAAATGTTTCTAACCCTGCAGGATCTTTTTTGTTTTATTTTCTAAGTGTAGAATGCTCTGGGAAACCCTTACCATATTGAATCTCTGGAAGAATGAGTTGAAGAAATCAGCTATCCCCCTCGAAAATAGTCACCTCTCCCAACTAAGCCCCGTACCATCGTGACCCGACATCCAGGTGCTTGAAGGCCCAGAGAATTTATTTCCCTGGACAACCTTTGCAGGCGGAGTTGGCTGATTTCCCCGAAACTCGGTGACAACTTATGACTGTTGGCGGACCCGGTCAGCAAAACCCCATCAACAAAAACTGGCGCTAGAAGGAGGGCATGAACTCATCCCCTTCCAAAGATTCATATTTTACACCTTCTGAGGGTTCCCCGAGTTGTATTTTTAGGAGACAAGCCTTCCGTGGGATTGGATCTTTTTCCCCAGCTAAATTCAAAAGATTCCTTAGATCCGCCCCCAATCCTGGAAAGTTTGTCAAACTTGAGCCCCCTGCTCGAAAGAAATGGACCTCAAAAGTCCTACCAGCCACTATTGTCTGGGGATCTACCTTACCTCTCAATACTCAAACTTCTCAGACAGTCCCGGGAACCAGTACCCAGACCACTATCCAACATATAGTTCCCCCGATGGCTGCATATTTCGGAAACACGGGGTCCCTGATGGGCACTTTTCTGGGCACAACCAATGATTTACCCTCTCACCCAGAGAAGATCTTCCCGCGATATGAGCACTTAGGCTCACGAACTGCAGAAGAACACTTACAGGCATACAAAGATGTCATGAATCGACACCGGATCCAGCATGAGGATGTTGTGACCCGCATGTTCCCCCTGTCCCTAGGACAAAGTGAGTTGAACTGGTACCTTAACCTGCTTGCCAACTCCATCAACACTTGGCAGGACATGGAGGACGCCTTCTTGGCTGCCTTTCGCGTGCACGTGGACCCAGCCTGGTCCCATAGCCAGTTCATCTCCATCAGAAAGGAGCCTAATGAACCTCTTGCGGCCTTCAACCATAGGTTCCAACATGCCCTGAAGCGGTGCACGGGTCCTTTTATTCCATCTCCAGATGTAACCATACAGACCTATCTTAATGCGATGGACCCTTTCATTGCCACTCTCCTTTGGAGAACAACCACCCTGGGCGACCGGGATACCCTAGCAAAAGTCTACAACCTAGCCCTAGAGCTGTCCCGCGGTCTCAACAAATCCCTGGGCGGGATTGGACAAAACACACCTTTCAACATGATCCCCGGCGGAACTGCTTATGCCGGGGGATACAACCCCAATTTGGCAATGGGAGCCCCTTCGATGGCAATGAATTCTCTGCCACCCCTGATAGACCAACAGGCGCGATATGTCTACCCCTCCCAGACCCAGATGACACCGGGTCTGGAAGTCTTCCCTTGGAACCAGCCGCAACAGCCACAATAGACTCAGACACAACCGTCCGGAGTGCCGTTCTTCCAGTCGTCCGCGGCTGGAGGATTGCCGCCCTCGACTCCGGTGAATCCTGCTGCCTTCTTGAGAAGCCAACAACAACCACAACCATCACATTGTGACGCTAACACTCAGTTGACCGCCGAGGTCAAATCCCTCCGGCGAATGTTGTCCACTCTGACTATGGACATGGGCCAACTAAAGGCGGGGTCCTACGCGCAACAGAACTCAAATTTCCAGAGAAGGAATATCTTCTCCAGCCAGCGAAACAAAAATGCCGGGGGAAGAAACTTTAACAATGGGCCTAGGCCCAACCAGCAACAATGGAATGACAAAACGAATACCAGAGGCCCACCTCCGAACCAAAACGCCAACCAAAATGGTGCTAGACCATCCCATTTTACACCGATCGCAGACTTCCAGCCCATGACCAACTGGTGTAGATTACACGATACAGGTTCACACAACGAGGTGAATTGCGCCACTTTAGAGAAAGTTATCATGATCTCCCAACTGGATAGGCAACAGTCACACCATACTACCCCTTCAGAACCCCCTGTCCAAGAGACAACCCACAGTGCCTTCACCTGCGACACCATCTTTTTCAGAACTTCCGGGGAAGATGAAGAGGAATCTGAATTGCAGGGATTCTTTGACGAATCCATCCCGCCTTTTGAGGCCAACGCCTTTACTAACCCACAGGCTCCCTACAATACCCGGAGCCAGGCAGGAAAAAGACTAGCTTACACGCCTACACCTCCCTTTAAAGATAATCCTCCTCCCTAGAATAACGCAACTGATTGACCCGTACCTCCAAGAGGTCCTAGCTCTAACCAAGCAAAAGATCTCACGAAGGAAAATTGCTAGTTCCCGGGAGGGAGATTCGATATCACGAAGGCGTTAGAGCAGACCACCACCTCTATGACCTTGATGGAGGTTTTGCTAAATTGTCCCGAGCAGAAGAAATCTCTTCTGAAGCTCTTAGGGAACCCGGAAGCTATCAGCCGCCCACCCAAGACTATCTCCTTCGAAGATGCTAATGCGTCTATTTTTTAGGGAAACAACGAGGATCCTCCCTTCCTACTAGGCTTGAAAATTTATGGTAAAAATATACACAACTGCTTAGTAGACTCCGGAGCTTCGGGTAACATCATGCCTTTGTCCATTTGTCAGAAGCTCGGACTCCACCCCACCCCATCTAATGGCGCAGTAATCCAGCTGGATAAGACTGCTATAAAAATGGTGGGGGAATTGAAGAATGCCCGGATAAACCTTATCCAGGACCCCAAGATAGCCAGCATCATTGACATCCAAGTGGTGGATATCCCAGAGACCTACAGGATGTTACTAAGTCAGAATTGGTCCAAGTCCTTGAACGGATACTTCTCGACCGACTTCACAGATTTGTGGCTTCCGTGGGAGGGAGAATCAAACCAGATCCGGGTCAAAAGTGAACCCCGGATGAAACAGGCCCTTACCGAGATTGGGAAGGTCAATGAAGTCCTTTTCGCAGAGACTTTTCTGGGGGTGTACAGCCCTCTTGAAATCCTAACATTCAATTTCATCCCCAGGGAAGATCCCGTCGTGCTGCAAAGAGCCCAGGGCTTAGAGGAAAAGGTGAGAGTTGAAGTTAACTCTCAAGGCGCCTCAGCAACCCTTGCCACACTCTTGTCTGACACTTGGTGCCGAGTACACTACCAAAAACATTCAGAACTTGAGTGTGGGCCATGTCTTTCGATTGCTAACCGACACCTTGATACCCTCCAGAACAAACAACATGCAACTGATTCCCCGAGACCCAGTGTCCCTCTGGGATGCGCTCCTTTGGCGCCATCCCCCGAAGAATCCCAAACCCAAACTCTGGAGGAAAGTTCCACTTTCACGCCGGCAGTCCAGGAGGAAATCCCCAAGTCTCCCAGCGATAATCCAAAGAAAACTCCCACTCCCCAGCCCCAGACTACAAACAATGACTTATGGACCCTTAAGTTCGATGGGTCAAGATCCAAACATGGCTATGGGGCTAGGGTAGAATTAATCAACCCGCGAGGGAAATCCTTCCTCGCATCCTACAGGCTGCAGTTTAACGGTACGAACAATGTCACGGAGGACGAGGCTTTGGTCCTTGGACTCTTATTCGCACTAAGGAAAGGTATCACCCGCCTTCGGGCCTTGGGTGATTCAGAATTGGTTGTTAAACAGGTCTGAAGTCAATATACATGTCATGAAAAAAGGCTGGCCGCTTACTGCAACCAGGCTTGGAGCCTTATTGAAGATTTCGATGCCTTTGGCATTGACCTCATTCTCCGGCGACGGAATTATGTCCCGGATGCCCTCGCCGTCTCTGCCAGCACACTTGAGCCAATGAACGGCTCCCTACTCCAGAGATTTTCAGTTGAAATGGTCCCCACCCCATCCATTCCAGACAATGTCACCCACTTTCAGGGTTTTGAGGACGATCAACATATCTTGGCCTTCATGGCAAACGTTGGTGTCTTTGAGGACCAGATAGTGGAGGAGCAAGACCATGATGACACTGGATAGGGTGATGAAGATGATGGAATCATGGACCTGCCCACCAACACCATCCCAAAGGGTATGGTTGCATTGGAACAAATCTTTGACTCGGACCCTCGAGCCCGTGAGAAGGTGTCATCCTCCTCTGAGGGAGGAAATTTTGAAAAGGTTAACATCGGCAAGCCCGGTGAAGAAAAGATCATCCACATTGGTACCTCCTGCTACCCTGAGGAGAAGGAGAAGATTCTCGCGGTCCTCCAAGAATATATTGATGTAATTTCCTGGGGATATGAAGACTTAAAAACGTATGATACATCTATCATGACCCACACTATTCCCCTGAAACCAGACGCTAAGCCCTTTCAGCAAAAGCAAAGACAGTCAACCCCCTGATAGAGCCTCTGATACGTTAGGAGGTAGAAAAACTGTTGTTAGCCCGGATAATCTTCCCAATCTGGCACACTACATGGGTTGCCAACCTGGTCCCTGTAAGAAAAAAGAACGGCGAGATCCGCCTTTGCGTGGATTTCTGGAATTTGAACAAGGCATCTAAAAAAGATAATCACCCTCTCCCCTCGTTGGGTGAGGTGTTGCAAATAGTAAATGGATCTCAGATGATGTCCTTCTTGGATGGATATTCACGATACAACCAGGTCATGGTCAAGTATGAGGACAGAGAGAAAATGGCATTTACCACGAAGTGGGGAACGTTTGCGTACAGAAGAATGCCCTTCGGTCTGATCAATACAGGGGCTACGTTTCAAAAGGCCATGGACATTGCGTTCGAGGGCCTCGTAAATCGGTGCATAATCATCTACATGGATGATTTGACCATCTTTTCCCGGGACAGGCATGATCATCCCGCCCACCTCACTCAGATCTGCGAGAGGTGTCGCCGGTATGGGATATCCCTCAACCCCAAGAAGTGCATATTCGGGGTCACTGAAGGGAAGCTGCTCGGGCATATTATCTCTGAGAAGGGTATATCCATTAACCCTGATAGAGTCGAAGCACTGCTAAATTTATAGATTCCTGGCAGCAAGAAAGAGATGCAATCCTTCTTCAGAAAAATCAACTTTGTGCGACGGTTCATCACAGGATTCACAGAAATAGTTAAGCCACTCAATGAGATGATGAAGAAAGATACCAAGATTGAGTGGAATCCTGAAGCAAAGCAGGCATTCGCCCAGATCAAACAAACAATAATGGAGGCACCTGTCCTAGCTAGCCCAGACTATTCCCTTCCGTTTTACATTTACTCGTTTGCTTCGTCGCATTCCGCTGCGGCAGTGTTGACCCAAAAGGTTGAAGGGGAAGAACGACCAATAGCTTTCATGAGTTCCCCCTTCAAGAACGCCAAAATCCAGTATTCGCCACTAGAAAAATAGGCCTTTGCTCTAGTTCACGCCGTGAAGAAATTCCGGCATTACATTCTCTGGAGCAAAGTGCACACTATCATCCCAGACCAGGCCGTCAAATCTCTGTTGATGCAGAGTGAATTGGGCAAAAGACGGGGGAAATGGATGGCCATCCTCTAGGAATATGACTTAGAAATGCAGCCCATGAAAATAGTCCGAGGCCAAGGACTAAGTCGGGCGATCGCTGAGGAGACTCCCCGCATAGAATGCCAAACTTACACAATGGAGTCCATCACCCAGGACCCGTGGTATATCGATTTAGTATATTTGTTGCTAAATAACAAATATCCGGAGGGGTTACCTCCCCACAAACATCGCGCTCTGCGGATGAAAAGCGCATACTTCATGATCGAAAACTTTGTGCTTTACCACAGAAACTACGAGGGAGTGTACCTCCGGTGCCTCGACAGGGATCAGGCTGTAAGAATAATTGATGAATTCCACAGACAGTTTGGAACCGGGCATGGCTTAGCTGATGCCACCGCCCATCAGATCCTCCGGGCCGGATACTATTGGCCCTATATCTTCAAAGATATTTACACTCACGTTAGGAAATGCCATACTTGCCAAACCGCGGCGCATCGTGAGCGTAACCCAGCGATGCCTCTGCAACCAGTCTACGAGGCTAGACCCTTCCCCCAGTGGGCGTTTGACTTCATCAGAGAGATCAACCCCAACTCCTCCGCCAACCACCGATACATTATGACTGCTATTGATTACTGCACTCGGTGGTCTGAAGCTATACCATGTAAAAACAACATGGCAGACGTAGTTATCAAGTTCTTGGAAGAAAACATCGTCACACGGTTTGGAATGCCCTTCACTTTAGTATGTGACAATGGTCCGGCGTTTTCTTCAGCACAGTTACTCGAATGGACCTATAATCGGAAGATCACACTGAAATTCTCCAGCAACTATTATCCCCAGGGAAACGGCGTTGCTGAATCAACAAACAAGAATCTGCTCGAAGTGATCAAACACCTGTTAGAACAAAATCCTCAGGATTGGCATCAAAAGCTGAAGTTCACCCTTTGGGCGGATCACATCCGTATTAAGGCCACCCTGGGAACGTCACCATTCCACCTGGTTTATGGCCAGAACCCTGTCTTCCCAGTTAATTTATAGATCCCAGTATTACAGTTCATGCAGAAATTCAACAACAGGGACAACATCGTGGAGGTTCGGCTCTTGAACCTGGTGCGAATGAAAGAATAGAGAGACGCAGCTCTTGAACATTTCACGCGTCATCAAGCAGTGGTAAAGAGATGGTTTGACAGAAGAGCCCAATATAAGGCTTTTCAGATCTCGGACTTGGTCTTGTTGTGGGACAAGGCCCGGGAGAAGAAAGGAAAGCATACCAAGTTCCAGCGGCTCATGCTCGGACCATACTTGATCTCAGAAATCTGCGGGGCAAATACTTATCGCCTCAATACTTTGACTGGGGAACCTGTCGCATTGCCTGTTAATGGGCAGTTTCTCAAACACTATTTCGAATGAGGGTAAGTTTGTCCAAAGTTGTATTATATGTAAAGCCTTCCGCTTGTAAATATCTCTTCCGGGTGCCTCGTTGCTAGGTACCCTGTCTTGTAAATAGTTTTGTCGGCTATCCCCCGGGACGACCCTCTTTTCCCGTCTTTGTTTTCATTTTTGGTTTTCTTTTGGCCCCAGTGTTTTGTTCCACCTTGCAGGAATTGGAATGCTTCGCATAACTTTGGCCTCCGGTACAATGTCTACGGCATGGTGAACTTTAGAATCTATCTTTAGCACGATGGAATCAGCTCGATCTCCAGGGTTTGTTTTATAGGTCATGGCACATTTTGAGGAATTTCCATTGGGTGTTCTTTCTGGGAATCTGGCAATCAGTGAACAAAATAATAATGCAAGGAACAAGTAATCGGACACACCGAGGGTAGATCGGCTGTACTGATTGGTTGACCCACGTCTGAAAATCTAAAGAAATTCTTCCCGAGTCCAGAGTTTTTATCCCCTCTTCAAGTAACCTAAATATAGGTGGATAGGTGAAAGAAGTACCGCCATTAAAATTAGCTAAGCTTAAGCTTAATGGTGAAAGAAGTATCGCCTTCCCCACCCAAAAATAAGTAAAATAACAAAAGGAAAAGTGGGATAAAACTTCGGTCTCCAGGGGAAATGATCAAATTGATGACTGGTTCGATGTAATTAGTGCCTCTTCTTTATTCCTCCCAAGGGTCATCAGCTTGATTCCCTTCCAAAGCACACATGACACCATTGATAAAAGATTATGGACTGGCTCCTGTGTGGTTGGATTCTCTCGAATATGTTGCCCTTTTCCTATCAGACGCTTCGAAGAGCAGCTTATTCCAGCTTTGCTAACCAGAGATTCTTTAGTTCTTAAATGCGCTAGGGCATTTGTCCCAGATAGTCACCATTTGTTATGCCCTGCATCCCCGTCCCTACATTTTGTGTGAAAAATGTTGGGTCCCCCTTTTTTTGCTTTTGTCTGCTTTTGCTTGCGGCTTTGCCTTGTCTTTCTTTCCCTTTCTATTTTCTTTCTCCGGGGGTTTTCTTCCCCGGTGTGTCATTTTGCCGTTTGGTTTTCTCCTCCGGGACTCCAATCCCGGAGGTTGTCTTTTGTCGGGAACCAGATTTCGGGCTCCAGGATTTTTTGCCATGATGTTCTTATGGACATCATCACGAGGAGTCCCCGGACCCGGAGTCCGGAGGTTTTCCTGTCTGGAGATCACCGGAAGGAGGAGGATTGCCTTTTACCGCGGGTATAAATAAAAATTCTCTGTCATTTTCACGTTTACCGCGATTAAAACCTTCAAGCACTTAGAGCGAATTAAGAGCGATTAACAGAGTGTTTGCAAGAAGTTTATGGTAATCAGAGCTTAAAGATTTTCAGTCACTCGCAGGCAAGTGCAGGTGCTCTGTGGTGGTGATTCTGACCTATTGACAACTCGAGCTGTTGCAGAGCTCGCACGATAAATCCTCCCTTTCCTCCTCCTTCTGTGTTCTCAGGTTGGTGTTCCCATTTTCTTCCCTGGCTTTCTTTGGTTTTCATTTTGCTTTCGTTTGTCTGGTTTCGTTTTATCTTTCTATCTTGTTCGGTCCTTTGTTTCTGGTTTTTGCCGCCCGTTGGTGGGTCGGCTCTGCCAGAGGGTTGTCCGCCCTTTGCGCAGAAGTTGTTCCTGTAAATAGTGTAAATAAGTGGTCTGTTTGTATATATGTAGGTAAGCTGTATATTTGTTTCTGCCCTGTCTGGTTTTTCCCGCGGGCGTCGTCCCCGCGTTGTATATTCATGTACATATGTATTATAGTTTTAAACCCCTGTATATCTCCTTCCGTTCTCTGTATATACCCCTCGGCCTCATGTATATCCTTCCAGGTAACTCGACAAGCTGGTCAAGTCACCTTTGCTTCTGGTTTTCGCCTTCAAATTCACCTTCGAGGCAGAAAACCACCTGTTTGAAACCCGGCTCTCGGCCGGTTTCAAACAAGTAGTTTTCTCTCTCCTCCATCAAGGTTGTCAGAACCTCATTTACGTCCAATGCGCACAATCAATTCCGGCCAATTGGCTTTCCCTTTTTGCGCGTTCAGACAGTTGGCTCCGCCGTCATTGCCATCACATCTATTTAATGCTAACACACGTGGCGCCCACGTGGGTTCGACAACTTGCCTTTTCATATATCCTTGTTAACGGTAATTTCTCCAGGCTTCAGGTCTTTTTACCACCACACATCCGGTGTCCTTGCCAAGTCTGATAAAATCCCCGGACCCGGATGTGTAATAAAGATTCTTAAAGTCTGCGTTGTCTTGCTTTTCGAGTATCTTTGCATAAAACTAACTTTTCAGGAAAGACAAACATCGCGGTGGTAAGATTTTCCGAACCCCAGGTAATTATTTTGATAAACATGTTCTGACGGCCGCTTTGTCTCGCAGGTTCCCAGAATTATCTTCCAAACATGTCTGAAGCATCCGCATCATCTCCTCCCGGAAGTCTGGAACTACCAACCACAACAGAGACTAGGGTAGCAACAAAATCAAAAAATGGAGAATGCCCTGGCAAAGCTGCCCCTCACCATGAGGTTTGTACAAGATAATGAGATTGTGGGCTCGAAGATTGAGTCTAAGGTGAAACTACTAACCGACGCCAATGTCGAGACTTGGGCAGAAATGCAGGCCCTGGTAAAGATAATGCACATCCAGCGACAAGCTGGAGACAAACTCACAATTAACGTCGGAGGTTTCGGAATCCTCTGGGCAGCTTGCTTCCCATGCTCCGTGCAGTCTCCGGAGCTTGTCTTGACCCTGGCTGCCAACTATAACTCTTTTGTCTAGGCCGTCATGCTCGCAGCTGTAGAACCCACGGGATACCCCACTCCACTGGTGTCCCTCGACCCAGCCACATTCCAAGCAGGCCTGGGTATCCTGCAATTTGAAAGATCCACGGTGGTCACAAGGACTGACGCCTTGAAACAATTTACACAACTGGAAGACGCTGTCTGGGTGTATATGAATATCAACCGGCTCAAGTCCCCAAAGAGGGACTCAAAGAGAATGAAGATAGATATCCCCCGCTCTGAATTCAAGGAGAGCATTCAGATGGGGATGATAGCGTTAGCTAGGTATTTGGGCAACCCTCCGCCCAAGAGTTTGCCAAATGGATGTACTATTTCCTCCTCGGCATCTCCACTAAGGAAGAATTTTTTGACTAGGTGATAATAATCTCCAATCATGTCGACTCCCAGTTCCTGTAGTTGAACCGGAAGAAGAAGTTCTACATGTCTTCTTATGTTTTCTGGGCTCTGGCCCAACAGAGGCCCCATTCCAATGGCCTGCTCACTGACGGAGTACTAGGGATTGGCCCGGGACAGAAAGCACCGTGGGACTATTTCCCACAAATTTAATGGGAGGCCAGCTTCCCCAGTTTTTGCTGGGTGAACGATGCGTTCGTTTATTACCACCTGCTCACACCCGCCCAGGATGCTGGGTACCGCCTATCTACTGAGGCGATGAAATTAGTTAGTAGTTATGGACACTACTATATTCAGTTCCAGCAGCATACATACATTAGGGTCGCTGGCTTCTCCGGGAAGCCCTACTTGTTGCCCAGGCACTGCGGGGACAAGATCATGCTGCTGGAATATTGTAGACAAATGCTAGAGTTGCACACCTTCTTTGCCCTCAAGAAGGTCCCCATCGTCTCGTTCCCAATCACTTGTGGGAACTACACCTGCAGTCTGGCCGCTGCGAGGGAGGCAGAAAACGAGTTGAAAAGTTGTAACATGCAGGGATTCTATTTGGCATGGAGAAATTTTGATCCGCATGGCCGAATTGCAATGGCAATGCCCCGGGCTTTGGAGCCCCATCAAATACACATGGAGGACTTCTAGGCAGATTGCCAAGATGACGTGGATGTGCGAAGCTGGCATTACATCAGAATGACAGTCAGAATGATGCAAGAACTGAAGCTCCAGAGATTCCCTCCGGGCTTCTCTGACACCGCCCCCACCATAGATCCCCAGTACAAAGAAAAGGGGATCGATAAGTTGGCATTACCGGCAATAGATTGGGCCGCCCAGGAGGGGCCCATAATTGAGGACTTCACTCGGGAGGTGGTCGAGAGAAGTCATGCCTATTTTAAGAGGGTATGCCCCGGGAGTATGCGTCAAGCTCCCCGACCGGCGCCAAAGGTGACTCCACCACCGGTACCAAGATTGACCCCGGGGGCCGGGACTTCTTCACAAGGCGCAGACAAAGGAAAGGGAATAGCTACAACCCCCTCAGTGCAAGAAGTCCGGATACAAGAGCAGATTAAGCAATTTGTGGCAACCTCCCAGCAAATGAGGGAGCAGTTAATAACGAGGCTTGCCACTCCCCCGCTCATGGCCGGACTAATTCATCCTCCATCCTCCCCGTCGCTGGCAGGCTTAATGGTCAAGGCAACGGGGGTGGATCCCATGGAGGTAGCAGCTATAGCCAATGTGGGGCCACCTTTGATCACCAGGAGGAAGAGGAAGCACGTCAAGCAGGTCAAGGCAGAACCAGCGCCAAGGACATCCCTCCCCCAAGAAGTAGAGATCCTCTCCTCCAGTTCCCCGGAACCAGAGAAAGAGGCATAGCCTGCACGGGTCCCAGCCAGTCCCCCTTTGCAAGAAGAATTTGATGATGTATTTGCAACCGATGATTTCAGCAACTTGCAAGGGGACGATAGATAAGCAGGGACAGAAGTCCCGGAGAAAGAACAAGAGGCTACGGACCAAGAGGACCCGGAATAGGAACCTGCGCAAGAGCAAGAGCAGGAGATAGAAAAGGAGCCGGAACTATAAATTATCTCCGGGGCTCAAGAGATGCAAGGTCTGGGAGTGGACCAACTAAAGATAGGTGAACAAATGGCATCCGCTGGGGGACCCGGGCCTGGATCTTTAGGGATAACCGTAAACCCAGCCGCCGCGTTCCCAAGGCCACTCCCGGGGGCAACCTTCGGACAGGTTATCACAGCGGCCCAAACTTTAAATCTTGGCCCGGTACCTCCCCTACTGCCAATAGAAGAAGAAATTCTGGCAGAATAAGAAGAAGAGAAGCAGCTTGAAGAGGAGATCCCTGAAGAAGCCTACCAAGGTCCAGACCCAGCAGTAGACATACAGGACAAGGCTGAGGAGATGGAGGTTGAAAAGAATGTTGCTGCAGGAGAAGTTGAGGTAGGGAGGACGGATGAGGTCCACGACACTGAGGAGAAACAGCCACCAGGTACTGGGAAAGAATCAGGAGAACAAGTTCTGGAAGGAAGGCCACCTCTCCCACCCCAGTGGTTGATAGAAAGCAAAAAGAGAAAGGCTCAGTCTGCTGTGGTGATTCCTCTCTCCCTGGCCGAGATGATGGCCCAAGTACAGGCCCCACCGTAAGCAAAGAAGGCCTGGACAGTTCACACTCTTTGAACTGGGCCGGGCGGGGAAACAATTGTCGTTGTGGCAACACCTCCCCCGGGCGTCGATGAAGCAACTGCAGACCCCGCCAATTATGACGTTGCAGAGGTATCCTTGGGCAAGAGAGGGAAGCAAGGCGAGGTAGACTTGCTTAAGGAGGCAGCAAGGGAAGTTGAAGCCCAATACGAAAAGGAGGCCCAGAGGCTCAAGGCTAAAAAGGAGAAGAATGCAAACCTTATGGGGTTGCTTACTGAGCTGGCCAGACCCATCAATGCCGCCCCTCCAGAGACCTCCACATCAGAGGAATTACCGCAGAGTGACATAGACTCCCTACGAGTAATGAAAAAGAAGGCCCAAGCAGTAGATGAATGGGTCACACTACAGATAGGAAACACCCGACGTTTCTTAGCATCCACTCTCCCGGACTTATACACAGCTCGACAAGTTATCCATCAGGCAGAAACACTCATTGAGCAGTGGGAGAGTGATGCTGAAAATTACCAAGCGTGGAAGGTTGAGCTTGAAGAGCTCCTCACCTTGGGAGAGGACATGATTTCTGAATCCAGAATTCTGGGTGAGGAATCATTTGATTTTGTAAGGATTCAGTACGCCAGACTTGACCTCACATTGGAGGTAACCAAGCAACTGG
>MU226785.1:2766250-2776895 GCA_018584345.1 Thuja plicata
ACGTAAAATATCCTTCTAATTTATTCAATTCTTATGTAATAAAGATTTCCGGGGCTGATCCCCTTAGTACAGATATGTACACCCCCGAAGATTCAGTTTTGGGGAGTTTTGATGAAATAATGCAATCTCGATATCAATCCCCGGAGGGGATAGACGGGGCCCAAATGGAAAAATTAACCAAAATAATACTTAAGGGCCATGACGCGGCAAGGATGACAGACGAATTTAAAGAAAATGTTCCGGACCTGGGGGAACAAGTTGAAGTAGCTAGGCACAGAAGGGCCAGCCTGAAGAGTGTAGATGAAGACGACATTTCTCGCCTCCTTCATGCCTTCAACGATAACAAGCAACCTTAGGCTTTCTCCGGAGGCCGGGGAAAAACTCACATTGAGTATTCTTTATTCTTTTGGGGCGTAAGTTCCCGGATCCCGTAGTCCCGGATCCAAAATTTTGTATTATTTAAAGTGATTCATGTCCCGGTCCCCAGGGCCAAACGGTCACTTTCAAAAGTGGTTAATAAGACTGTTAGAAGGTAGTTGGGCACATCAAGGGGCGTCGGCTCGGCAGTTGGCCTTCTGACAGGGTGGTCTTCTCGAGGCGCCGCTCAAGGGTACATCTGGCACATTGAAGATAGGGTGCCGCATTTTCCATTTATGAGGCATGTAGCCTCGGTCCTTAAGGGACCTAATTTCTTCTTTCTCCTCTCTGGCTCTCTTCTCGAGACCGATTCTTCCGATGTATATTCTTATCTTATTCTCCTGACATGACGGACCTATTCCGTCTCCAGGTCTTTTTTAGGGTGGCACAGGTAGTACCGACCCCCGAATATTGTATTTTATTGAAATGTGTAAAATAGGGTTAGGGTTAGAAGAGTTGTATAAATAGGCAGATTGGCCCATTTCCAAGGGTCGGCAAAATTGATGATTTTGTTGTCCATAAAAATAGCAAAGTAATTTCTGGTTTTAGTTGTAGAGCTCAATGCTCCTTTGTTCTATTCTCAGTAGTTGGATGTTCCCCTGGAGCCACCATTGTATCACGCACCAGTGCTTGCTGGACTGATTATTAATGAAGAAGGAAGAATTCTTGGCAATGATGTTGTTGACATTCCTGCTTATGAGTTAATGGTATTTCGTGTTTTAATGTTCTTTGTCTTTTACTCTGGTATGTTAAACTAGATTAACGACCTCTTTATTCCCGCTACTGATAAAATGCTAACTGATGGTTGTGTGTTCCTTCAGTATTTAGTGTAGTTTACCATAGTATTATTGATGTTCTGGACATTTTAACATGACTATAGTTAGATGAAATGTTTCTAACCCTACAGGATCTTTTTCATTTTATTTGCTGAGTGTAGAATGCTCTAGGAAACCCTTACCATATTGAATCTCCGGAAGAATGAGTTGAAGAAACCAGCTATCCCCCTCAAAAATAGTCACCTCTCCCAACCGAGCCCCGCACCATTGTGACCCGACATCCAGGTGCTTGAAGGCCCGGAGGATTTATTTCCCTCGACAACCTTTGCAGGCAGAGTTGGCCGATTTCCCCGGAACTCGGTGACAACTTATGACTGTTGGCGGACCCAGTCAGCAAAACCCCATCAACAGGTTCCTTCTTGTAAGCCCTAACCTGAGTTGGTTGATATTGTTGTGGGGTAACAGATTGCAATCTGACCTACAATTGCAGAGTGTTTCAAGATGGTTCGTGGGAGAGGAAATGCAGATCCAGGTCTAGATGATATGCTAAGACAAATGGCTGCAAGCTTGGAAGTTGTTGAGATAGCTCAACGCAGAGGAAGACATCTTGAAGATGTTAGTGACGATAAATTTGAAGAAGTGAAAGGAGAAGCTGCACCTGCACCTATGATGGATCAGGAAGAAGAGATATTCCTATGAGCTTTGACAAGCTTGAAATCCACACCTCAGTTTAATCCTCCTAAGTATAGTGGAAAGTTGGATTATGATGAGTTGATAGACTGGATAACCGAGATAGAAAAATACTTTGAGTATGAGAATGTATTAGAGGAGAAGAAGGTAAAGATTGCAAGTACAAAGTTGAAAGGTCACACATCCTTGTGGTGGGAGCGTCTGCAATTGGATCAGAAGAAAAAGGGTAAAGATAAGATCAAGATATGGGATAAGATGATAAAAAAATTGAAATGTAAGTTTCTACCTTGTGATTACTAGATTAACCTAGTAAGGAGAATGCAAAGTTTGAAACAAAAATATAGCTCGGTAAAAGATTACACCGAGGAATTTTACAGATTATACATCAGACCTGGACATGCTGAAGATGAAGTGGAAATAATAGAAAGATATCTAAACATCCTTATACAATTGAGGCCAAAAATACATTTCCTTAAGAAAAATTAATGTTTTATCAATACCAAAGTGTCCAGCCAAACCACTACTATGTTTTTCCTTTATTAAATTAGTTCTCATTGATCCTCTCGGTATACACAATTGAATACCTTTGAACAACATATCTTCTTGAATGAAATAGTCTTCATACTTACTCAGTTGATTTGGAATAGGTGCTTTACACACTCTCCACTGCTCTAAAAAATTAGGGTCATTCTCATACAAATGCTTTATGTCATCAAAACCAAGAACCTCAATTCTCATTTTAGTCAACAAAGATCTTCTTCTACTTAATGCATCAACAACTCGGTTAGAAACTCCACTCTTATGCTTTATCAAAAATGTGAAACTCTGCAAATACTCTACCCATTTCATATGTCTCTGATTCAACTTATTCTGACTACCCAAATACTGTAAAGCCTTAAGATCAATATACAATACAAATTCACTTGGCATCAAATAGTGTCTCCATTTCTTCAGAGCTTGAACAATAGCATAGAATTCTTGATCATAGACAAAATATTTCCTTTTAGCATCATTCAACTTTTCACTAAAGAAAGCAACATGTTTACCTTCTTGAGTCAACACAGCTCCTATTTCACTTCCACTTGCATCACATTCAACTTGAAATACCTTATTGAAATCAGGTAAGGCTAATACAGGCAGTTCAACAACCTTCTACTTCAAAGTCTCGAAACTCTTATCAGCTCCATGTGTCCATTTGAATTATCTTTTGTCTCCTCTCATTGTATCAGTCATACCATTACAAATAGAACTGAAATTTTTGATAAACTTCCTGTAAAAACTTGCCAATCCATGAAATGATCTTACCTCACTGACATTCTCAGGTGTAGGCCAACTAAGTATAGCTTCAACCTTCTCAAGATCCATCTTCCAAGTTGTTCTGCAAGTTGGTTTTGATAGATGGGAGCAGAGGGAGAGAGAAGGTGCAATCCTTGTGTGAGATGGTGAACAAACAGACTTACGGACTTGTCAGATTTTGTTGTGTGGCAAGAGTTCTCGTATGAAAAATCAAAACAGTATTAACCAGGGTCATCTATATTTTTTGGCTCTATTATCTCATTGATTGACCTTTTCTATTTAAAGACATGTTTCCAGAAAATGGATTTAAATACATATTGCTATAAATGGATAAGTATGCTAGGGAAATCCTATTAGAAGGACCAGTATGATAAGACCAACACAAGAAACAAAAAATATTCAGCAGATTTGAATTTGCAGAGTATCATAACATTTCAGTAAAACTGCAATGGAATGTGACATGTCTCTGATTACTCACTTCCTTATGCTTGCAGTTACAGGCAGTGAAAGGTAATTATCTAAACACATTCTATGCAAGTGGACAAGGATTTAGGAGTTATAAATTTAACCATTCCATGGCCTATTTACCCAAACATTTCTGAAAATGGATATTTTTAAGGATAAGCAACGTCTCTGGATACATATGCAATCAGGTTATTGGGATTGATTGTATGGGGAGAGTACATTGTTTCTAAAGAGGCATTAAAATGGGTCTGGGTTTCTAAAGAGGTATTAAAAAGAGGACTGACTTGCAAACTCACAAATCATTAGAGCTTCACCTTTTTTATACCCTTTGATTCAAATATACTGGGTCGTTGGATGGAGAAGAGGATGAGGTGATGTCAAGTCCTTGGATCGCTCTTGTAAAAAGGGGATGAACAATTTGGAATGAGTAGACATTTTTGGAGTGTATTAAAGTCTTAGGACATGGTTTTTGAATTTTTATAACCCACTCATGGGGTTAAAGCATTGGATGAGCAAAAGTTGTAAAAATGCAAAATATTGCTTGAGCAACATTTGCAACTTTCAAATGTTGCTCGACAACATTTGCTAAAAGTTTCATTTTTCCCAAAAGAAGTTATGGGTTAGTTTGAGAAGTTTTCATAGGTAAAAGGGACCAATTTAAGGGCTTATATGGCCTTGTATGAAGGTTGAACCTTTTCTGGTTACATTTTCAAGAAGTAGAAGAGTAGCGATTCTCTGTACTGTCACGATTTTCATAATTTTAGTTCAAAAGCATTGTAGATGGATTGAAATATCTAGTTTTGTGTGTTGTAAACATTCATGTAGTTATTTCCTTTCTGTTCAAGTACTTAGCACAGGAGTTGATTCAGTTTTGAGTGTTTATTTTAAATTCAATCCTTACTAAACTGTTCTCTACTAGTGAAGGAGTCTGTCTTGTAAATATGGTTCCATAGTGAGTATCCTCCATTGGACCTTTATGGCCCATGGGGGATGGAAAGTGGAGTCTTTGTATATTCTTTTCCCTTTTTTATAGGCTCTACAAGTGAGGTTGTCTATTTTTAATGCCTTGACCTAGGCGAGACTGCCATTGCCCGACTAGGAGCAAGAAGATAAAAAACTTAGAGTAGATGTAGGGTTGGATTGTGTAGTACAATCCAATGCATGGAAAGAGGTCTTTAGGAGTTGGGAAGACCCTAAAAACAATGGTGGAGATTGATGAATCCATTTCATCAAGTTTTTTATTGAATTTGCATCAACTAGCCCTATTATCCCTACTTTGAAGGACTATGTCTCAAAGAGTTTTGAAGGACTGTATAGACAGTTTGGAATCCTCTAATCATAGAAATATTTCAATTTTTTCAAAAGGGTATTTGAATCCATGATTATTTTTGAGGCTTGTTTGTGAATTTTGGAAGTTATTAGGATTTAGGAGCCTAATGAGGGCTACAAGGAATCACCAGTCCTATTCCTTAAAATGTGGAACTCGATGGATGGATTCTTGAACTGTGGAACTAAAAAATCAAAAAGGGAGTTTAGAGGAGTGAATTAGTTTAAGTCCTACCCTACAAGGTGTCTGTGAAGGTTTTATGTAGTTTTGGCGGAATCTACCCTTGTAGGTTCAGTGATGTGTGAAACCCTTTATTGGTAGAGAGGCCCTTAGAGGTAGGGGAAAGGGAATCAAGTGTTCTACCCCTAGGTTAGGTTTGGATAGTAGGCCCTAGAAGGTCTAGAAGAGAGACCTAAGTGTGAGTCAAGATGAATCAGTGGCAGAGCCTCCCTATCATTAAGTGTCCCAAAAAGTCCCTTTACATGACTTGCTTATGATATTTATAAGCTCTTTCAGTGTAACTAACTTTCGAGTTCGTAACTACCTAAAATGTTAGAGTTTGGAAACTTAAAAATTATTCCATTTAACTAATTCCAAATTTATACAACTCCAAATTTTAAAGCCTAACCTTATCCAAAGAAAAGTTTGGATCTTAACTCAAACCAAAAATCAGTCCTAAAGTTGGCAATTTACAAAATATAAAAATAAGGCCAAAAAGTAACTTTAGCTAACTTCTAAGATTAACTCTCAAGCACTTGCACTGGTGTCTCCTGTTACAATGAACTGAATCTCATCAGAGTAAAGAGTCAACTTAACAACAAACCTTTCAATATTTTGTGCATTCCATGAAGAATTGCAGCTATAGTGTCCAATGCCGATCAGGGAAGGAATAAGGTTCACTTCACTATTTTTACACTTTTTATTCACTTGACCAATTTGCCTGCAGACTTTTGTAAGTACCAATTTATCATCAACAAAGTGAGGGAGCATAAAGGGACATTCCTGATAGCCTCCAACTTGAATGTAGGTGAAACAAGGAAACTGTGTGAAATAACTTCCATATGTTTTGAGAAGACTAGCTGCTTCAGGAGATATTAAGAGTCCTATGTTTCCCTATAATGTCCCCAAAATGACGACTTAGAAAATAATATTAATTATTTTTTATTAGTTTTATAATATAAACTAATATTAAATAATTATAAGAGTTGTCAATGAATATTAAATATTAGTGCTTTTAATAAAACTAATATTCAATATTTGATTATAAGACTTTGCTAATATTCAGTTGGGGGAAGTTATATTACAGGAATTGTTTCCCTTATAATGGGATTGTCGAGAGAAGGATAGGGGGGCTTGAATATTTTGGAAAGTGATTATAGATGAAGACAAACTCGACTCCTTTCATCAGATTGTGTGATCTGGCCTAGTGGATATGCGGAAGAGACAGAATAAAGACGTGCGGGCTATCCATTCTGTGGAAGAGACAAAGTAAAGAATGGTTATGTGACCGAGGACATTGGAACCCAATTTATATTACCTGGATGTTGCAATATTATTTTCACATCAATTCAGCAAAAGACAAACAGACTTGGCTGTAATCGGCAGCAATATTCCAGTAAAAGATAAACGGTTTTGGTTGTATTAGGCAGCAAAAGACAAATAGACTTGGCTGTAATTGGTAGCAATATTCCAGTAAAAGACAAACAGTTTTGGTTGTATTATGCGACAAAAGACAAATGGATTGGGCTGTGTAGGAAGGCATGCATTTTTTTTTCCAGAGATTGTCTTCTCTACATCCAGCGACAATATATCTTAATAAAGACAAGGAATTGATAGCTGCTAATTCACCACGGGTTCTACAGTCATCACATGCGTGACTAAACAAGAGGCACGATGTTGGATTGTGGAGGGAATATTACACCATGTAACAAATAGACAAGGAATTGTGGAAAGACTTCCATTGTTCAGAATGCAGTATCCATTATACAGGTGCCATGAAATAACTCGATTCTCAGACTTTGTAATTAAAATTATTTCAATATTGTTTTCTAGAATTTGTGAATGTATGAACTTGAATAGAAGATAGATTTACACTACTATTCTGAGACACCTTTATGTAAAGTGCATTTTGTCTGCAAATGATGAAAGAATGGTTGATTACTACACACATTAACTATATATGTATTCTTGTGTTCAAATTATCATAATAAAAGATAGTATTGAACAGTAAGTTAGAGTATGTCAGATTGTAACAATATCTGGGAATGTTACATGGTATCAGAGCTTTAGTCTTGCCAGCCTGTGTGGTTAGAACAATCTAAAAAACAGATATGGGGTCAGAAGAAAACATTTGTTTCATTAATGCTCTATTAGAACCCATTGATAAGCTTCACACTCAACAACCCAGGAAAAGTATTTACAACATCCTGATGACTAAACTGGAAGGCAGTTTGTATCTAGTGGAACGATCACATTCACCACTTGTGCATTTTTCCTTCACTTCAGTAAAATTTTCTTTGAATCAAAACTGGTTGGTGATGCATTCTGATGCAGACATCAGATTGATAATGGCTTCGTATTTTTGTGAAATTATGAGAATTATGACTCCACATCTTCCCTACGATGTTATTACTATGAAGAAGATTTTGTCCTTAATAATTGATAACTTTCAAGATCTAGATGATCTTCATACTTCAAGAAGGTTTTGCATACTGAAACTATTTGCAGAAGTCATGGTTAGTAATATCCTGTTGGATTTAGGCTTCCATGATTTGATTTATGATATGTTTCATCATTTTCTGGTTACGATCAGAAGGACACATGGAAAAGAGGTTATTACAACTATGCATGATATTATGATTCAAACTATTAATGGGAGTGAAAAAATATCCCAATCTCTTTTATCATTGTTATGGATGGTTCTAAAATAGGAATGCGCTATCTCCTCATCTGCGTACTCATTGGTTTGAAATGTAGTCAGGTGTTGTGAGGGAAAAGCTCAAGCCTTTGTACAGGAAGAAGAGCAGTCGAAGGATGGTCTCACTCATGATGAATGTGACAAAGAGTATCTGGGAGTCTGCAAAGAGTTACAGGACAAAAGGGTTGTATATGATTACACACAAGAGGAAGTTGAATCATAATGTGTTACAAACCAACTACAAAAGGAATCATCTCAAGATGGTTGTGAAAGTGAATTTCAGAAAGCTTGTACAGAATTACAAGAGAAAGAAATTATGTATGATGACAGACAAGACGAAGTTGAATCTTGTTGTGTTACAAATCAGGGCCATGATGCAACTATACATTCTGATGAAACTAAAGAAGTGAGCTCAAGTTTCTATGTGGGTGAATTGGAAATCAGTATTGATGAATATAAAATAGGGAACAATCATGCTCTCAAGGTTGAGGAATCTATGGTAACTTCAAGTGAGTCAACTAGTCATGATGTGGAAAGCGTCATTGTTGATGTAAACGAAACCAAAGATTCATTAGGTGATACATGCACGAGTTACTGTGATAATTGTGAATCTTTGCCAATGTGAGATTTGAAGGATCAACTGGTGGTGACAGAGGAAAGGATTGTGCAAGTGCTATCAAGAACTGACACTGCTCATAAACAAATTGAATATCTTTTATGGAGTTTTCAGTAGAAGGAAAAGAAGAATGGAGTTACAAATGGAATTCTAGTGCACAGTTACAAGCAATCAAGGAATAATTAGAGATGAAAAAATTTGAATACTTTCTATTACTCAGGGACAGGGACATCGCTATCAAGTTTTCTAAAGATAAGGACAAAGAGATTAATGATTTATGTTTACAATTGAGTATGGCTTACGCAGATAGAATGACAAGTGAACATGTCATCACTTCAAGAATTGGGGAAGTGTAACAACAAGTAGAAGGCATTAATGGCATCAGTAAGGAAGGTTTGTTATCATAGGATTCAGGGTTACCACATTCAGTACAGGACTCCGAACAACAAAGTGAACGGATTGAAGGATCTAGTGAGGCATCGGTGGTTAAAGGTATTGAACCCAAGGAATTGATGGTTGGGCGTAAACATGTAGAATAGACCCTCTTGCAGTGTAATGAGTGGAGGAAAAAATTTAAACACACAATATTGATAGCTGCTCAAGCAAGAGAGAATTTGCACAGAATTAAGGAAAGGTATAGAAACAAGGAATCACATACAAATTCAGAACTGATTATTCCAGTGAACACTTTTGAGGGTGAAAAATCAAGCTTACAGTTAGAGTTTCAAACATTGTTGGTGATTCAAGAAGATGATGCGCCGCAGGTATTGAACCCTTATGAGTTTCCTGGTTCTATGGTTCAGGAGAATATAATGATTCATAACAATGATATGATATCAATTTCACCACTGTTATATTTGTTGAGTATCGTTGGTTGCACGAGTCATATCAGGATATGGACGATAGATGAGAAGTTAAATGATGAATCCTGGATGAATAATGTTACTCTTTCCTTTTTGACATCTAATAATGAAGCTACACTAGTAAAATTGGCCCCTATTTTCGATGAAAATTGGTCCCATTATCTACGCAGATTGGTCAAAAGACCCACAAATTGCTTTGTCGATATTTTTCTCATCGAAAGATCAACACATTCTTGCTAATGCCAAAATTTTGACACAAACTTGGTCAAAATTAACGTATTCAAACACCCACAGTATTTGTCAAAACTTTGACCAAACGTTCGTCGAATGCTCGGAAAGTTTCGACCAGATTCAGTCGAAATGTTTGAAAAGTTTCGGGCAAATTTGATCGAAATGTTTCGACCAAGGTTGGTTGAAATGTTTGACCCATCTGACTAGGATGCCAAACCCACGACGCAAGATTTCAACACAGAACAGTCGAAACATTTTGACCAAACTCTATCTGTTTCGACCAGGATGCCAAACCCACGACACAATATTTCGACACAGAATGGTCAAACCATTTCGACCAAACTCTTTCTGTTTCGACCAGGATGCCAAACCCATGATGCAAGCTTTCAACATAGAATGGTCGAACCATTTTGACCAAACTCTTTCTGTTTCGACCACTGAATGTTAAAATTTTAATGAAAATTGAATTAAAATAAAACAAATCCTAAAACCAAATAGCCTCAGTTTTGGTACTCGGCTTCAATAGAAGATGGACCAATAACAAATTGCTTCTTGCTCTCTAAAAAACAAGTCTTGAACCAAGTGAGAAGCTATAAGTTCACAACTTCAACTTATAGCTTCTCACTTGGTTCAAGACTTGTTTGTTAGAGAGCAAGAAGCAATTTGTTATTGGTCCATCTTCTATTGAAGCCGAGTACCAAAACTGAGGCTATTTGGTTTCAGAATTTTCTTATTGAGTTTGGTATTCAATCTAAACAACCATCAATCATATTTTGAGACAATCAATGTGCTACTCAAATCTCATGTATCCCAATCCATCATCAAAGGACCAAGCATATTGACATCCAGATACACTACATTGGGGATCTCATTCATGGACAAGTCATCAGTCTACTATTGCCCAACATCCAAGCAAGTTTCCAATATTTTTACCAAAACCTTCACATAAAGAAAGTATTCTTATTTGTTAACTTTGTTGGGGGTGTGGGAGGCTTCATCTTGTGGGGGGCATACCTGGTCTTGAAATAGGTCTCAAAAGAGCAGGCC
>MU226785.1:2786302-2799372 GCA_018584345.1 Thuja plicata
GTTACAAACACACTGTTAAGTGCGACCTTGTTAGAGGATTTTATACATAGAGGTTGTCACTTAGTATCGGGCATCTATTGCTACCATCCTTGAATCAGCCTCCTTCTTAGACTATCAATAGGTATCGAACAATTCCAATGCTACTTTCATGAATCAACCTTTTTGGCACTCCTTGAGATGTACCTCAATATATAGAAGACTGTTAAGTCTTGCTCGGTTAAGAGAATTGATGCTTCAATGGTTAAATTGAAACACTATGACCTATTCATATTGCAACTTGAATTGCACATTTTCATATCTATTTAAGTACATTACCTCTCTGACCAATGTATCAATTTAATCCTTGTGCTCCACACTTTCTGCTCTGTGATGTTGTGCTCATTGTTCATCGGTGTTTGCAGAAATCCTTAGCTCTTCTTCATCTTATTTGATCAACACTGCATGAAGTTGTTCTTCATCAGTTTCTCTTCAGTATCCTCTTTCTATTCACTCCCCTTAATCCCTTTTTAAAATGAATTAAGCTTGTCTCTTATATAGACATAATATTCATTGTTTCTTGATTCTTGATTCTTGGCGTGATAAATAATCCAACCAATTAGATTTAAAGCATAACTCCTGATTTGTCTCGTAGATATCTTCTTGACAACTGTACAAATCAACTTTAAATCAATCACTTATCTTTGGTCGAATAAAACAAAGCAGACAACCAGTTAAGTCTTTATTTAGCTCTGCCAGCTAGATATTTTGTCATTTTCTGAACTCTCTCTTTTGTCGGTCACCACTGCAGTTAGTCGTCGGTGACAACTGACTGATCCGTCGGTGAGACTCCAGTTAGCTTCGTGATCTCCGTCTGTCGGGCATCATTGGAAATTTACTCGTCGGGCAACCTTCTGACTTTCTCGTCGGGCACTCTGTGGTTTTTCTTCGTCGAGCAATACTGTTCTTCTGATCGTCGGGTATCACTTTGACTGTTCTTCTTTGCTCTGTCCGTCGGTGTGCACTCCGTCGGTGTTGTTTGTCACTTAGTGAATACATGACTTTTGTGTATTGCTGAAAGCATAACCTTGGTTCCTTTGGTTCTCTGATGTCTTTGGCATTATGTACATGACCGTACATATGATATCAAGTTGACATCAATGACAATACAACCCATTAACTGATTTAATGACTTGCATTATCTTCAAATTAACATTATCAAACACTCAATCAGTTAAATGTCATCAGCTCCCTCAACCTAGACCAATCGAATCTCAAGAGGAACTACATGCATACACAATGCAGAGCCAGGAACCAAAATCCCAACCCAAACCAAAGACCATCCCATGACATTAAGATTTACCTTTGGCCTCCTTCTTGTGGGATCAGAGGGTCATATCAAAAGAGGGCGAAGACCTCTTAGGGTGTATACCTTTAACTGAAATCCAACCACCTTCCACCTTAGCCGCCACATCCTGCCAGACCTCTAAGTCCACAGTCAAAATCTGAGGCTTAGGGCCAGCCACAACTCCAGAAACAACCACAGTCGAAGGGACAACAACAGTGACAACACCAGTAGACAAAGCATCAAAAACAGTAATAAGAAGCATCTATTACAAGAAACAATAACAACAATTTTTGAAAGGATGTAAACGTTACAACAATGTAAACCCATAAACCCTAAAATTGCAACCATTAACCCCTAACATTGGAATTTAATGTGGAAACCCTTAACAGTAAAATTGAAACCCTATTGTCGATAAATTGTAATGAAATAAAAAACCCTTAACAGTTAAATTCAAATCCTAAAACAAATAAATTTAAAATGTTGCACATATTGAATTTGTGAACACTTAAACATTGAAAGTGAACCACTCCTACATTGACAGTATCAGTGACATTGAAAACCCATAAACATTGAAATTGAAACTCGTTAACCCTAACATTGGAAATGAAAGTGAAAACCCTTAACACTGAAATTGAAACACTACAACAGATAAATTGAAATGAAAGTTAAAGTGGAAGCCATTAACAATAAATTTGAAACCATAGCAAAGATAACTATTAAATGTTTTACATTTAATTGCAAACTGTTCATTTTGTGAACCTTGACTGTAAAATGTAAAGCATACACAACCACAATTTAACCAATACTTGGAATACCAACAACGATGTTTGAAAATTAGAAAAACACAAATTCCCTTAGTTATGAACATGCCAATTATGCTAGAACACATGCATACGATTCCCCTTTAGGATTATAAGATTTTATGAACACATTAAGTCGTGTTCACAAACACAAAAACACAAAAAAAATGGAACAACCACCCAAGACAACAATAATAGAGGTTAAAGTTAGCAAAAACAACTAACAAAATGCAATAAACCAAATATGAACACCCCAAAATGTCTTTGGTGGCCTTAGTGAGGATAGAATCCTCACTTCCATCAAAGACGACGTGACCTTTAACCTTCTCCATAGCTCCTCCAACTGGTCGCAAACCTTCACCATGCAATAATAAAAAATCGTAGGTGTGATGCAAGTGGAGTCTGTGAAAGAAACGACGGAGGAAATAAATTGGTCATAAATAGTGGTAAGCATGCAATACGAAACAACCACTGAAGAAGAAAGAATGCCCACAAAAATCGATTTTACCTGGTGAAAAGAAAAGCACATTGTCGTCGACTTTTCAATTTGCAAGGTCCCTCGTCGAACACGTTTTGGTTGAAAGAATGTCAAACTCTCCAAAACGAGTAGGATAGAAAGGAGTGAAACATCGCTCAATCTGTGAGGAGCCAAGCGAGTTGGATGGAGTTTTGTTCGATTTTCGCATCCCCTTTGCCGACTTGAAGGTGAGGTGACGCACAGTAAATGCCACTACATGTTGCAATGTAAGGTGGAGGCGGGAAGCAATGGCGGTAAGGGTGGTGGATTGGGTGGCCATGTGGTCAAATGCCATGTGGCCACCCTGTCCAGCTTGGAGGACAATGTAGATATGTTAGTGGTGAGGGTTGTGCTCATCCCAGTCGACACATCAAAATGCCACAAATAAGACACTGTGGATGAATGGATGTGAAACACGTGATAAGTTGTCGAGTCATGGACAATTTTTTAATCTAGGGTTGACAACTCAACGGTCTACACAACCCATTAAAAAAAAGTCCTTGTTGCCAAATAGACCCCAAAGTTAGGGTGCACACTTACTCGCTCTTCTCTCCTACATGTTTTTTAAATGCTAGGCAACAACTAAACACTGATTGATTTAGTTTTAATGTAGCAACACAAAATAGCAAAGAAAAAAAATATTTTAGACAGATTAGCTCCTTACTCCAAATTTGGAATTTTTAGTTCCTCCTATTGGCAAGAACTCTTGCCCATGGCTAAAACCGTAGTGATTAATCTTTCCGTTCACAGCCAATAACATTGCTTTATTTTCCTTTTGCTATTTTTATTTTCAATGTTTGTTAAGGAAAAATGATCGAGCTTTAGCTTGTCTGTATAAAATGGCCGCTGACACATTTCCTTTGGCCAAATCGGAGGCTTCGCAGGTTTCTATGCAAGAGAACGGGCGAATATCAAGTGTTGGGACTACCGATGTTGCAAAAGGTGTTGGGGTTACAGTTTTCGCAAACGACCTTAACAATTGACTGTTTTTGCAAAAAGCAAGCGAATATCGAAGTGTTGGGGCTACCGATTTTACATAAGGTGTTGGGGTTACTTTTTTTGCAGATCACATTAACAGTTGACGTATTTTTGCAAAAAAGCATTAACAGAAACAGTTGGCATTTTCCTTTCTACATGCAGGTGAGACATGTGCTATGTTGTTTAGCCTTCATTCATAGATTTTGGTGACAGAGCATAATAAAAGAACAACATGTGTTAAAAAACTTATATCTGTAAACACATTTTCGTGATTCAGGAGGCGACGTAGATCACTCAAGTTAAAAAAATACAGGGCATGTTGTAGACGCCTGCCAGGTATGGCTGCGGTTTACTTAGTTTTTATTATTTTTGATGTCCTGTAATTGCCCTCGAATTCCTATATTCAACGTGCCCTTCCAATTCTTCATTTGAGAAATTCAAAAGATTGCTTAACAGAATCACTATTTCAACTTTGATACTCGCAAGAGTTAAAACCAACCAGGATATTTTTCTCTCTCAAGACTAATAGATAACCTGAAGGAATTGGGTTTGCTATTTTATTTTACAACATCCTGCAAGGAAAAGCATTTCAGTCTCAACTGCTGCCCTTAATCCTATTACAGATTTAGATGAATTTAAATTGGGCACACTTAATTTTGTTGAGCAGTTATACAATTGCATATATAGCATATGCAGCTAGGGTCAAATGTTGTTTAAACCCTGCCAAATCTTTGTATTCGATGGTCACCAATCCATACACTAAATAAGTTCATCATGACGACCTGTGGCTGTTATAGGATGTTGGAGAAAAGTAAATGGTGGAGATAAACATGAAGCAGGGAGGGGGTTTTACTTTTGGACTTCACTCCATGGGTTTTATTACTAATAATTTGCTGTTTTCAATTCTTTGATGCAGTTTCTTTTTGAGAGAGGGAATGCACCCAATTACTCTTGTTCAAATATGATGTAACTTTACTCTTTTGGTGGTGTCCTTGGCTCTGCCATAGTCACTTTGTTTAGATTTTGTCAAATTTTGTTTTGATAGTGGCCTGTAGTGGTGGCTGTTGTGGGTTTATTTTGGGGAACTTAGTTTTTGTTCTCGGAAATTTTTAGGTGTTTCGGAGGCCTTTTCATAGGCAAGTGATGTAGAGACCTAAGAACAATGGAAAACATAAATATTGAAACTAGCATGATTGTTCTTGATTGTTCTTTTGAATTATTCAAAAGTTCTTCTACAGGTCGCATTCATTATCTATATTTGTTTTTGATAATTAATAAACCTTTCCATACATACTTTTGGCACAACCTATGTCTGATTCTTCCACAATTGTTTTTTGCAGTATTCAATCTGCAAGGCAACTATGCCATGGTTGACCAACTTCAGCACGAGTAAGGGCTTCATAACCTGCACAGACATACTCCTTTTCATATTCTTGTAGTACAATAAATTCTTACTCTTGCTCTTTCCACTGAGATGAGTATCAATATCAGTCTGTTGGACAGTGTGATTCATGTTGCTAACAAGAAGCTAATCTAAAACCTCTCTATTCTCCTAAACAGGAAAAATTCTTATTGAGACACTAGAGAGTGACGATCTTATTTCTCTAAATCCTATTGTTCTTCACTTATATTATTTGTCCAGAAAGTCCAGCTTGCTGCTCTAGCTTCTTAGGCATCGTAAACTTGGTATCTATTTGCAGACTCTGCTCCTCATGATGCCATCTAAATTCAATGTTGCTAAGGGGTTTTAATAGACGAATTCTGGATGCTTCTCCTCACAATCCTTATTTGAATTCATTGTTTTGGAGGACTTTGGCGAATTCTGGACTATGCCCTTAGCTTCACAAGGAAACTGATTGGTCACTTTGGCATTTTCCTCTTAGATGGTCAGGATACTAATATCCACTCCTGTTCATTGCTAGATTAAGTTTCTAAATTCTGTTTAACTGTTTGATATTTCTCACCTATATTTTCTCTTTTGTCTAGATCAATCGTCTGTTTCCCAGGGTATAAGTTTCCCAAGTGATTGCATCAGAAACTAAATCAAAATTTAAGTGACATGTTTTGCAATATATTTATTGCTCCAAGTTATGATAAAAGGCAAAATTTTTAATAGAAGCTAGAAATGATTTCCTCATGCTGACACCTACATAAATCCCTAATCAATTAAATTTTTCCCATATGCTCTGTTCGAACTCAAATCTATAGGGCCACTTTTGGGTTCAGTCCCACCTCATTTGTGCATTTAGGCCCCATTTTGCTCTTCACATATAACCGATTTCAGAAATCTTTGACTTTGTATGCGTCTCCATTTGTCAATTTACCTTAAGTGTTGTGTTTTGTTGTCCTCCTTGTGCCATCCATGAGTTCGAAGTTGAAGTGTCTCAAATGTTCTAAATGTGTGGTGGTTTAGCTTCAAATTTATAAGCGACCGTGTTGAATGTCCAAGTTTCCCTTCCTACTATGCCTCTCCGCCCAACTTCACCATTTCCTTTATTCTTGCCGGGTATCAGAATTTGTCATCCAGGCATACCTTTCATCTATTCCTCTGCCTTCATCCCTTTTATTTGTCAGAATTTCAGAGTTTTCCTTCTCGACATCCTTTTCTTCCAACCCCCACTCTTTTCCTTTGCCTTTGTTGGGGTATGGACTATTGCTTTCCATCATGCTTTTCCCCAGAACCTTGACTCCTTGTCCTTTACACTAATTGCCTTTTGGGGCCCGATTTACGATCATCCCTTTACTTGGGTACCTTTTCTTTAATATCCACAATCCCCAACTCCCAACTAGAACAAACTAGAGCAGAGATTGTCCATGTGGACCTTGTGAATTCCAATGGACAAATGACAGTAACAATGAATATCAGCAATACCTTAATACACAATTTCTTGCCACGTATCATAGTTGGTTCCAGCATACGAATCACTGACTTCTCAATAAAAAATAAAACACAGTACGAGAGGGGTGATGCAGATTGTTCCATTGCTTTAACCGCCAAAAGCACAATGGAGATTGTCAAACCTGTTTGCAAGCAACACAAATTAATACCCGACATGACTATTTCTCAACTAGTAGACGCTGATTGCAATTATTCAGTTGGCTCCTTTGGACCAATGGCCACAAGCTATCACATCAATAGATGACAGCTTGAAGTACATGTGAAAGATGGAGATTTACAAGAAGACATGGACATGGTGCACTTCTAACCATATGCAAAAGCTTTTTACTTTCTCCCCACTTAGTACTCTACCATTATGTACTAACTATTAGTTACCCTACCGTTATGTACTAACCTCTAGTTTTGCAGGTCCTTGTGTCGAGTAGCTACACAGATGTACGGGTTGCTTTGCAACAATTATTTTCAACAATGGACATGCCACTGATACTGTTCAAAATTTTTGTGTGGAGTGGTCCAAAAGGTACATGTTCCATTAGGCCATCTCAATCTTCTTTTGTGCAAAAGCTTAATGATGAATGTACAAAAGCACACTTGCAAACACCAGCCCGATGCAACATCTAGGCAAGCACAAAAAGCTTTTTTCCACCTCATTTTTTATTTCTATTCCAATTTGCATCCAACTCTTTGGGTCCTTCATACAATGCATATTTACTATATTTGTTTTGCAGGTGCTTATTTACTATGAAGACAAAAAATGCACATTTGCCACCTTATGAAATATGTTGCAGCACATGCCACCGCTCATTGACATTCAAAACTTTTGCTAGTATTGACTCTGTCCATTGCACACATTGCAATAAAGCCACCCACCCTTCATGCCACCACACTTTGATTTGCACCTTGCATAGACAGGAAGGTAACATTGACTGCTCTTTACAAGGATATCTTCTCAAACAAAACTTCACAGAAATTGCAGCCATATCATATGAACAGTACCAAAAAAACATCTCACCAACAGTATAAGCGTTGCGCAAATCGTAACTTTATGGAACATTCACATTAGCTATCAACAACACTATTATTAAAATTGTTAAGCAGTAAGTCCTTTGCAGTGCAAAGTGTTGGATTTTGTATTTTGCATAGCATTTCGGCCTCACAACCTTGAATCCTTTATTTAGTGAAGCATTTGGACCAAGCTCCCCTACATTTTTTTGATGTAGACAGACATTGTAATCTGCTCTCCGTGTGACAAACTCATGGTCTCAATTTTGTCATCACAGACCTCATAATGACAACCGGCAATATATTTGATCTCTTTCTATGGTTTTGTTATCACAGACCTCATAATGATAATCAGTAATATATTTGGTCTGTTTCTATGGTTTTCCTGTTGTTTAGTTTCCTACCGAGTTATTTATGTTTTATTGTATGCTCTTATAGACTTATACCAATCTGAAATCTGGAACATTTTTTTTTTGCTTTGTCATGGGATATGATTTACTTGTATCACTGTTCAGTATGGCTACCACTTATATAATTTTTAACAAATACACTCCTGTTTAATCTGATGGGCTGTTCAATCAAGCCAAATAGGTCTATTTGTATTAAAAAAAGCAAATACTTTTCCTTGATTATATTAAAATTATCTCGTTTACTGTTGAAACTAATGTTTTGTTCAATTTTTGTAGCTGCTGCTATGGCATAAGAATGATTGTTGCTTCTCTAATTTTCAACGACTCCAATCTTGTTTACTCTAATGGGCTTCTCATTCATGCTAAATAGGTTTGTTTGTTTGTATTAAAAAAAATCAAATTCTTTGCCTTGATTATATTTAAATTATCCTGTTTCATACCACAAACTAATGTTTTGTTCAATTTATGTGAGTATCTTTCACATCTTTGAATTTGCTAACAAATGCAGTGGAAATTTCAACATTAGTAATGTTCAAAAGTTTTTTGAGTTAATTACTAATGCTTTCTTATAGTAGTTGTGTTTCTCCATATACCATGAGCATTATAACGGTAACCATTTCGTCTTCCATAATAATCCCTCCGCCTTTGACATCTTATATACAGATATATACATTTGTATTGGAACTGGACAATCATTCATAATTCTCCTCTTAAAGACTGTCATTTATAAAATTTTCAGATTATAAAAACTCTGTTAGAGACCTATCTCTTGCTTTCAGTATTTGAAAGAATCACTTTCTTTCCAATTTCAAATTTCTTCTCAAATTGCTTTGACCATAACATGTTACATCAGGTAATCTAGTGTGTTGTCCTGAATCCCTCTAGGTTTCGGGATGATTGTATAGTTGTTCAACAATATGGATATAAAACGAGTCTGGTATAGTCAGATTTTTGCTCTACAAGCGATAAATAGTAAAGCTTTGGTTGTACCAGAACTATAAGCTTCAATCTTGTTGCATAGAGCTTTTGCTCTACAAGTGATAAATATTAAAGCTTTGGTTGTACCAGAACTATCTGCAACTCTTTCTTCCAGCCCAGAACAGCCCTGCCCGTACTTGGCAGGAACTACGCTGCCCTGCAGCTCTTGTTTTTATTGTAAACCCTTTTCTCTGTTTTTCACAGCCCCAGCAAGAAATATAAAGAATCTCTTCAACCATTTCTGTGCGACGCTCTTCATGTGAGGATCTCTTAGGACTGTGAAGTATGGATTCTTCAAATGACGATTTTGGGGTTGGCTATATTCTGTTACATAATTACTAATTAGTAACATGATTCTTTAGAATCCGTAATCAAATATTCCAATAGGTGTCTCTCCTTTTCTAGTAATAGTATTATATTTATTTTTCTACATTGTTCTTAAAATTCAATCATTTTTAGCACTTAATTTATCATTATTTGTTTGTTCCTGTTATATGCTCATGTGTGGCCATATGGTTCTGTAGTGGTATTTCTTTTCACCTTTGTCTCATAGATTTGTCTGCGCGATATTAGTTTTTTTAAATTAAAATTATGTAGTGATTTCTGTGTTTTTCAATTGGTTAAGAACTTAAGATAGTTCAGCTGTGTTATTGTGCTTTCTAGTGGGTTTCTTCTTGCTTTCTTAATGCTCACTCTGTAAACATAACTATTTCTCAACATGACATGTTTGAGAACAGATGACAGCTCTTGGCGTTCGTGCAGGACCAGAGGCTGGTGCAAAATTGTACATTTCAAATTTGGATTTTGAAGTAAGTACGAAGTTAAATGCTTTAATCAAAGACTTCAATGTTTTGCAATAATGATTGAAGACACAACATATTCTGGAGGAAACTGCGGACAGAGGTTTGGAGATAGCTGCCTTATTTGTACTTGTAGGCAAAACATTCCATATTGACTGCAATACAATTATCTTTATCCTTGATTGTAATGTGTTTTTATTGTAAATGAATGACTTGAATCATATTATATGCAAATGTTGCTGGCACTCAAATTTTGGTTTTTAACCAATTCATTGCTAAAGATGCCTCCGTGTTATTTGTAAAAAAAATTGAAATGTGCCTCTGACATTTTCTCCTATGTCAATTTTAGAACTTGCTCACATTCTTTGGATTGAAATGAAAATATCAGATAATAAAATCCACTTATTTATTTTAAGTAGCTAGCATCTCAACTGGCATAAGTGTCGGTTGCCCTTTATTACGGTTATCTCAGTCTATTTGTATGTTTATCTGTGAAGTAATAACTTTGTTATATGTTATGTAAATGCTAATGACATCCCAATTTTGTATTTGAATAAATGTAGTGGTGCTCAGGATGTCTATGAAAACCATAATTCAACCAACAACAAATTCCTAAATAAATTTGAATTGTGTTTATGACATTCTTGATTATATGAATTTTAGGATTCTATGCTTTCTCTGCAACCAAATCATTTGATGAAATCCAATAAAATAAATGTTCTAACAAGTAGCTAACTGTAGAATCAATGTGCTATGAAGATGCATGCCATTAAGGCCAATGGCTCCTTGAAAAGGGAAACTACTAATGATCTCACCTGGATTAGCTAGATCATGGCCCATGTCATACCAGTTAAGAGTTCCATAAGACAGAATATATGCATTTGAACTCCCAAAAGATTTTGGAGTATAATGTTTCTGGTTGTGAGATAGAGCTATTAAGTGATGCTCTTGTTATAATTAATAATGTCATTCCATAATACAAAATATATGCATGAGAGGTCAGAAAACATTTGGAGTTGGTTGCAAGACAGAACTTAGATGACTCTGTAAGCATAGTTTGGAAATGTCACTCCAAAACACAATTTATGATCAAGAGCTCCCAAAACGTTTTGGATTGTTATGTTTCTGGTTGCAAGACAACCATTTCCATGATACAATTTATGTTCGAGAGCTCTCAAGCCCAAAACATTTTGGAGAATCATGTTTACAATTGCAAGACAGAACCACTGGGTAACACTTCAGCTATAATTGCACATATTATTTCATCACACAATTGCACATTTTGTTTATCATGTTTATACTACGACAGCCAAAAAAAACTAAAATTTGCCTCTGAAACCACCCTAGTCATAGCATAATTGATTGAGCCTCCAATATAGTGACAATCCTTGGCCTCCATAATGGAACATAACATATTTTTATTTCTTACTCAAATTCAGTTTTTGACAAATAAAATTAACATTTCTAAAGTTTATTTATGACAAAATAAGACTAGTCGAATTCCAAGGAGCTAACAGTTTATAATTAAATAACAATATTCAGATATATATAGGTAAGAAAACAGAAAATTACCAGATCTTATGCCTAGCCATATACCCAAGGAACTAGAGAGAAAGCAGTAAACCTCCATTATTTCTTGGCCAACATCTCTGACATTGGCATCCTTGCTCTGCTGTGATGTCCCCATCATCAAACTAATAACATCCAGACAATAAAGTACTTTTGTGGTCAAGGAGTGGCAATCCTTGAACATCAATAGCTGGTAGAAGTAAGCAAAAGTAGATTAACAGTTAGAATTATATGTACATATGTATTAGTAGAAGAATAAAATGTTTGGAAAACCGCGAAGTCTTATAAATAAGACGATTTTCTTAGTTGCATTAGAGGAATAACTAATAAGTTTTTTCTTTTTTTGTAAAAGTTTATGGCCAAATTATTTTATTAATAATAAACCTGTTTTACAACCCAGCTCATTAGGGGCACCGGTAGGAAAGAGCCAGGTGGAGAAAACCTCCGGTCTAGCCCCAAAAATAAAGAAGAATTTCTCATTTACAATGTTTTACAACCGTCCCGTTTTGTGGATACAGTGTATTAATGAGGATTACATTTTTACATTTCCTCATATTACAAGTTTATATCAATAAAATGGAATACAAGACATTTGCAATGCTGATTCTTTTGCTTGTCCATAAACTATTGAAGATGCTCAGATGCTGATACTGCTGCATATCCATTCACATGAAGATTCGGATATCCTCCTTGTGAAATTGGAAAAGAGTGTTGTTGTTGCTCAGATGCTGGTACTGCTGCATATCCATTCACATCAAGATCCGGATATCCTCCTTGTGAAGTTGGAAAACAGTGTTGCTGTTGCTCAGATGCTGGTACTGCTACATATCCATTCACATCAAAGATGCTGGTACTGCTACATATGCATTCACATCAAGATCCGGATATCCTCCTTGTGAAGTTGGAAAAGAGTGTTGCTGTTGCTCAGATGCGGATACTGCTGCATATCCATTCACATGAAGATCCAGATTTCCTCCTTGTGAAGTTGGAAAAGAGTGTTGCTGTTGCTCAGATGGTAATACTGCTGCATATGCATTCACATAAAGATCCAGATTTCCTCCTTGTGAAGTTGGAAAAGAGTGTTGTTGTTGCTCAGATGCTGATACTGCTGCATATCCATTCACATGAAGATCCAGATTTCCTCCTCGTGAAGTTGGAAAAGAGTGTTGCTGTTGCTCAGATGCTGATACTGCTGCATATCCATTCACACAAAGATCCGGATTTCCTCCTTGTGAAGTTGGAAAAGAGTGTTGTTGCTCAGATGCTGATACTGCTGCATATCTATTCACATGAAGATCCGGATTTCCTCTTTGTGAAGTTGGAAAACAGTGTTGCTGTTGCTCAGATGTTGATACTGCTGCATATCCATTCACATGAAGATTCGGATTTCCTCCTTGTGAAGTTGGAAACGAGTGTTGTTGTTGCTCAGATGCTGGTGCTACTGCATATCCATTCACATGAAGATCCGGATATCCTCCTTGTGAAGTTGGAAAAGAGTGTTGCTGTTGCTCAGATGCTGGTACTGCTACATATCCATTCACGTCAAGATCCGGATATCCTCCTTGTGAAGTTGGAAAAGAGTGTTGTTGTTGCTCAGATGCGGATACTGCTGCATATCCATTCACATGAAGATCCAGATTTCCTCCTTGTGAAGTTGGAAAAGAGTGTTGCTGTTGCTCAGATGCTGATACTGCTGCATATCCATTCACATAAAGATCCGGATTTCCTCCTTGTGAAGTTGGAAAAGAGTGTTGTTGTTGCTCAGATGCTGATACTGCTGCATATCCATTCAC
>MU226785.1:2799455-2821737 GCA_018584345.1 Thuja plicata
GTTGCTCAGATGCTGATACTGCTGCATATCCATTCACATAAAGATCCGGATTTCCTCCTTGTGAAGTTGGAAAAGAGTGTTGTTGTTGCTCAGATGCTGATACTGCTGCATATCCATTCACATGAAGTTCCGGATTTCTTCCTTGTGAAGTTGGAAAACAGTGTTGCTGTTGCTCAGATGCTGATACTGCTGCATATCCATTCACATAAAGATCTGGATTTCGTCCTTGTGAAGTTGGAAAAGAGTGTCGTTGTTGCTCAGATGCTGATACTGCTGCATATCCATTCACATGAAGTTCCGGATTTCCTCTTTGTGAAGTTGGAAAACAGTGTTGCTGTTGCTCAGATGTTGATACTGCTGCATATCCATTCACATGAAGATCCGGATTTCCTCCTTGTGAAGTTAAAAAAGATTGTTGCTGTTGCTCATATGCTGATACTGTTGCATATCCATTCACATAAAGATCTGGATTTCCTCCTTGTGAAGTTGGAAAAGAGTGTTGCTGTTGTTCAGATGCTGATACTGTTGTGTATCCATTCACATAAAGATCTGGATTTCCTCCTCGTGAAGTTGGAAAAGAGTGTTGCTGTTGCTCAGATGATGATACTGCTGCATGTCTATTCAATTGAAGTTCTGGATTTCCTCCTTGTGAAGTTGGAAAAGAGTGTTGTTGTTGCTCAGATGATGATACCGCTGCATGTCTATTCAATTGAAGATCTAGATGTCCTCCTCGTGAAGTTGGAAAAGAGTGTTGTTGTTGCTCAGTTGATGATACTGCTGCATGTCTATTCAATTGAAGATCTGGATTTCCTCCTTGTGAAGTTGGAAAAGAGTGTTGCTGTTGCTCAGATGATGATACTGCTGCATGTCTATTCAATTGAAGATCTGGATGTCCTCGTGAAGTTGGAAAAGAGTGTTGTTGTTGCTCAGTTGCTGATCCTGCTGCATATCCATTCACACAAAGATATGGATTTCCTCCTTGTGAAGTTGGAAAAGAGGGTTGCTGTTGCTCAGATGCTGATGCTGCTGCATATCCTTTCACAACAGAATTTGAATTTCTTCCTTTTGAAGTTGAGAAATAAGGCCCTCTTATTTGTAAATGGCTCTTCATCGGTAGAGAAGGTCCATTTATCCCTGAATTGTTAAGAAGAGATGCTCCTCCTATTTGTAGATTGTTCTTCCTTTGGTAAGGAAGGGATGGATATGTGTCCATCATTTCATAATCAGGGTGAGATGGATATGTTTCCCTCACTTGATAATCGGTATGATCTCCTAGGTTTTGGGCATATGCTTGCTGTTGCTGGTTCAGATATGACGTGGGTCCAACATCAACTAGATTCTGGTTTGAATATGACGTGGATCCAACACCACCCACATTCTGGTTTGAGTAAGTTGACAGGGAAGATGGACAACCAACTTGTGCCCGCAGTCCTCCTGAGATGGATGAATAATTTTGAGGCGCTACATATTGATTTCTACAAAGTGAAAAGAAACACTTAATTAGATTTTTAAATAAAAAAATTATGAGCTTCCACCCCAGTAATTGGTAACTTCCATTATACTTACTTCATCATCCAAGAACTGCTTCCACGCTTCTGTTCCACAATTTTCTTCGCCTTCTTATAGCTCTCATTATCTCTCTCTGTAGTTACAAATTACAACAATATCTTCGTATTGTTAATCAAATGAACATAAATTAATTTATTGACAAGAAAAGCCAATGATTTCATTGCTTACCTTGACGATGGCCATTCATATGACCTCCAAGAGCTTGTGATTTAGAAAATGTCCTGTTACAAAATCTGCAACTAAAATCTTTATTCCCACAAACTGAATCCAATTCTCCATCCATCTTTGTCTTCAAACTTACTGTGACTTGAACACTAGTAAAATTCACTTCACTCTAACCTTATTACTAATATGTCTAGAAATTTCTGTGATGTAAACAGAACTTGTGTTCTCAGAACAAGTTAAATATTTATACTAGCTTCTTTCCACTACCATTGTTATTATAAATATAATTTAACGACAAAAATTATGAAATATGATCGTAAAAAATAATATAAGTTCTAAAATTTAAAATTTGTTATAGGTAAGCTAAGTTAACTCATCTATAAATTTGACATGCAGAATATAATCTTTTTATTATTAGTTTAAAGTTTATGCATGAATATTCAAACATCATGCATTTTTTAAATTTAGAATATATTTAAAGGTCATGCATTTTTCTGCATGCATTCTACTACAAGATTCTAATTTCGGTGCATTCTTCTACAAGATTCTAATTTCGGCAAGATCTTTAGAATGTTCAACTATTAGAATATTCTTTTTAAAAATTATTATTAAATTAATATAAATTTAATATTTTTTATTTAAAATTTGAGTAAATATTAATTTCATAATTATAAATTATATATGTAAGTATTGTGAATTTTTGTCTATAAATATAAAATTTAAATTTAATTATATAAATATTGAAATATATATGTAAGTATTGTGAATTCTTGTCTATAAATATAAAATTTAAATTTAATTATATAAATATTGAAATATATATGTAAGTATTGTGATTTTTTGTCTATAAATATAAAATTTAAATTTAATTATATAAATATTGAACTAGTGTATGTTGGATATTTTAATATTAATATGTTTGATTTTTTTTTCTAAATATTTAATAATAATAATAATATTTTTTTGAAAGATCTTAAAAAGATTGATCTTGCTTGAGGTCTGCTATGCGAAAATCGATGGACTGCTCTGCTTTGCAAATACTGCCGGACGCTTCGTTGGCATGGAAACCGCCGGACCCGGTCGTCGACTCTGCTTGGAAGGCACCTCTTGCTACTTTGTCATGCTCCGCTGGCAGCTTAGGGATGTGCTCAGAGTTATTATCAACACCCGCAAATGATAGGTGTGATCTCTCCTTTAATACTAACAGTAATTTGCATATTTCTCCTCCTCTCTGTCGCTCAACAGAGTCTATACCCCCCATCTTTACTTCGCCATTAATGGAGACCCCTGCCATAAACTCCGCTATTAACAAACCTATTGCCCAGAATGGTAAACATAAATCGTTCTTTGAAGCCGTTGACCAATCTCCCATCGCTTCCAGTGCTAGGTTTAGCATCACTCAGACTAATGAAGCCAAGGAATCTGGTAAGAATATTGGACCTATTTTGCAATCTTTCCCTGTTGCTCCAAATTCAGATATGTTGATAGAAATTAGGAATGAAAAGAATAGGCTTAAGGACTCTGCTATATTCTTTGCGGCAGTTGAAATTGAAAAGTGTCCTCGAAAATTTTTGGATGACTGGTTCCACAATTATTGGAACCTTAAATTGGGTTTTCATATTTCCTTTTGTAGACAGATTCAAAAAGGTTTGTTTGTCATTTTTTTCAATAACCATGATTCTCAAGCTGCAATCCTTAAAAGGCAGTACTGGATGGTTGGTAATACATCATTTTGTGCCCTAGCCTGGACACCTGAAGCTGTTCATGAAGAAGTTTTGGCCCTTTCGGCCCCAAGATGGATTTTGTTAAAAAATATCCCGCCCTTTTTGTGGAGATTCTTACCCCAAATTTTAGAACCTATTGGTAAATTTATAAGAATGGATGATACAGTCAGATTGGTCCCACATATGGATGCTCGAATTCTGATTTCGCTAAACCCAGGTAGAGAAATACCTTATGAATTTAAGATCGATATTGATTCTGAGTCGTATTCGTGCCCCATTGAATTATTAGGTGGACTTAATGCTTGTTTTTTATGCAGAAAGGAGGGTCATCTTCGAAAAGATTGCCCTATTCTTAAAAGAAACCCTCCTCCGATCAAAACTACCATTCCGAGTGTTTCCGAAATTAATCAGAACCCTAAATCTGATCCCTCTGTCAGTAAGACTTTTCCTTCGACAGCCCCGATAACTAATACACCCATTTTTGAACCTCCCCTTGCGACCCATCCTTTTGCTCATATCTCGCTTAAATCTCCCACCTTGGATACCGAACATATTGATGGTTTTGTTTCCGTCTCAAAAAAAAGAAAAAAAAGAACCAAGAAGCTGAATCTCCCAAGTGGTGACCTTATCCTGAAAGAGACGCTTCTTATTCGGCCTCCTAGTGTCTCTTATCCATCCTCCGTTTTTGGTTTGATTGCCTCTAAACCTTGTATGATGGAGCAATCGAACTTTGATATTGCTCCCCCCAACCCCTGTCCAAAACCCTTTAAAGAAATATTTGACGATTTTGTTGTCGAAGTCATCCCTGCTAACACCGGGGACGACCTTAACCAGCTTTGCACACCAAACCCGTTTATGGATCTTGATAACGCATCACAAATATTCTCAGATGATGATCTTGACCTTAAAAATGATATCCCCTCTAAACGTAGAGGAAGACCGGTAGGATCCAAAAACAAACAACCTTCTGCTAAAAAGTCTGGAGGGAATTCCAATTCGGCTTTTGTGCCTACTGTTGAGCCCACTGGTAATAGTGGTTCTCCCCCACCAGATGTTTCCTCATGAATGGCACTTCATAGAACATCAGGGGTCTTGAGTCCCCGGATAGAAAACATATTGTTAAACGTTTTATTAATGCTGGTAACCACACTGACTTTTTGATGCTTCAAGAAATAAAAGCTACTGGTTTCACTCTCGAAACCAACCTTAATTTTATATGGAATGATGCGATTAAATTTGTCACTCAACACCCAAAAGGCAGGGGTGGCATTGCTATCCTAATTAATCCTAAATGGGAAAGGGCTATTAGTGATAGTGCCACATCTCCCTGTAACAGGGCAATGTGGATTAGTTTAATCAATAACTTGGAATTTGGCATTTGGTCTGTGTACGCATCTAATGATTACATTGAGAGATCTCAGCTTTGGGATTGGCTAATGTATCTTCCCAATAGGATTGGCTAATGTATCTTCCCAATATCCTCTGGATCATAGGCGGAGACTTTAATATGATGGAGAACCAAGAAGATAAGTTTGGTGGTCTTCCCTTTAGCTGGAAAGGCAATGAAAAATCCCATTGGGACAAATTTAAACAGAATAAGCTTCTTTTTGACCCGCTGTCGGGATCCAAGGATACCAATCCTGGTTTATGGCATACGTGGTGTAATTTTCAAAAGGGGCATGCTAGAATTTACTCAAGATTGGACCGTTTTTATGCTAACAATTTTTTTTCCGGTCTTACTTGATAAATTTGGTAACTTTGTTCAGGTTATCCCCACCACCCTTTCTGATCATCACCCGATTTCTGTTTGTTTTAAGTTTAACAACCCCTCTGACCGTATTAAGCCCCCCAACACTAAATTCTTTCTTAATACTAGTCTTCTACAGGATGAAGACATTCTGGCAACTTTAAACCTCATTTGTAACTTTAATGACAAGCAATTTCCCTCTATCTCTCATTCTGACCGATGGAATATGAATATTGTTGCGTGGCAAACCTTACTTAGAACCGTTGGTCAAAAAAGGGCTAAAGACTCCAGATTCATCGAGAAACTTCTTAATACTAATCTTATGGAGGCTGAGATCAGAATCCAAGCTAACCCCTTGGACGAGTCACTCATTCCCTATGTTGCTGGTGTCAAAGATGCCCTTAGGCAACATCAGCAATCTAAGATTAGAGGTGCCCAAATTAGATCCATGGCTCACTGGCTAGTTGCCGGGGACAGGGGATCCAAGTTTTTCTTCAACCTTATCAAACATAAACATTCTAACGAGTCCATCGACAAAATTATTGATGATGATAAAGAGATTACGGACATTCATGGAATAAAACATGCTTTTGCCACCTACTTTAAAAATTTGGTCACCTCCGAAGACACTGAAGAGGCTAGCAATCTTAGGCTACGTTGTAAATCCCTGATTCCCAATAAAATCTCTAATACTGATGCTTCTTTACTCAGTAAGGAAATATCGATTGAGGAAATTGAGAATGCTATTACGACTCTCAAAAGTGACAAAGCTCCGGGGCCCGACGTGCTGCCTGTTGAGTTTTACAAGGCTAACAACACTTGGATTGCCAAAGACCTGCATAACATTTATATGGAAGCTTTAGGTACTGGGACGTTAGGCAAAAATATTAATACTGGTATCATTAAACTTCTTCCTAAAGATGGGGACAAGGCTCTTCTTAAAAATTGGCACCCTATCACCCTGCTTAATGTTTCCTATAAGATTTTTGCCAAAATCTTGGCTATCAGAATTGAGAAAATTCTTCCTAAATTCGTGTGTCCTACCCAACTGGTTTCATAAAAGGTAGATATATCCTTGAAAACTTAATCACTAGCTGGGAGGCTTTAAATTGGGCGAAGCACTCTAATCAAAACTCTGCTATGCTCCTTCTTGATTTCGAAAAAGCTTATGACAGGATTGAGTGGAAATTCATTTCCATGATGCTGGAAGCCTTTGGTTTCCCTACTTTCTTTTGTAAATCTGTTAATGTGCTCCTCAATGATGCATATGCTCAAATCGATATTAATGGTTCTCTGTCGGAGGTCGTCCCCCTCACCCGCTTCATCAGACAAGGCTGCCCATTGGCCCCCGCCCTCTTTGCTATTGCTGCGGATGCTCTTTTCTATATCCTTAGAGATGACAGCCTCTCCCGACCTGTGAAAGGTATCTCACTTCCTAATGGGGAGGACCTTATCAATTGCCAATTTGCTGATGACACGACCATGTTTTGATTAAGTAAAAACAACTTTTGAAAGGACCCGAAACCTTTTACAACAAAAAAAGAACCGAGAGATAGAACATTAAGAGAACCAAATTACAGCTGTGAATCAACACCAGACACACCAAAGGGAGTGAACAAGCACTCCCACAAAGAAGAAACCATGACCAGAACATCAATCAACAATAAAGGACAACAAGAAATCATTTAGTCCCACCCATTTGTGACCTTAAATTCATATCAAAAGGAGGCTTGGGAGACTTAAATTTCTTGCCTTTGACAGTTTTCCATCCTTCCTCCATCAACAACGCATCATTCTTCCCTGACAAAGAAATATCAGAGAAACCCACAACCCGAGAGGCAGGGCTGTCCATCCCAGCACACTCGGCAGGGATAGAGACAACAATCCCCACCGAAGGAGACTGGGCGCCAGCCACAACACCAACATTAAGGATAGCAGAAACAGAGATAGCATCAGCCATAGGGGCAAGGATAGCATCGACCTCGCCTGACAAAACAACAACACCATTCTGACGCAGGACATCATCATGGTTAGAAAAAGAAACATCCTTCGGGTTAGCATCCGTAACAATGACATTAGCTTTAGTAGCAGGAAAATCCTGAGGTGGACTATCATCCAAACCCCCATTCTTAGAAACTTTCTGAACCGAATAATGGTGGTCTTTTGCACCCACCCACCAAGAGGGCTGTTTCTTTGATTTTCCCCTATCCGATACACACCTGGCAGCAATATGGCTAGTCTTGTGGCACTTTCTGCATCTGAATGGAATTCCCTCATAATCAAGGGTCTGGGTCCAAGAACCCCGAGGAGAAGCCAAGGTCAGCATCTCAGGGAGACCCTTAGAGACATCAACCTCCACAAGGATACGGGCAAATGTCGGATGAAAGATGTTAGAAGAACCCGAACCAACCATTTGAAAATCCCTAATGGCCTCGCCTACAGCCTCCAAGACAGAGTCTATCCAGAGATACAGGGGAAGATTCGGAAGCCGAACCCATAAAGGAATTTTATTAAAAGATTCAGTGGAAGGATCAAAATCTTTATGCCAGGGTTTGGCCATCAAAGGATAAAGATCATCCCAAGTGAAGGAGCTGCGCAGAATAGTGTCCCGATCTTTAGCAATGTCAAATTTCACTATAAAAAAACCCTTGCCATAGGGTATATCTGAAAAGATTCATCCAAAAAAGGCTCCCAAAATTTGGACATGCAGGCATGTAAATCAGAAAGAGAGGGCCAAAAACCCCTGAATCTAAAAATAGCAGCAAAAGAGGAATAGTCCTCTACGTGATTGAAAATCTCATCAACTATATCCATTTCTAGATTCACCACCAAAGGGTTACTTACAACGACAGGCGTAACAGATTTGGATCGATGATCACCCCTCCCAGGAAGAGGAAGACCAAAGGAAGAAGCCGCGTTGATATCAGCTTCAAAAGCCGCAACATCAGCATAGGATGCAGGGCCAACATTACCACAGGTCCCAGCCACAGAAGGTAGAGGGCACACCACCGAATGCCCTCCCACACCACAACCATCCAACAGACCATTTAATACCGACGATCGGGAAGCATCAGCAGAGATTTCGTTTGAAATCACACGCGCAACAGCAGCACTCGGAGTCCCCTGCGCAAAAGAAAGCCCTGATGCATTTGCCCCAAACCCAGAGGGAACAACCGGGTGGGAAACGCCAGAGGTTGATTCTCCCACGCGAGAGGAAGCAGCGGAACCAGCAGGTCCACAGGCCCCATTCTCGGCAAAAGATTGCGGCAACACAGGAAGCACTCCCCCACCGAAGACCCCAGGATCAGCTGCACCAGTCGCCAACAATCCTGCAGAAAGCTTCAAACCCGTCGAGCGGGAGACAGTGGCAGGAGAAGGCATTTCAAAAACTATCATATCCCAAGTAGGATACCTTGTTGCATGAGCTATCACATATGTTTTGGAAATCTATGACACGGCCTCATGAGTCCTCTGAAACTAATTTTGATGGTCTTGTTGAGAAACTCAAGATTTTTTGTACCATCTCCGGAGCTTGCTTATCCCATTCCAAATCTATATGTCTTGGTTGGGAGGAGAAACCTCCTACTTGGTTTAATAAGTTTGATTTCCAGTGGGGAGGACCTCGCACCATTGTTAGATATTTGGGTATCCCGTTCTCTATTGACCCCTCTCAAAGATATGTGGCTTTGGGTCAATGAGAAAATTTCTAAAAAGTTGAATAAATGGCACAACAGATCTCTATCCCTGGCTGGCAGAATACAAGTTTTCCAAAAAATTCTCTCTTCTTACAATATCTATTATGCTTCGGCTTGGATGTTCAAGAATTACCAAATTTTAGAAATCCAGAAAGAGATTAGGAACTATCTCTGGTCGGATGGCAAGGGCAACAGAAAGCTCCACGCTGTGAGATGGGATTGGTGCCATACGGACAAGCTCCTTGGTGGGCTGGGTTTGAAGGACCTCAAAACCATGGGGATTGATTTGGCCGCCAAATGGATCTTTCACTCTCTTGCTGGGGATGATCCTTGGAAAGTGCTTATTAGAAGCAATATTGAAAGAGGTTTTCCCAAAAATGCTAAGGCTTGGAAAAATCTCCCTTTTTCTGACTTAATTCTCGGAGACTTTCCGGTTGTTGTGCAAGGCTCGGCTGTATTCAAATCCATTTGGAAGGCCTGGAGCTGTGTTAGAAATATGGCCTCTAATAAGGCTTTCCATGATGATAATCAACTCTTTGGTGAGAGGTCTATTTGGTGGAACTTGCAACGTTATGGTAAGTTGCTTGCCATCACCAAAGGGTGTTCGGCCAAGCTGTGGCATAAAATGGCTATTTCCCAATTTATGGATCTATTTGAAAATGATAGTTTAATTAGCTGGGAGGAGCTTAAAACTAGATTTAACATACCCTTATCCCAAAAAAAGACCTTTAACATGATCACCGAAGCTTGTAGGAGTCTTCCTACCTATTGTAATCTTGATTCTGATAGATTTATGAAGGTCAAGTGGCCTGATGGAACTATGAATAATAAGATTAAAGCCAAGAAAATTTACAATGTTATTAGCCATAATGATTCTATCATTGACCACATCAATAAACTTTGGTATTTTAAATTTGACCACAATGATTGGAAGAAGATCTTTGGTAGATTATGGAAATCCCCGATTGAACCTAAAATCAAATGTTTTAAATGGCTCTTGCTTCTGGACAGATTGCCTATTAGAAATGATTTCACTACTACTCATTACTGTAACTTATGCGGTGTTCTTGAATCTGGTAGACATATTTTCTTAGATTGCAGCTTTGCCAAAGAAATTTGGCGTATGTTTGATATATACATTCCTAGTAATGTGACTGTTTTTGAGACCATCTCTGGTCATATTGAGGGTTTTAAAAAGGACTTTAATCTGTTTTGGCATATTTTGTCTTCTAACATTCTATGGGAGATCTGGAAGTGCAGGAATGAGGAAAGGTTTCAAGGTAAGTTTAGGATTCTTACAGAGTCTTTCAAAAGTCTCACATACTTCAACATTCTTTCGCAAATACAGATTACCATGAGGGTGGAGAAGGATAAATTCAAGAGACTTCTCAATAACGGTTACGCCACATTCTTCGCTTATGAGGTTAAGGATGGTCAGGCGTGGAGAAAGCATATGGACAATTTGCACATTTTCGAAAGAACTATTAAAGACTTCAACAGGGAACTCCAAAAGAATAGTAAGCTTGCCTCAGATAATATTGTTAGAGTTGTCATATTATAGCTAATAATTAATTTATTTAATTATTAGTCTATTATACTCTACGCTTAAGTAAAACTTAGGCATCTTATTAGTCTTTAAGGTTTTCACCTTTAGGGTTTCATGATTCCTTTTATAACGATTCACCTCTTTGTTTCTCATTAAGGAGTTTTCACATCTTGAAACATATTGTTAATATATTGTTTTCTTGTGCATATGATGTCTCCTGTATTTTGGCCTCCATATATTCTTCCTGTCTTCTGTTCTTTACTTCTTCCATGTGACAGGGTTATGCATGCAGGTGTTATTGGGAGAATAGGGGTTTTCCTATTCTAACATGGTATTAGAGCCATCTTGCTGCTCGCTGTTCGTGCTTTGTCGAAGTGTTTCAGAAGCTGGAGGTTTTTCTAGTTTTTCAGAAGCTTTTTATGTGGATTTAGGGAAAACTTTTATTTCTGGTCATTTTGGGCTCAAACGGATATCACTGTTGCGCTCAGAGCGCCCAAAAACCCCAGAATCCATATAAAATTTGTCCATTTTGGACAACTTGCCTCCGAGGCAAATTTTTTTTGGTTTCCAGTGCCGTACGGGCACGGAAACCGAGAAAAAATAATAATTTGTTTTCATTGTTTTTTGCGTTTAAAAAATGCGGCCAGTCCATTTCAAATCGCGCAACTGCTGCGCCGCCGCCGCTCCCCACGGCTCGGCCAGCGCCCGGCCCGTGCCGCCTGCGCGCCGTCCACCCGCGACCCCCACCGCACTGCGCACCGCCGCCGCCGGCCTCGCCGCCCGGCCTCCGCCCCACCGGCCTGCACCTCTCGGCCCCCGCCGACACTGACCCCGCCGCCACCCGCCGCTCTGGCTCCGCTGCCCGGCTGCGCCGCTGCTTGGGCCGCCCGACGGGTTTATTTATGCCTAGCGACAAGTCATATGGTGACCAGGGGCCCCGCGGGCTTCTTTATGCCTAGCGGCGGTCATATGGCGCCCAAGGGCTTATTTTTTTCAGCCCCAGGGGCTTAAAACCTAATTTTTTGGTGCTTTATGACCTCCTGGCACTGTTTTCGCTCTATCTGGAGCATACAGAGGTATTTTTCTGACTTCCTTATGTCGTCGGAAAGCTCTTTTCAAGCACTTTCCGATGATGGAGATTGGGGTTTTGGGTTCTTCCGTTTTGACAGTGTTTTTTGCTGTCAAATTATGATGTCTATTTTTTGCCTTCCGGGAGCCATATCTTGCTCATCCAGACTCTATTTTTGGAAAACAGATATCGTCAGAAAGCTGGTTCTGTGAGTTATTCAGTTGCAGGGGTCTTTTTTCCAGATTCTGCTCCAGGTTCTCTCTCCTCTGAGTTTTTTTTCTTTCGCACTCTGGCAGATTACTTGGGTTCTACAGGTCCTGGGATCTCTTCTTTTGTTCTTCTGGCTCACTCTTCTTTCTGACTTCTGAGCATTATATGCTTCTCTTCTGTAGCATTTTCTTTTCTGTAAACACACTGAGATAAAGTGCCTGCTTTTTCATATCTGAGATTTCGAGCAACTTGTGTTTGTTTGTACTTGCACTCAGTTATAAAGTGCCATGGGGGGTTATGATGTTTTGCCTTTTGTGCTCATCCACCTTTGTCAAGTGAGCGTACCTTCCACGACATTAGCCCATGCTGTGTGTCGGTGATACTGCCCTTTATCCTGTGCTTGTACTTCTGTTGCACTGTTGGTGTTCCTGATTCTTCTTCCTGCAGATGTTTCTGGCATTGCATTTAGTGTTCCTGTCACCTCTCCCTGTTCAGCATTATGGGGGGGTTCACCTGTTGGCTTTATTGCTTCTTTGGTTCGGTTGAGTGATCTACGTATTCTATTTTTGTTCCTATGTACTAGGTGGATGCAGTGGCTAGGCACCTATGCATTACGGTAAGATGGATCATCTACTATATAGACACTCATTCATTCCTACTTTTGGAGGTCACCTCTTCGATTGATCAGCTCTTCAGACTTTGTCTTCTCTACCTGGTCATGCACTATTTTCAGTGGGGGTTCCAGCAGTTACTTCTGACAGTGTTTGCAGCTTCATGCTTTGGACATGCTTTTTGCTCTTTCTTGTTCCTTTCTTTGGGACTTTCCCTAGATTGGAGTCTTTGTTTCCTTCATCTAGTTTATTTCTTGTACTTGGGTACCTGATGAGGCCTAGTTGCCGGGACCCATAGTTCCTTTCATGCATTTTGTTTACATGCATCTTTTAGTCCTTAGCTGTTTAGCTTCTCCCTAAGTTACACTTAAGGGGGGGTGTTAGAGTTGTCATATTATAGCTAATAATCAATTTATTTAATTATTAGTCTATTATACTCTACGCTTAAGTTAAACTTAGGCATCTTATTAGTCTTTAGGGTTTTCATCTTTTATAAGGATTCACCTCTTTGTTTCTCATTAAGGAGTTTTCACATCTCATTGTAACATCTTGAAACATATTGTTAATATATTATTTTCTTGTGCATATGATGTCTCATGTATTTTGGCCTCCATAGATTCTTCCTGTCTTTTGTTCTTTACTTCTTCCATTTGACAGGGTTATGCATGCAGGTGTTCTTGGGAGAATAGGGTTTTTCATATTTTAACAAATATGATCTTCCTCCTTCACCAGATCCAGAAGAAGAAGAGCATTGTGTGGATGGAAGGCAACTTGCGCTGGACTGCCTGGGTGGATGTGTTCGATGATATCTTGATCTAGCTTTGCTGGCTTTTACTTTTTATGACTTAAAACTTTGTCACTTTTGATACTCTCAGTTTGAGGCACTACCTCTGTATTTTGATCTCTCATGTTGGATCTGTGAACTGCCTCGTTTTGTAAATCTTTTTGATCAACTTATCTTTAATACAAAAAAAAAATATTTAATAATAAATATATCTTAAATTTTTTTAGTTTAAACTATTTAAATATAAATAACTTGATCTTTAGAATGTTCAACTATTAGAATATTCTTTTTAAAAATTATTATTAAATTAATATAAATATTTTAATATTTTTTATTTAAAATTTGAGCAAATATTAATTTCATAATTATAAATTATATATGTAAGTATTGTGAATTTTTGTCTATAAATATAAAATATAAAATTTAAATTTAATTATATAAATATTGAAATATCTATGTAAGTGTTGTGAATTTAAATTTAATTATATAAATATTGAACTAGTGTATGTTGGATATTTCAATATTAATATGTTTGATTTTTTTTTCTAAATATTTAATAATAAATATATTTTAAATTTTTTTAGTTTAAACTATTTAAATATAAATAACTTAAAATATATGTTTTCCTTTAAATTTTTTAAAAAATGGTTATATTTATTATAAAAGTAATATAAATATTCAATATTATTTATTTATAATTTGTTAAGATTTAGATAAATTTTATTATTTTTATTTACGTAATTATTAATAATTTTAGAATATTTAATTATTATAATTAACTTAACACTAACATATATATTTTTAATAATCTATGTAAGGTTTATGCATTTTTCCAGTAATTTGACTATATATATATATATATATATATATATATATATATATATATATATATAAAATGAACTCAATTATTAAATATAAAATATAAAATAATAATAATAATAATAATGTGTTTTTTTGGTTTACGGGGTTCTTGAGGTTAATCTTGATATCCTCAAAAGAGCAAAGACTGAACTTTGTCAAGAGTCTCCAAGGGAAACCTTTGTGTCAATCAAGCATTTGATGCACATTTAGAGATTCAAATGACAATGTGATTCTTATGCTACAGATACGCAATGTGATCCTTATGCTACAGATACTCCTACCACAAGGAATCAACAAGGAAGCCTGCTAAGTTGTGTTAGATGGTCTTAGTTAAATATAGCTTCAAAAAGTTTGTAATTGAAAGGGACTCACTATTGATCATCAATGCTTTAAAAATTGATAAATTCAAAATTTGGGAGCTAAATGTTTGAACCTCTTGGATAAAAATGAAGAGTTCAAGGTTGTCCATATCTATCAAGAGGCCTATAGGGAGACCAATTATCTCACCAACCTAGGGATGTACGATGTGAATCTATGAATAAGTTTGAAGGCTGACACAACTCCAATGTGGGCTTACAGAGGGAGGGATGGAGTATGCTTCTAGAAGCGAATATGGATTTCAATGGAATGCTCACAAAGAAGTGAGTAAAAATCATCTTCAAGACCAATTCCACAATTGTGTTGTAGGCAATGTAAATGGTTTTGGGGGACATCTTTATGCTCATCTCCAAATACATGATCAACTCAGAGATCACCTCCTTGTTTAGAGTTGTCTTGTTAGACTTAGGTGAAGATAAACGAGTAGTTTATTTATAGTTGTCTTATTAGACTTGGATGAGAATAAAGCCCATATATATATATATATATATATATATATATATGACAAAATGTTTCCCTTCTATAGTTTCATGGATTATTATGATTTTAGGATATAAACATCATGGATATTTTGATCGAACATTGCATTTTTTTGCGACAAATAAAAAATGGTCAAAATGGACATACAATTTAATTGCGCTTGGTTTTTTATTGCATGGGTAGATTTGTGACCCCATCTATAGGTACAAGTGTAAATGTCTTGCATAATTTTTTTTATTATAGTGAGGTAATTAATTAAAATATTATTAGCCCATAGGCTATATTGAGTGAGCTTTCCGAAATACCTGTACGCTTTAAAACCGGACCACTAAATATTTTGTGGATGGTTTTTCTCATTGAAAACTGCTTGGATGAGTCATGCATATCAAATCAAATCCGATTTTAATATGAAATCAAATCAAATCGGATTCCACTAAATATGAAATCAAATCGGATTTTAGATTGAGAAAGGGAGTCGAATAAAGAGCATTGGAAACGATAGCAAATAGGTGCCCTGTTTCATAAACCAGAAATTTTGATGATACCAGGTTATAATCAAAACCCCAATCACAACAGGCTCACCTTCCGAACCACCGAGTTGCTGCAGTGCATTCACAAACCATTTATGTAGAGTTGGCGTGTTATCTCTTCCTCCGTTTGGCTGCTGACCTTCGCAAATAGCACTGCATGGTCACGGAAAGCAGACTTGTGTCGAAAATCTCAACAAAGAGGCTTCTAATTTTAACTCGAACATGCTCAAATTACTGCAGAAATTGAATGGAACAGATGGCATGAGGTTTTCTTATATAGACATTTTCACCCCACTCAGTGCCGCTGCAAGATTCCCTGCAAAGTATGTTGAGATATGTCGCCGTCATCTTTTCTTTTATTGCAATATAGATGGATGTCCATATCATGTTTCAAGACTTTTTCTTTGCTGCAGTAAAGGGGGTAATGGAAAAAAATGGACCATGTGAATTTGTGCTCGTCGCATGCATTCACTTGAGAAACCCTTTCTATTAAATTCATTCCCTGCAGATTCTTGAAATCATTGCATGCGATGAAATCTTGAGAGCCTGTTTTCATAATTCACTCCTTATACCCCAGTATTTATATTTAGTGTTAGTATGGATATTTTACATTACATTTCTTGATCCTATGAGGATGTTAGAAAACATAGAGAGATTCAAAGTGATGGATTATCAAATGTGATTCAATGTTGAAATATCAGTGATAAATTATTACACTGCTTTATAGTTCAATTGTATAGAATTTATTTAAATTAATGTTTGAGATTACATTCTATGATCTATCATCTGAATAACTGAATGAAAGTCATAATGTAGTGAAAGATCGATGGATCACATAATCGGATCTAGATCTAATTTTCTTTCTACATCTCTCTTCTTATTATTATAATAGATCATGAAATGTGAATCAAAATATTAATAGAAAGAAATTCTATACAAGTGAATCAAGAAATATAACTTGATAATCGTTATAAACATTAGAAATCTATTATCTCAAAACAACCATAAATATCTTATAAATGGTAAAAATCTGATAGTATTGTGCTTGAATGAGCACAGGGTTTGTAGGAGGCCGGAGAGGATGTTGTGGAAAAGGGCATCTAGAAGTGTCGATCTTATGTAACGAATATAGCTTTGGCACATGTGCGAATGCTTCAAAGTATGTATTCTGGAATGGTTTCCATCCATCGGACAGATGAACTTTCTTCTTGCAAAATCTCAGCTTCCCAAACTTCTCAAAGAATTGTTATGACAGATGTGCTGTATTCATCTCTGATTAATATCATTTCGTATACTAAATTTCCATATTTATTGGGTTATATCTTGTAACATTTAATACAGACGGTTGAAAGAAACATTTCTAAAACTGTATAATCAATTTAAAAACTTGTAACTTGTTATGCTATGGTTCCTGAATTTATGAAGTTTTGTGTTTCGCTGTCATGGAAAGCCCCCAACAGTTTACTTTAATTCTTTTTAGTTTGAAGATTATATTGATCTTTTCATGAATCAGTTAGGATTCTTGATGTTACAATCTTCTACAATCTGAGTTAGTTGATAGCCCATAAGTCAGATTATGTATATGAGATTGAGAAGGGTTGCCTGGAGATGTATTTACCCATTGGAGACGTAGTTGGAGGTGTATTTACTTCAAACACCATGCTTATGCTCACCAATTGATAAACCGAGATCTGGTAGCGTCCTCTCCAAAGTGGATCTTATTGGCAGAGGGTCGATCACGTCTCTTTCTTTTGAAAATGGTTGGAATACTCCACCCACTCTCTAGTTTGAATCCAAAAAATAGCTTGGTGTTTGAAGTAGCAGACTGTTGCCGATGAGAAATCTGCTCTTTTAAAGATTCTTCCACAGATACTGGCTTCTGTAAATAAATTAAAGTCCACCACTCTCAATAATCCATGTAAGTTATTTCCATAGAAACCCAAATTCAAGGGTTTTTTACTGGCTTCTGTAAATAAATGAAATACCAGCTTACCAATGCAACTAAAAGTGCAGTGAAGATGTTCGAAATAAATAGGAAAAATGGATACACAAGTTAATGGAAGAAATGAATACCATCATTGACAAGCTGCATACAAAAATAATAAATTAAATTTTCTGACAAAATGTATGAATTGTCTTATATAATAAAGATATGTAACTAATTACTTTCTATAAGATGTTCCTGAGTATCCAAGCTCTTGCCTCGTGTGTCTCAGGTACCACAATCTCTCCAACTCTGTGGAGGCAACTTGATAAACTTCTCAAATAATAGTTGAGAGAATAATGCATGTAATTCAAATTTGTATTAGAATGTTATATAAACAATAAAGAATATAACTTCTTAGTACAATAGGTTACATGTACTTTTCTATCGGCGTAACCCCTTGCACTCCTTTTTGGTGCAAGTGCTAGTTTAGTTGTATTTCATCGAGGAGATGTGGTTAGCCAAACAAATTTTTAAGTTTTTTGTCATGTTAAGTTTATATGAAACATCTATTACTTAATTTCAACTATATATTAAAAAGAATAAATATATTAGTGTTTACCAATTTTAATAATATATCATTAAAAATGTATTACATTTAATTCTTTTAAAAAATTACAATTAAAATACAATTGTTAATGAGTAATTTGTTGGTGGTCATTACTTTTAATATTAAGATATAATTGTCTTTGGTTGTGTAGTGTTGGAGTTTTAGAAGGCATTAATAGTTAATGTGTAATTATGTTAAGTTTGGAAAAAGGAAAATAAATTTTTAAGTTGTTTGTCATGTTAAGTTTATATAAAACATATATTATTTAATTGTAAGAATATATTTAAAGGAATAAATGTATTTGTGTAACTTACCAATTTTAATAATATATCGTTAAAAAAGCAAGGAGGGGTGGAGGAATCCCTTTAATTGAATGTAAAATATATGTAAGGAGCACTGTAGCTCATCTCCTCTTTCATGAGGGTATTGTAATTGGGGTTGTACTCGGAAACTTTAAATATGTATCTGGGTACATCACATAGCCGTTTTGTTGTAGTTTGAAGTAGTTAATAGGCCCTTCAGGAGCTACAACCACATATTTTGTTCTTGGTTCTTTACTATCGGTATGCTCCCCTAAACCAGGGACTTTGTAAATGTACATTTATATTTATTGAGTAATAAAATATGACTTTGACCTCTTACCGATAAAAGAAAAATATCGTTAAGAAAGTATCAAGTCTAAGTTTTTTTTTTTTTAAATTACAATTAAAATACAATTGTTAATGAGTAATTTGTTGGTGGTCATTGCTTTTAATATTAAGACATAATTGTCTTTGGTTGTGTAGTGTTGGAGTTTTAGAAGGCTTTAATAGTTAATGTGTAATTATGTTAACTTTGGAAAAGGAAAATAATTTTTTAAGTTGTTTGTCATGTTAAGTTTATATAAAACATATATTATTAATTGTAAGAATATATTTAAAGGAATAAATGTATTAGTGTTTACCAATTTTAATAATATATCGTTAGGAAAGCAAGGAGGGGTGGAGGAATCCCTTTAATTGAATGTAAAATATATGTAAGGAGCATTGTAGCTCATCTCCTCTCTCATGAGGGTATTGTAATTGGAGTTGTATTCGGAAACTTTAAATATGTATCTGGGTACGTCACATAGCCGTTTTGTTGTAATTTGAAGTAGTTAATAGGCCCTTCAGGAGCTACAACCAGGGATTTTGTTCTTGGTTCTTTCCTACCGGTATGCTCCCCTAAACCAGGGACTTTGTAAATGTACATTTATATTTATTGAGTAATAAAATATGACTTTGACCTTTTACCGATAAAAGAAAAATATCGTTAAGAAAGTATCAAGTCTAAGTTTTTTAAAAAAAAAATTACAATTAAAATACAATTGTTAATGAGTAATTTGTTGGTGGTCATTGCTTTTAATATTAAGATATAATTGTCTTTGGTTGTGTAGTGTTGGGGGTTTAGAAGGCATTAATTTTAAAATAATAGTTGGTTGGGGGAACTTGCTCACGTTCCTTGAATTGAAATGAAAATATCAGATAATAAAATCCACCTATTTATTTTAATTACCTAGCATCTCAACTGGCATAAGTGTCGATTTCCCTTTATTATGGTTATCTCAGTCTATTTGTATGTTTATCTGTAAAATAATAACTTTGTTTATATGTTATGTAAATGCTAATGACATCCTAATTTTGTATTTGAACAAATGTAGCAGTGTTCAGGATGTCTATGAAAACCATATTTCAATCAACAACAAATTCGTAAATAAATTTGAATTGTGTTTATGACTTTCTTGATTATATGAATTTTAGGAATTTATGCTTTCTCTGCAACCAAATCATTTGATGAAATCCAATAAAATAAATGTTCTAACAAGTAGCTAACTGTATAATCAATGTGCTATGAAGATAAATGCCATTAAGGCCAATGAATCCTTGAAAAGGGAACTAGTAATGGCATCACCTGGATTAGTTAGATCATGGCCCATGTCATACCAGTTTAGAGTTCCATAAGACAGAATATATGCATTTGAACTCCCAAAAGATTTTGGAGTATCATGTTTCTGGTTGTGAGATAGAGCTATTAGGTGATGCTCTTGTTATAATTAATAATGTCATTCTATAATATAAAATATATGCATGAGAGCTCAGAAAACATAACTTAGATGACACTGTAAGCATAGTTTGGAAATGTCACTCCAAAACACAATTTATGATCGAGAGCTCCCAAAAAATTTTGGATTGTTATGTTTCTGGTTGCAAGACGAAACCATTTCCATGACACAATTTATGTTCGAGAGCTCTCAAGCCCAAAACATTTTGGAGAATCATGTTTACAATTGCAAGACAGAACCACTGGGTAACACTTCAGCTATAATTGCACATATTGTTTCATCACACAATTGCACATTTTGTTTGGAGTATCATGTTTATACTTTAGTTACAATTGGAAACCTCATGCTCACAGCTAATTTTTGGCATTGAAAAATATATTCTCTAGGATTGCTTTGGCATCCTATTTTTATATAAATTTCACATATGACAGTGGCATTTTGACTAATGGTAATTTGAGAATTTGTTAATAGGAATTGAATTGAGCATAGTAGTGGATTTTAGTCATTGACAAATATATCCTCTAAGATCGCTTTGTCATGAGGCATTTGCTTGGCATCCCATTTTTATATAAAATTGAAATATGACAGTGATATTTTGGCTAATAGCATTCGACAGTTTGTCAATTTTAATAGTAATTGAACTGAGTATAGTGGTAGATGAAATCCTATGAAATAATTATTCTCTACAGAAACTAGCAATGGAGTCAACCATGAAATAAGGACGCTAAGATGGCATGCCTAGGCTACAAATGATCTTATATAGAATAGTTAAACTATGGGCTGTATCATGGTGATTAAGAGATCCAACTGCAAACTTCTGCTTTATGCACTAGAGTTCCAGAGATGATTCAGAGCATCATTTAGTGTGCTACAACACGGAACAATCAAGGTATTAAGGATATCATGTTGTTGCTTACTCAAGCTTGTCTCTCATGTCTTGATCCGCCCAGTTGGAAATTAGAAGTTATTTGATTGTTCCGCTCTCATCATATTATATAAGTCATCCACAGTCTACAATATGGAACAACCTATTCAGTTCATAGACACCAAAATTTAGTTCAATTAACTATTTTAAGGGCCAATTTTTAGTGCTCATGAAAATAAAAATCACGGTAACTAATTTAGGTTATTGCATAATGGATTTTGTAGTGATTTTTTTTGTTATTTCAATATAAACGGTCTCTCTCTATTGTAGTATTCTATCCATTAGGCCCCGTTTGTTTCTAGGTATTGACTAGGAATTGGCATGCTGACATGTTGGTATTGTCGAATTCAGTGTTTGGTTCCAAAATGAAAAATAGGAATAGGGTTATGCAAATTCTAATTTTGGGCCTTTTTGAGCATTCCACAATTCCCCCTAAGGACCTGGAATTGGAATTGAAAATTGGAATTGGAATTGAGAGTATTATTTTGTGAAGGAAAATTCATTCCCATTTTTGTGTTAATATTATATTGCTATCAGGATGTATATATATACATGTGTGTGTATATACATATGTGTATATATACACATGTGTATATACACTTGTGTGTATATACACTTGTGTGTATATATACATATGAGTGTATATACACACATGTACACATATAGTACAGATACATGTATGTATATATACACATGAGTGTATATACACACATGTGTATATATATGTGTGTGTATGTGTGTATATATACACACATGTGTGTGTATATACATGTGTATGTATATACATGTGTGTGTATATACCTTTGTGTGTATATATACATGTATATATATAGTATATATACATGTATGTATATATACACACATGTGTATATACATATTCAAATATACATATTCATATGTATATATACACACATTTGTATATACATATTCATATGTATATACACATATGTGTGTATATACACATGTGTGTGTATGTGTATATATGTGTATGTGTATATATATATACACAAATGTGTGTATATATGTGCATATATATACACAAATGTGTGTATATATGTGTATATGTGTGTATACACACACATGTGTGTATATATATACACACACATGTGTGTATATATATACACATATGTGTATATGTGTATACATGTGTATATACACACATGTATGTATGTGTATATACATACATGTATGTGTATATATATGTGTGTGTGTATATATGTGTGTATATACATGTATGTATACACACACATGTATATATACACACATGTGTGTATATATACATGTATGTATATACACATGTGTATATACACACATGTGTGTGTATATATACACATGTGTGTGCGTGTATATATACACACATGTGCATATATGTGT
>MU226785.1:2830028-2859250 GCA_018584345.1 Thuja plicata
CGGGGAGGCCGGGCGGCGGAGGAGGTCGCGGGAGACGCTGCACAGGCGCGGCGCGGGCCAGGCGCTGGTCGGGCCGCGGTGGAGCGGCGGCGACGCTATTTAAAAACACTGTCAGCGTTATTAAAACACATAAAAACCTTTTAAAATAAGGTTTTTTTAAATCTTTTTCCTCGAACCACGTGCCGTACGACCCTCGAAGGCCACGAAAAAACTCCCAGAGGCCCCGGTGACCAAAATGGTCAAAATTTATATGTATTTCGACTCTCCCGGGCCTTCTGGACGTAATGGCGGAGTCCGTTTCGGCTCAAACAGCTTCGAAAAATAAGGACCCCCCCAGAATCACAGAAAACTGCCAGAAAAAACTTTGAAGACTTCAAACCCTCTGTGCTTCAACAGAGAACGAACAGCCGACTGCAGGAGGGCTCTGATACCATGTTAGATTTGCTGAACTGCAAATCTTCCCAAGAAACCTGCATGCATGACTATCAAATAAACAGAAGCAAAAGATAGAAGAGAGAAGGCAGCTATGGCGGCCAAAAGGCCAGAGACATCAAATTCATGTTGAAAGAAAATAATCTATATTATCAACAATAGAATTACAATAAGATGTGAAAAACTCTGTAATGATAAACTAAGAGGTGAATCCTTATAAAGGAATCACGAAACCCTAAAAGGGAAACCCTAAGGTTAGCTGAAGAAAACTAGAGTAAATAGGGAAGTTACTAATTAGATCATAATGATTTAAATTAGTAACCCGATAGACTATTACTCTAACAGGCCTATCCTAAATGTAGAGGTAGATAAGGAAGAAAATGACAGAATTGAATTTAAAGCAAGGCATGTAGTCAGAACAACTAAGGCATGGATCGACAAGCCTTATCAAATGGATCCTATTCCCATGAAGGCACTAATGAATTCGCCCAAGAAGGCGGATAAGAAACATGGAGAGAGGCCCATAGTGCCCCAGTTCAAGAAGGCCCCACCTCAAAAGCCGGGAATAGTATATGGGCATGAACATGTGGTGGAATAGGGTTCCAACCCCAGGAAAAAGGCCCCAAAGACCAGGATGACAGGGAAGATAGATCCTCCTATTAGATCATCACAGACCGCCTAAGGGGAAGGCTCTTCCACCTCTAACCTGTCTCCTCCTACCATTGGAGAAGGGAAGAAGACTTACAAAAGAAAGAGAGCTTCTGCCTCTCCTCGATTGGAAACTTTGCAAGAAGAACCATAACTGCAGGATGTGCCCCTAGTAAAAAGGACAAGATCTCAGGCAGCCTCTCTAAGGAAAAAGGAGATCACAAAGAAGAAGCTAGAGGTTCCAAAGGAGCATGACAATCCTTTGGATAACCTAGGTTCAATTGAGTTCCTCATGTCCGATTTGGAAGGCCTAGAGGGTTTTACAGACCAAGGACAAGATACACCTAACACCATGACAAGAATTGACATAGGAGCACAGGCGCCCATCCATCCTCTGGTGATCCTTACTCCACCTCCATCCCAATTCACAAACCCCGCACTAAATTTGCCTCTCACGGGAGTGGATTCTAGCACTAGCCAAAGGGAAGAAACTCAAGATGCTAGTGCTGCCCAAAACATAGAAGGGGATAAGACTGTAGGAGAAATTTCAACGCCAACTCTACTGCCTTACATTCCAACTCCACCAAACTCTATCCCAGCTTTCATTCTGACTCCACCACCTTCTCTCCCAACTCCCACACTAACTCCACCTCCTTCTATTTCTACTCCACCACCTACAGTGAAAGCACCAACTCCACCACCATTTGTTCCTTTGCCGTCCTCTATCCTAACTCCCCAAATGTCGGTAAGTACATAAGCTACACCTCCCCTCAAAACCACATTGGAATCCATGACATGTCTTAATGCAGATATATCAATCAATTCTTTCGGGGATGAAGGCAGACATAAAGGTGCACATGATGCTATAAGGGAAGAAGAGAAGGGAGAGGAAGAAAGCCATGAAGGAGAAATGCATGAGGAAGAAAGTAGGGAAGAAGGTGAACATGTGGAAGAGTTAGATAAAGAGGAGGGGGTGACCCCTGGATCAAAAAGCTTGGTTTCAGTCCTCCACGTCACCCCATATGAGCTGGTTACCGCCTTTAGTAAACCCACTTGGTTCACTAAAGAGATTCAACCACGAAAGAGAACTTACACAGATGAAGAGGATGGAGAAGACACCAATATGTCATTCTTTGGGCATGCCTTCCATCAAGTAGAGGCTAATATACCGGAAAGAACCATATCATACATCACTCAAGACACCAAGGGTCCCTGGAAGGCACAGGTGGCAGTTCCTTCTATCAACACATCTCAAGCACAAATAACCTCGGAGGATTATACATTTGAAGAGGTAGACCTTGGAGAACCAACCAGAGAAGGAAGTGAGACCCTAGAAGATTTAGGGCTCAAACATGCTCTAGCTTTTAAAAGAAAATATGAAACCATCAAGTCCCTGACAGAGCAGAATGAGGCTCTGAGGAAATTCATCCATAAGGTGGCAGGTCTCATTGACCTAAATTTCCCAGAGGCCTCACTACAGGCTTTACTAGAAAAGAAAGCCACTTTGAAGTTGCCGACAGGTATAACCCCCTCTTTCATTCAGGAAAGTGCTGATTGGAAGAACGATTTTGAATAGTTTGGAGAAGGGGTTATCAAGTTAATCTTTATAACTTTCAAAGTTATCCTAGTGGAAACCACTAAACTGTTAGACATGATGGAGAGTGATACGGGGTTGGATTCAAGATTGACCAAATGGTAGACTACCCTCCAGGACCTCAAGACAATCAAGAAGCAACACTTCCAAATTCTGGTCAAGATATATGAAGGTGCAAAGCTAGACAACTTCGACACTTGGATCAAGAGCATAGCCAAAACACTCTGGGTTTGCGAAAAGTGTCTAGACTGCATACATCAAAAGCATTAGGAAATTATAGAGTGGGTAGAAGAAATAGAGAACTTCTTCACAGGTATTGAAATAGAGCTATACTGAGACCAAGAGAAGCAAATTCTACGCCCAACCAAAGAGGTGATACAACAATTTAGAGACATTCTGGCAGGAGTTAGCACCAAAGAGGGCCTACACCAACTTTTCTATTCAAAGGAGGATATGCAGAGGATGTCCGAGCATGAAGAAGAGATTAAGTTCTTTTCTTCCGAATTGACCATTTTCAGAGAAAAGGAAGAATGACGCATTGCCAAAGTGAAAAGGAAAGAGGTGAACTATGAAGAAGTACGGGCACAGTATAGAGGTTGCGGGTTGCTCATCCAAAAGTGTTTCCAAATTGATTTCTCAATCTAGACTTAGCCATCTTTTGGAGGGGTGAATTTTTCCATACTTAGCCATTTTTTCAAGGCTAGTTTTTCGGCCTTTCGGCCTCCGAAAGTCCAAAATTTTGGGGGTCCCAAATTTTGGTTCAACACTTAGTCAAATTTGCACTTGGAAAATTTCAGTGTGGAGGTCGAGGTCTGAATTCTGGGCCATTCCAACGTGATTATTGTTTGCATGAAAATAGAACTTTAGATCAAATGGATGCATAACTAGAGTTCATTTTGCAACGATTAAGGGTCTTCTATCAGTTCCCACCTCGAAGAGAACCCCAGATGAATATTCCAAGGGACAACTCAGAGATCAAGAAGAAGACTCCAGTTACACACAAGCGAACTCCAACTCCTCTCTTTCTTCTTTATTAACGAGTTTGACCCTATTTTCACGAGAAAGTTGATTATAAATGGATCAAGGATCCATGCAAGTAGTTTAGTATCATTTTATCAATAGTTTCTTTCTGCAAGCTTTAGTCTTAGTTTGTTTTCATTGTTTTTAGAGCCTCTAATGCCCTAGTTTCGGGGGTTCATAATTTGTAGATCAGAACTCTATATATTGTAATCAAAATAATGTATTATAGTCAGATTCTTGATGCAATAAAGATCTACAATTGATGCTTCATTCATGGTATGATGTTTTTTTGCTATCTATGCAAAATTGATGAATGTGTGTATGCTTATTCATTCTTTTCAAAGAGCCAACTGTGTTTGTTGTTTCTCGAATTTGCGATTATTTAAACTGGAGTTTGTTGTTGTTCATCTACCTTGCTGTGATGAATGTATAGGAAAGATCATCTTTTGGGCTCAACAATAAATCTGTCTCATGTGTGCGCACATCTTGGTGGCTTCACAATTTGATAGATTTTAAAAATCTTTCATGTGTAAAAACATTTTCTCTCCAAATGATTGCATCCGTTGGGTATATAATTGTGACGTGGTCTGATTTATATCTAGTGGGTTTGTTCCAAATCTCTCTGTCAGTCTATTTGCAAGGAAGGATCAACAATGGTTTATGTCCGTTAGGATTTCATTTTCAGCAATGTACCTTATTCTTGTTACCCTACTCTTTTATAATTCTGTCAGAAAACTGAAAGCAATTGAAATTACCTTTAGTTTCAAACACAAATGTGAATCATTAGTAAAACTATAATCTTTGATAAATCAGAAAATACAAAAAAGTACTAAAGTTGTTTTGCAGTTTGACGTCTTGAAAATACCAGCAAAGGCCTCCTCGTGAAAATTCACATTTATCTTCAACTGAGTTACAAAGAAGGTTGTACCACAACCCCAGAGAAGCTTGGGAATAACTTGTAATCACCTAAAAATGGTCACCTAAACCCTAGACCCCCAATTTCAACAAATAATCAAGAAACCCTAATCTTGATTTTTCTAAGTCCTAAATCAAACAGGCAATTCATTGAATTTGAACTGATCTGACCTATACCCTAGGTCCTAATCGATCATCGTACTTGATTAATTAATTAATTCCTAAAATCATAATACATTGGCAAATAAACCTTATGTTAATTATTTAATTGATATTATGATATATTAATTAAATAAAAATTACAAAATTGTCAATTAAATCAAAAAGGAATTAAATTAATTATAAAAACATAAATGTGCATTCAAAATCAATTAATTTATTAAAAATGCATATGACATCATCAAATTCAGTTGATTGATTATCAAAATGGAAACAATCCAGTTCCACTCAGTTAACTGATTATGTACTATTTATCATTTTGGAAACATTTTAGTTAACTGAAAAATGAATATGAAAGTTTCCAAAACAACTGATCAGTTAGTTCAGTCAACTGGCTCTCTCGACCAATCAAATCACTTGCACATGGATTGTTCTTCTTCAATCGAATCTGAGCCACTCTTTTTGTTTGATCTCGACCGTCGATTCGAGAGAGATTTCTATAAAAGAGAAATTCTTTTCCTTCACAAAGGATTCTAATTTTTACATCGTTATTATACTGCTTTTTGCAATTTAGCTTTCTTGCATTTTCTCATTTAGCTTTAATTGTTGTTAATTTTATGCAATCATGCAAATCTAATCATAGAGCACACTTTGAATTTGGTGTTGTTAAAATGAATATCTCACATTTCATTTAGTGCTTCTAAAACTGAATCTTAAGTAGCTTGGATGAAAAACAAAATTGCATAATCATTGAGATTAATCAACATCTTACTTTTAGCATATAGCTCTAAATCCTTCATTTAGGTTAGTGTGTAGTCACTGAGCTTGCAATGACCTGAGAGCAAGCTCATACTCCTGCCTTCTAGAAGGCAACAGGTCGACTCTTTCAGACATGCAGGATGAATGAATCCATATTCATTCCTGTATGCAACTGAAGTATAATGAATATTTTGAAGTGTATTGCTAAGCAAGAAGGCCACTTTTAGCACACACATTACTGGCGCCCACCGTGGGGCTGAAAATAAATTTCAGGCCTCATTATTAAATTCTAATTTTAATTTTATTTTCTATTCATTTTGAGCTGAATCCGAGTCCACCATTGCGTCCGAGTCATCGTTTCAGTTTGAAATGACTATAAACACACCTATGCTCGCTCAAAATTGAATCTGTGGCAAATTTGTTTTTGTAAACAGAGGTCGTACGACCTTCTACACGCATATCGAGAAAAAATTTCACGCATATTGAGGGAATTTTTTTCTAAAAATATGGGTTATGGTTTAAATTCCAACCTCTAAGTTTTCATCTTCTGTGTTGTGCATTATTAATGTTTGCATTTTAAACCTAACAAGCCAAATCCACCAGCGCAACATTACCGAGACACAAGCATCCAAACCCTTTAACTTGTTTTAGTGTTGTTTATTCTTGTATAAAAACAAGTATATATTTCCTCGCATGGGGAATGTGGGACTAAACCAACGCTCCTTCTGCCGCTTCACACCCACCTTCTTCCCTCTGTTGTTTTCTTGCCTCACCCGTCTTCCAACCCCACTGTCATCGCCTTCCTTTCTCCCCTCCTCCCCTTACACCCGCCATCCCTCCTCCCAACGCCTCCCACAATCGCTTCCTCCCCTTTTGCTGCATTGTGCCATTCCAAACTCCACGCCTCCACCGCTGCTCCCTCCTCGCTCACTTCAAACCCTCCACCCGCAGTCACTTCCTCCGCCACTCCTCCGCCTAGAAACCACCTCTTCTCCCACCGCCTGCCACCCTCTACACAGCTCCGCCGCTTACCAAACACCTCCCGCGCTCTGCCTAACCCGCCACCACAACCTCCGCTCCACCCAAATAGCTGCCAAATGACCGCCTTCCCGCCACCCCGACCACCACCAACCACTCCTCCTCCACCCAAGCGTCGCCCAATCGCCACCCAATCCCATTTTCTGGCCATTGAATTTGACGGCCGTGCAGCCATATTTTTACAGAGATATTGGGTTTTTGTGACATCCATATAGGTGTCAAATTTATCTTCACAAACTGCTGACGTCATCCAACATTAGAATTTTAGTGCCCTCACTATTGACAGTTTTGGTTTTGCACCCTAACTTTAAAGTTCTATAACTTGCTCATTTCAACTCCTTTTTTTGAACAATTTATTATTATTATTTTGGGTAAAATTCTCTGAGGATCATTGTGGTGAAATTATTTTTTTGATTTTTCTTCCTTGATTTTTCATAAATCACTGTTTTTGATGACTGTACCTGCCTAATCCTGCGTTTTGCAGCTTCCGAAGCCTCCTACGGGCTCATATGATCACCTTTTTCAGTGCAATTGTTTTTGAAACTACATGATTTTCTATCTACTTTCTGAATATGTGATCTATTTTCTGATTTTATGATTTTGATAATATGGACTAATATTTGGCTTTGATGTTCATGTGATTATCTTTTGCATACAACCTAACATTGGTTTGCAGAACGTTATCCAAGAAGACTAAAATATAAACTACTCATGAATTGGTTTTGCAGGTTTCCTTTGATCGATAGAACACAAAACATTGTGCTTGCATCTTGTTTTTGATTTCTTAAAATAGTAACCCACATGCAAGACTTCTTAAAATGAACATTTGTTTGATGTTTTAGGGATGACAATAATGTCAGGAAACTATGCTCTCGCCCTTTTGGGATGATAAAAAATCCAGAAGCATTTATTTTCATTCGCCATTTGAGATCTGCAACTTTAGAGGGCCTGTCCAAGTGGGAAAAAGTACCCACCCTTGGAGAACAACCCAAGTGAGAAAAAGCTAATGCCAAGCTTCTTCGACTCACTATAATCAAAATGCTTCTCGAGGCCAAAACCTCGGAAGATAAGTGTCATTTGAGCTTATACTCGGCTCTCACCTAACACAAAGCAGGGCCTCCGGGTCTCAATCACGTATCATGAACTATTTGTGCTAAGGTTCTCTATGGGGTTAGCAGCCTGAATCATGCTTGCACAAACACAGAAGATACACTTAAACGAAGACCCTTACTAAAACTTTTTTATCTAGTGGCCAAAATCCTTTCTACTTGTTGATACGGGCGTTGCGAGATGCGCATGCCTAAGAAACCTCTCATGTACCCCTCTTGTTGAGAAATTTGCGTTGTCATAACGCTTCTGCTAGTTCACATGTAACTACGATATGTTGTTAGTCCAACCTATCACTGTCTTGAAATCTGATGTCGTTACGCTTGTCCAATTGACCGAGTCCTTTGTTCAATCTTATCATCTTTGTCTGCGCTGTCCTTATTCTGGGTTGTGAGAGTAGGTTCATTTACCTTAACTCAAGATCAGAGTCTTTGCTATCTCCATCCTCAGTTGGACGTTTATCTCTTGGTGTCTTTGGTCTTGGACTTAGACAACACTTTAGATATCACCACGGTGTCAGTCAGGTGAATCAACTTATCTTATGCATGTGCGAACTAGAAGTCATTTTAGAGAATTTCACGAAGAAGACAACCAGGGATTCCCATTCGAAGACAACTCCTTGTTTGGAGAGAATCCTCTCTTTGAGGGAGATCCTCGAATTCCTCCTAGATCACAATCCCCGGAGGACAAGTTACCTAGTCCTAAGATGTCAGAAGAAAGACAAGGTAGAGGTAGGTCTTGACGGAGAGACCTCTCCAATGGTACCAATCATCGCAATAGTCAACATTCCTCAAGTCCATCAGACCCCAGTGAGGAAGAGATTGAGGATTGTCTTCAGGATAAGCGGTTCATAAAACTCATGAAAACAATCCTAAATCGGGATAAGGAACAATATTTCCTCGATGTAGCAGAGCAAGGCACTCAACTTCCACCTCACTTCAAAGCCGAGGATATCATTGCTAGGGAAGAAGAGACTTCCATGACGCTCATAACTAAAAAAATGCAAACTATGCAATTGGAATTACAAAAACTCCAAAAGAAAAAGGAAACACCCAACACAAGGTTTTCTTTAAACACAATCTGTCCTTTCCTTTTGATATAGATTTGTACTTACCTCTGTTCCTACGCGGGGTTGAAATTCTGCAATTTGATAAGTACAACGGTCACTCTGATCCACAAGATCACATTCGAGAATTTTGTGCTCTTTGTACAAAATTTATGCATGATGAGACATACCTTATGCATCTCTTTCCTCGAAGTTTGAGCGGCCAAGCTATAGAGTGGTTCTCAAAGTTACCCACTGGTATTAAAAATTTTGATGAGCTGATGAATCTGTTCTTGCAATAGTACTCTTACAATATCCAACATCCTGTGACGATGATTGATTTATGTAACACGGAGAAAAACACAAGAGAACCCTTTTTGACCTTTCATCAGCGACGGAGAAAGATGTTTTCTAGATATCCACAAATCTTGCCTGAATTTGAAAAGATGGATATTTTTGCTAGTGTTTTGATTCCAGAACTAAACTACTCTCTTCAGATGCAACGTCCACCCTCTTTCGAGAAAATGGTGGAAAAAGCGATGAAAATAGAAGATGTGCTTGTTAAAAAGGGTGACATTACCCTCTACAAAAAAAAAAGTTTGGTTCCAATTCCAAAGACAAATCTAAATATTGGAACAAAAACAGCATGTGGTAAATGATGGAGTAGTTGATTAGTCTGCTGCCCCGTCAAAACCAACAGTCTTCAATCTGACAAGTGGCTCCAAGGCCCTACAAACTGCTAAAAATACCACTAAATCCTCATCTTCTAAAGGGATCAACAGTTTGTTGAAAGACAAACCATGGATCAAACGTAAACGAGACTTTGTCTCTTTAGGTGAGTCCTATGAATTTGCACTTAAAACTCTACTGGAAAACAAGCTGATCACGTTGCCAGATAACTCCAAACCATATGATCCAGAAATCAAACCTAAATTGTGGAGAGACAATGACTTCTGTCAATTCCATAGAAACAAAGGACACACGACTAAAAATTGCATGAGGCTCAAACATGAGATCCAAGATCTCATTGATAACGAAATAATTGCGGTTGATAATCACAACAAGAATGCTGATCATAAGGCATTCAAAGATCCTTTCCCGGAACATCACAAAGGAGAAAATTCTAAGAAAGGCGCTCAAATCAATCACACTTATTCTAATGATGACTACAACGTCATCAACATGCTTGAGCCATCTCATTTTGAGTATTGCAATGTCATCATCGTCAAGCAGAAAGAGAAAGAGTCTCGATCGGCCAACGTAGTAACTCGAGCACAAGCAAAGCTCACCTTGGGGGGTTATGGATCTTCCAACCTTTCATTGTCTTCCAATAAACCATTGGTATCCAAATCATGGGTACCTCTTAGCAAACAAACCGCTGTGGGTACCTCTAAAGTCTCACAATCCAAAAAACTGACTTCGTCCAATACTATGGACTATAGCGTCGTTGAGCAATTGCAGAGAACCTCTGCCCAAATTTCCATCTTTGAATTGCTCAAACTCCCTCCATATCACAGAGAGGTCCTGGATAAAGCACTATCAACTACCAATGTCCCTAAGGACTTGGATCTGGATTGGTTTCAATCCATGGTGGGTCACTTGACCTCGCCACATTACCTATCATTCTCAGAAGAAGATGACAACTGTTTAAGTCATCCACACAATATCCCATTGCATCTCGAAGTCATGATCCATAAACACCGCGTTAGACGGGTCTTGATAGATGGAGGCGCAGGGTTGAATATCTGCACATACAGGTTAATCGAGAAACTAGGCTTTTTTAGAGAACGTCATTGATCCTAAAAAGAAAATCACTATCAAGGCATATGATGAACAAGAAAGATCTTCTAAAGGTTTCGTAACTTTACCAATCTGAATAGGTCCTGTTGAGAGGGATGTTACCTTCCAAGTTTTGGATCTCCCGCTGGCCTACAACATTCTATTGGGAAGACCCTGGATCCATGAGATGCAGGAAGTGACATCAACATTCCATCAGTGCATCAAATTCCCATTCAATGGTGTAGAAGTCATTGTTCCTGTAGACACTAGTTATGCCTGTAACACATTAAGACAAGCAGCGGATACCCTTGTCCCGCACAATAGTGAGGTGTCCAACTCTGAATCAGCTACAAATTTACTGAAGGAAATGGAAAAGAAACTCAAGATAAAGGACACAGGTATGGGTGGATATACAGTGGAACCCTTACTATCAATCACATCTCTTCCCACATCACCTAGGTCCTATGGGAGACCTTTAGAAGAGATGAAACCAACAACATCCCAAGAAATCTATGATGAGAACTTTGTTAAAGCCAACACACCATTAGACAATGAACAAGAGGAAAGAGCCTCTCTAGCTTGGTTATATAAGGAACCTGAAGATAATGAAGTCGAACGACGTGTAATACCCTAAGAAAAATTCGGTGTGGGGTATAAGGTGGCTTGTAAAATGGGTTATTCGGGTAAAGGACCCATTGGACCTAATCAAAATTGACTTAAAGAACCAATCTCTGTTGACTACAGACGACCTAGAGACACAAATGGTCTAGGGTTCTTATCCAAGAAAGAACAAAGAGTGAAGAATCGCCTAGATAAAGGAAAGGGACATCAAGTTCATGAAGTACATAACACAACAGTAGAAAGTACTGACATACCCACTGACAACTGGGATGATTCGGATGATTCTGATACAAGATGTGTATCCTTCTCCCATTCCTCCCAATATTTTGGCTCTTCTCTTTGACGAAGATACACCACAGGTCAACGCTATAGAAGAGCCTATTCTAGAGGAATCATCGATAACTTTTAATCAGTCAGAGACTACTACCTCCAAACAAGACCAAGATACAAAAGACAGGAGTCTAACCATAGCAGAGTTTTTAGGTAGAACCCATCCAAACTGGGGGCAAAGAGTAGATTTCACTCATGTCCTTGATATGAAACCAAATGATGAAACAGACTCCCATGAATACAAGTTTGACAGTCTTTTGGAGGGCACTTTAGACATAGAGATGGATACAGTTCAGCGATATGTACCCACGCCCGAAGTAGGTGAAGGCTTAGAGGTTAGGTCAGACGAATTAGGACCTCCTATTTCTGACATGGGCTTCGATGATGCCATTAGGGATCTTTCTAATTTGAACACATCTATACAAGGTTCAGGTCTAGCACACTACTTAACAGTCGTCGTCTATGATGAACATACTGTGAATACCCTCGAACCCATTGAACCTTTGCCGCTAATGCATCCTGAACTCATTGATTGATCCTTACAGGGACAACCTACTGAAATGCCTACATTCCCCAATGACTATGCTTTAGCCTGCTATATTAACGCCGTTGAACCTGTCACTTCTTCCACTAGTGAACCTAGTGCGAGCATGACTGAAATAGACATCAAGTATCTCATTTATAAAATAAAAATGAGAAAAAGAAAAGGGTATGAAGGCCAAAACCACATTGTGGCAGTTTCAGAACCCAAAACAGTAAAAAGAAAAGATGCATCCAAAGGGAAAAACCTCTCTGAGGCGCTTGAGGATGGAATGCTTGATGTCTTGCCTAATCATTTACAGGAATGATCATCAGTGCTCATAGAGCCAACTCAACCAGTGAATATTGGTACAGAGGAACATCCACACATCATTCATGTGGCTAAATCTTTGTCTGCAGAAGAGCTCAAGGAATTCACAAAATTCTTTAAAGAGAAGAAGACAAAATTTGCATGGACATACTCAGATATGCCTGATTTAGATCTAGACCTTATCATGCATCATCTCTCAATAGCTCCTAGAGTAAAACTAGTAAAATAAAAACTCAGAAAAATGCACCCTCATGTTGCATTACTTATCAAGGATGAACTGGATAAACTACTCAAAGCTGGATTCATCCGAGCTATTGATTATGCAGAATGGATTTCCAACATCATACCAGTATCAAAGCCAGACAAATCCATCAGATTCTGCACTAATTTTAGGGATCTCAACAAAGCATGTGGAAAGGATGACTTTCCTTTGCCTAACATTGACATGATTGTGGACATGACTGCTGGGTATGAAATTTATTCTCTCATGGATTATTTCTCGGGGTACAACCAAATCAAGATTGCTCTAGAGGATCAAGAAAAGACGGCTTTTATATGTGCCTGGGGAACATTCTGTTGGAATGTCATGCCTTTCGGTTTAAAAAAATGCAGTAGCTACCTATCAGAGGGAAGTAACAACTATCTTCCACGATATGATGCACAAAACCATGGAAGACTATGTGGATGATACCCTTGCTAAATCAAGGAAACAATCTATACACCTACAAGATTTAGGCCCAATCATGGACATAATAGAAAATTTTAAATTACGGTTGAATCTTAAGAAATGTGCATTCAGTCTTACCTCTGGCAAGCTATTGGGTTACATTATCTCAGCTAAAGGCATAGAGGTCGATCCTAAAAAGGTACGAGCGATACTGGAAATGCCACCTCCTAAGAACATCAGTCAAATGAGAACACTCCAAGGGAGAATCCAGTCTATCAGAAGGTTCATCTCACAGTTGGCTGATAGAGCACAACCATTTACCAAGACTTTGCACAAGGGCATTACTTATCAATGGAGTGAAGAATGTGACAAGAGTTTCACTCAAATCAAAACGTACCTGGCCAACCTGCCAGTACTCATGCCACCTCAACAAGGCAAACCATTGATTCTGTACATTTCAGCTACCTCAACATCACTGGGGGCACTGCTAGCACAAGAAGATGAAGACAAGAAAGAACGTGCTTTATACTATATCAGTAGAACATTGGTGTCATATGAGATCATGAATTACTCTATGATTGAGAAAGCATGTCTGGCAGTAGTCTTTGCATCTCAGAAATTGCGTCACTACATGTTGGCTCACTCAGTCAAACTGGTGGCTAAAATTGACCCTTTAAAGTATCTCTTAAGTAAAGCTACCCTCACTGGAAGATTGGCTAAATGGGTTATGCTTCTTAGTGAATTTGACATAGAATATATTGAGTGTAAAGAAATCAAAGGGCAAGCAATTGCAAATCATCTGGCTGATATTCCACTGCAGGACAATGAACCAATCAATGCTGAATTCCCAGATGGATCTATTTTGCACATCACTCACAGATCTTGGAAAATGTTCTTCGATGGCTCCTTCACACAACAAGGTTCAGGTGCAGGGATTTTATTTTTGACTCCTCAAAACTATTCCATTCCAAAGGTGTACAATCTCATGTTTCCTTGTACAAACAACATAGCAGAATATGAAGCACTGGTAAATGGAATCAAACTGGCTCTTGAATGGAATGTTTCTGAGTTACATGTCCATGGTAACTCTCAACTTGTGATCAACCAAATCAATGATGTATACCAGACTAAGGATGAAAAAATCATGCCTTATAAACGAATGGTTGATGAATTTAAGAAATATTTCACTTACATCACATTTCAACAAGTCCCAAGGATACAAAATAGAGCAACTGATGCCATGGTTACACTAGCTTCCTTGTAGCAATAAGAGGATGATTTACGCTATGAGTTCCTGGTGGAAGAAGTCCATTTCCCTTCCTACAACTCCCCTGACTCCCAAATGGTCTGTTCAGTCATTGAACATGAATCCTCCCGTTATCACCATGTTTACTCTTACTTGCACCATCAAGTCATTCCCGATGGACTAACTAGAAATGAAAATGACACCTCATCCGCAATGCCTCACGGTATGTTCTTGTGGCCAACGATTTGTATAGGTGAGGATTAGACGGTACTTTGCTTAGGTGTCTAGAAAAATAAGAGTGTAAACATGCGTTGTCTGAAGTCCACGAAGGAATTTATGGTTCTCATTCTAACGGTCTGACTCTGGCCCAAAAACTACTTAGAGCAGGGTATTATTGGCCAGATATGGAGAAAGAAGCTATCAGGTTCGCAAAAACTTGTAAGAAATGTCAGCTACATGGAAATCTTATACATGCTCCAACAAGGGAGATCATTCCTTTTGTAACACACTAGCCCTTTCAACAATGGGCATTTGATCTCATTGGGCAAATTCACCCCTCATCTTCTAATGGACACAAGTTCATTATTACAGCTACTGAGTATTTTACCAAGTGGGTTGAGGCGGTCCCACTCATTAAAGTGACAGGACATTAAGTCTCGTTGTTCATTCTGAACTACATCATTTGTCGCTATGGCATACCTTCCTCCATCATCACTGACAATGGAGGACAATTTAAGAACAACACTATGGACGAGTTGTGTGAAAAATTCAAAATCACACAATATTGTTCTTCCATCTATTACCCACAAGGTAATGGACAGGCTGAGGCCTCAAATAAAAATTTGTTGAAAATCTTACATCGTACAGTTAACAAGTCTGGAAGGGATTGGCACCTGCAAATCAATCTTGCATTATGGGCTTATAGAACAAGCATCAGAACGCCTACAAGGGAAACCCCATTTGCACTAGTATATGGGGCAGAAGCAGTCTTACCCCTAGAGGTAGAAATCCCATCTCTTAGGGTTTCTTTGCGCAGACTTGTTCCAGATGAAGAGTACAGAGTTTTGAGACTCCAAGAACTAGAGCTGCTCGATGAACATCAGAAAGTGGCCTTTGATCACCTTAGAGCTTATCATAAAAGAATGTCAAGAGGATACAACAAGAAAGTCAGACCTAGAGAACTTGAAGTGGGAGACCTTGTGTTGAGAGAAAATCCCCGTAATCAGTGACATAGAGAGAAAAAGGGGAAGTTTGAACTAAATTGGCTGGGTCCTTATATCATTACTGCAGCATTCGGCTCCAGAGCCTATCGACTCTCCACACCTGAAGGAGAACCACTTCGAGAGCCCATCAACACTCTCCATCTGAAGAAGTTCTACACCTAAGGCATTCTCGGTGATCAACACCATGTACATAGCAATGTCCTTAAAAAAATCTAAAAAGTCCTGAAAAAATGATCATCTTGGTGAAAACCTAGCAATAGGCGCCTTGATGCCTCAATAAAAAAAAAAAAAATCCAAAAAATCCAAAAAATGAAAAATACAAAAAAATTGAAAAAGAAGAAAAAGTGCCTTGGTGAAAACTTGGTAAACAGGCGCCATGGTAGCAAAAATAGAATATCTTCCAAGTAGGTGAAAACCTGGTAAACATGCGCCTCTTGTACTCAGCGCTCCATCTATCAATGCTCAGTCTTGGAAACCCTTTGCTTCAGTTTGTACATAGATTTCAGTCACTTTCGTGACATTGGTTCTTCTGAGAACCCTCCTGGCTTGAAACCGATCCAGAGTCATAAGCCTGGGGGCAATCAAATCGGATTTGTCCTCGTAGTATGAGTCAAGTCAGTCATCATCGTTTGCTACTAGGGGCATGGTTCCCCAAATTTGATCACATCTTTGGTTTACACCAGAGTCAGTAATCTTGTCATTTCTAATAGACAACTCGCTGCTGACGCAAACAGGTGTTTCTCAACACCACCATCAACAGTGTTTCTTAACACTATCTTTGGACACATCTGTGTTTATTAACACACATTGGATATCACCAACATGAACAACAAATCGATAGAAATCAAACACAAAGCACTCACAAGCACAACGGTGTTTCTCATTAATTTCGCTAATCTTTTCTTCGTCTACTACTTGTTGGTGTGGTCCCGATGATCCAACAACTTCAAATAAATTGGGTGTATATGGTAAGAGCTCCTGCATTAAGGCAAAAAATCCTCACATCCCTCGATCCTATTTATTTGTACGCCAAGGTGAGATCAAAACTATCTCCTTGACTATTATTGTTCTGTTTGTTTACGCAAGATTGCACTCGTGGTTATCTTGGCTTTGAATGCCTCGATACTGGTGTACTCTTGCGACATCAACTGGAAACAACGTTCAGGTCATCTCGGCTATTGTGCCTTGATGCTTATGTTGGTTTCCCATATCTTATCTGATGAAAGTCATATTCATATTCTTATGGTTGCAGTGGCACCAGTAAGGATTGTATCGACTTCAATGTTCCAAAAATGCTCAATGATGAAAATTTTCAATGCTAAAGCTCAATGACTACACCTTAGGTTGCATTCATGTTAGTCTTGCATCTGCATCTACATAGTGATGAAATCAACATAATAACTTTATCTCTATCCAATATGAAGGATCTAAGATTCTAATCGATCAATCTTCTCATCGTCAAGTGGTCATGACCCCCCTTGCTAAATCAACTGTCCCGATTCTATTTTCAGGATCGAAATTAAAATATGAATTTGACCACTTACACAACCAATGGAAATCTCTTATGCTTTTCTTCTAATCAATCCATGTATCTTATTTTTGGTCAATCTTGGTCACCAGGACCTCTCATCAAGTACATCTTTTGTCCTAACCACATGGGAGCTCTTTCTAATCAGATCAGTTGCTTCCTAAATTGTCTAATCAATCAAATTGCTTCCCATCACTGGGGCACCTAGCCATATTTCAATTTCGCTCCGGAGGGGGCAGGATCAGGACATCAACATTCTAGTGATCACATCCTCAATCAAAACCCCATCGCTTGGAGCATCTCAACTTCATCGCATCAAATCAAGTTGAGATCATCTTAAATCCAAGGCAACCTAATCAATGGTCTTATACAATGGTGAATACACTCGAAACCAGACAAGATCGGTCTTATACAGGCTATTCATTATTGAAACCAGATATATTGATCAAATTGGCTCCATCGCTTCAAATCAAGTCAATTTACTTGCTAATCAAATCTCTTAACGGTAATCAGTTTCACCGCTTCAAATCAAACTGAGCATTCTGTTTATATCTTTTGATTGATCTTCGTCCAATCAAGCTCGAAGTCGGTCTTCTTCTTCAAAAGAATGGTTTCATCGCTTCAAATCAAACTATTCTTGGTCTTCTCGCTAACAAGTCTTTGAATCAATGCACTGATCACACATCAATTCAAAGAGGGGCAAATGTAATCACCTAAAAATGGTCACCTAAACCCTAGACCCCCAATTTCAACAAATAATCAAGAAACCCTAATCTTGATTATTCTAAGTCCTAAATCAAACAGGCAATTCATCGAATTTGAACTGATCTGACCTAAACCCTGGGTCCTAATGGATCATCGTACTTGATTAATTAATTAATTCCTAAAATCATAATACATTGGCAAATAAACCTTATGTTAATTATTTAATTGATATTATGATATATTAATTAAATAAAAATTACAAAATTGTCAATTAAATAAAAACATAATTAAATTAATTATAAAAAAATAAATGTGCATTCAAAATCAATTAATTTATTAAAAATGCATATGACATCATCAAATTTAGTTGACTGATTATCAAAATGGAAACAATCCAGTTCCACTCAGTTAACTGATTCTGTACTGTTTATCATTTTGGAAACATTTCAGTTAACTGAAAACTGAATATGGAAGTTTCCAAAACAACTAATCAGTCTGTTCAGTCAACTGACTTTCTCGACCAATCAAATCACTTCTAAATTTGTTTTGCAGTTTGACGTTTTGAAAATACCAGCAAAGGCCTCCTCGTAAACATTCACATTTATCTTCAACTGAGTTACCAAGCAGGTTGTACCACGACCCCAGAGAACCTTGGGAATAACTTTTTTATTCTTTCAAGAGAGGAAATCAAATCTCGAGATCCTAGCAATTGACTTGTGTAAAAACAACGCTCAACAATTACGATTAGCTGTTATGAAGAGTGGTGATTACAAAGAGACACAGGGCATGTCTTGTCCTATATGAATTCTCACCCCAAGTGCATGGTATAAAAGGGCATTCATCATCATTTATTTTAGCATCAATTTGGAATTTATCTCTTTTATTCACCCTTTGTGGATCTTCTCTATATTGAACGATTGCCTTTGGCATTATTGGTTGCATACGTTTAAAGAATGATCAGAGACAACACCCCCGTTTCAAGAATTATTCAATCATATCAAACATAGCAACATTTCCAGAATTGTATAAGCCTATCAACATATCATAAACAACAAATATCGCTTTAACCAATAATTAGATTTGATTGCAAGGATTACATTAGAAACAACAATTGTATCGCTATAAGCAATAAAGAAGGATCAAATATTGCATGTTATAAAAGTCATACTAGAGACAACAATTTGCATTGCTAGAAGCAATACCATTACATCTCCATTGCATAGTTATATTGCCATAATTGACATAGCAAGGATCATTGCACTAAGTGCGAGAAGTATCAATTCTCTTTAGCATATATATAATTTATATATATCAGACTTAGCAAGTGACATTGTTCAGTATTATTTTACACACATTTATATTTGTAATATCCATTACATAGTTTAATTGCAAAATTAGATACTGAAGTTTATGGATTACAGTAATTGTCTTATAATTACTAGTTATCTTAAAAGGGAATGTTAGACTCGTCAATCGATTATTGTAGACATAATTGAAACTAAAATATTATAATCACTTATTACTAAACCACACAACTTGTTTCAAATCTTGTTGGAGGTATAGTTTTTAATGCATACTACAGTCAAACTAGATTTGTCCAAAGCCTGTCTTATTTCAATTTTTAGAAGCAGCTAACAACCAATATTTTGCAATCTGTTACTGTAATTTTACCAATTTCAATGTAAGAGACACAAGATTTGTGCAAAGATCTTATAGTTTTGTAAATGTGAAAAATGTCAAATGTTTCTTTACACTCTGCAGAAATGCATGTAAGTTAGTCATGGCCTCTATATGAAAAATTTAGAAGATAGTCAATGATATGTTTATCTCTATCTTTAATTATGAATATAACTAATAAATTATAAGCCAAAGGTCTGTCTATCATAAAATATCCTATGTTGGTGGGACCAATTTAGTTATTTATAGCACTTTCTTCTATTTTACTGCATGCTTTGGTACTCGAGCTGTTCCAGACTGTAATTGTACCAAGTACTGTTCCTGGTTTGGGTATGGCCTATCTGGACCACATTTGTACAAAAGACCAAAGGGCAGTGTCTATGGGGCGCACCCACCCATAGTGTATAAATATAAAGTTATAAAATATACTATGGGTGAGTGTTTTCTGATGAGCCCATAGCCATTTCTATCTTGGTTTTGATATTGCTTATCCAGACCACTTTCATACCAGATACTGATCGTAGTTTGGGCATGGCCAGGGTATACATTGGGTACATTCCCGAGCCTATGAATATGTCCTAAATGTTTCAATTCTTATTAAGAATGCAAAGGAACAATAGAAAAACGTAATTATGATAAACTTAATATACTTTTAATAAAAATTCTTATAGATTGAAGGCACAAGATAATTTACACTCTTAATCTTAATTGAAATCATAGTAACTGAAAACACATGTAATTAAATCTTATACTTAATATATCCCATTCAAATGATAAAGCATACAAACATATCGTAACCAAACATATACCAAATAATAATCATTTCAGCCACAATGGTTTGATTAATACATGGTTCCTAATATATGTTTTATTTTACTAGTAATATGAACTCTAAGCAAAAGTCCTTATTTAGCATCAATCCTTTTACATACTAGCACTAGCATCAACTGGGTGCAAGGATTACGCCCAATATTTTTTACATTACATAATTATGTTTTTTTAATAGAACAATATTTTTTACATTACATAATTATATTTTTTAGGAGAACAATATTTTTTTACAAGAACATTGATACAAGAATGGATTAACAAAATTATTCAATGTATCCAAATACATGGAAATAATGTAATGTTTACATTTGCAGATGCAACTGGTCTGTAAATGGTTAGACCAATCTGCAATTCTTTTATTTGTCAAGAAGATAGTATTATCTTCAATCTTCTAGAGAGAGCATAGTACTATTTCAATACCCCAACCTATGATTTAAATGCATTTCCCATGCCTGGATTCAGCGGATCACTTATTGAGTTCATTCTCAGAGAAACTGAACACCTTCATGCTAAAGTCAGATGATTGTTTACATGCTTTTCCTATGGTTCACTTCATTAGGAATATAAGGAAATGTAAAATTGTTTTCTGATTTATTCAGATAATAAACAGAATCACAGAAGATAAATGAGATCCTTGTCTTTAAAACTCTACCTATATTACATAAGCACAAACATACAATTTAAGAATCCTGTTCAATTGCTGCATTTCACAGCAAATACTTTCCCATCTCTTAGACAAATAAAATTCAACTTCACTGCCCAAAAGTGGCCTACAATGTTGTGTAATGAAATTCGTGATTCCTGTATTCATTCCTTTATCCTATTATGGTAATGAAACTGTTATTATATGAGGTTTCTCGGACCTTATTTAAGTAGGATTTGCCATATGCCAAGATATATGCACATAAACATTTTTATTTTTGATATTTGAGAATCGAAGCAATGTTTCCTACAGCCTTTTCATCAAATCAATTGTGTGCATATCCTGAAAACATTGCAGCCTGTGAGAACACATTTCTTCGAGGCATGGTGTCAAACAATTCACATACCTTGTATATGCTTCTACATTTTGAATACATGCCTGCCAGGGCCATTGCAACTACAACGTCTGACATCAATCATCTCTCCTTTATGCTTTGATGAATACGTGCATACCCTGTTCCAAAGCTTCCATTTTGGCACACGCAGAATGCTGCGATAGGTAAGTTTGAAATTTAAGACCATAAAACTGAAAAAAGCATTAGAATGCCTTGTTTAAATAAGACAGTTAAAAACTTAAATGTCTCCTGCCTACTAACGGAACTCAGTTGTGAATGGAAAAAGATGAACTGCGCTAAACAAACAGTTGATGAGATGAAAAGAGAAATTCAGCATCAACGCCTTCGCATGTCACGAGGCATCATCCGACCAGAGGGGCATTCATATGCCAAGTGCCCACGATCACCAAAGTTATGGCAAATGATAATGTACATATCCACTAGTATTTGCTAGAAAGTTTCTAAATTCTTTTCAAAAAATCCATTTGTACATATCCTCCAATCATCTCATTCCATGAGATGACATTTCTTTAAGGCATTTTGTCAAACAGTTCACATGCCTTATCCGTGATTCTATAAATATGTTGAAGCTGATGTCGAGGGAAACAATTTGAGTAGTTATGCCTGCTAAATCAGGAACACTTAAAGCACAGAAATTGTTGTTGGAAAGATTGACCAGCTGCAGTGAAGGGTGCCCAAATAGGGTACCGTCCACACTTTCCTCTAAATTTATTTGAGCCCACATCCAGAACACCAAGTCTCGGCAATGAATTCAATTTGGTCGGCAAGCTTCCATTTAGCATGCTTCCCCTTAGTGTTAGCAGAGAGAGAGAGCAAAGTCTATAAAAGGTAAGGCAACTTTTTGAGCTGTGAATAGAAATGAGAGGGAAAATTTTGTATACCACTGTCAATTTTGTGTGCAGACTTGTGGTTTGCTATTTTTCAAATAAAATCCAGAGTAAATTTCTGATTTAACAAAAATTTGGTCCTCCCATCAAATTTCTGATGAAATCCATTGGCAAGTTTATCATGCCAACAGTAAAAAGCATACACTCCAAGCTAATATTGTTTCATTTGGTAAAGGATCTGTCGGCTGAGCTTGAGCAAACACTAGTTGATTCGTTTTGTTTTTGAAGGGCAATGAATTAATATAACTTTACCGAAAATGAAAAGTGTATACCCTGTGTTGATTCTTCGTAAATTATCTAAAAATAAGTATGTTGAAAAGAATCCTAATTTTTTTCTCCCATTCTGCCAATAAGGAGAGATAATAAATAACCTTAAACAAGAATGAACACCCTCAGACAAGAACCCTAACGAACGAAAGCAAAGGTTGCCATTGTCATCATCAGTACAAAACCCTGAATGAAAGAGAAACAAATGAAACTCACCGCTAGTGAAGGCACAGGTCAAACCAACAGCGAAATTGATAGTCGTGGTAAACAAATCCATGCTTCTGATGATAATAATACAATGAACATAACACTGCAAATACCACACAAAAAGATAGATAAATAACAAATAATGGAGGAAAAGGGGAAAAAAAGAGAAAACAAGGATGAACAAAAATGACTACACTTCTGACGGCCACTGTAAGAATCATCTGGACCGTGAGTATGTCATAAACCTTTCAATTAAATGCCCAACGTAATGCATTCTCCTCCACAGGAATGCCCGGGAACAGAGGCCAGCCCTAACTCAAATCTGCTGATTTTTCACTCCCTTACTAAATCTCTTCCCCAATTGAATTTCCCCTCTCGCAGATCTTCCTGCTCACCACTTGGGATTCAACTTGATTACTCTCTTGACCTACCAGTATTTTTCCCTTCTCCCACATCTCCCTGCTCACCAATTACGATTCAAATTGATTACTCTCTCTTACCCCGAGTTGTTCGGCGATTAACGACAATTTGCCACGGTGAGAAGGCGGTGCCTTTAGAGGCAGCTCTGTAACCAAAAAGTATAACAATAAAGATCATATCTGTGTTAAGCAACTTTTGCTCTCCTCTTTGCACTGTGAGAACACAGCTGGAGCTCGTGAAATCGTAATGATCTTGTGAAATAACCCTAATGGCAATCACGCAAAATTATACTGTTTTGAGATCCTTGGCAGCGTGCCACGACATCATGAGCGAGCCCCTCTCTTCTCACAAAGGCTTTCCCTACTCTGCAATATGACCGCCTGGAGCAAGCAGCACAGTGTCGGCCGGGATTCTCGCCTGCAAAGCCTTTCCCTCAGAAATTCACGATCCCGGCAAATACGGATCATTCCCCGACTTGAACTGCTTTTTACGGTGAAAGTGGCTGTCCCTATGGGTAAATAGCCTATCGGCTAAAATATGATCCAAGGGATGCTAGGATTCACAACCAATATCTTCACTTTTATTGGCCAATCAGGCTATGACAGGAGTGTTAGAACAGGGTGTGGGGATCGCTCAAAGCACAGAGGATTTTTGTTGAATGTTAGGAGTGTGAACGCCCTTGGAGATATGTATGCACAATGTGAAATCATAAAAATGGCAGGGGAACCGTCTGATAAGCATACCATGATCATAGAGTGAATTATGCAAACAGGCTCTCAAGATTTTCATCGCATGCAATGATTTCAAGAATCTGCAGGGAATGAATTTGATAGAAAGGGTTTCTCAAGTGAATGCATGCGACGAGCACAAATTCACATGGTCCATTTTTTTCCATTACCCCCTTTCCTGCAGCAAAGAAAAAGTCTTGAAACATGATATGGACATCCATCTATATTGCAATAAAAAAGGGGTTTACGTGGATCTATATAGAGAATCATGAACAGAGAAGGCACGATAAATGTTTGATAAAATGCCAAAAAGAAATGATCTGGTATGTGCATTCAAGAAAGTATAACGAAGGGTTTTTCTTGTTTAAAATTGCTTGGTACCCTCATATGAGAAAGGTAGAGACATGCATATGAAGGATTTGTGAGAAGTGTTTGACTAAGATATCTCATGGAGTGTGATGACTGAAGAGTTTGCATTGGAAACAGTTTATGAATGTACATCAGGTCGCATTGTTTGAGAGACTTTTTATGGTCTACAATACTCTTATAAATATGGGTACAGGGCATCCGAACCAGATGATGAACTGCATCAATTGTGCTCTTACAGGCAAGTATGCGAAATCATGGGAGCACAGACATTGCAGGATAATTGTTCGACAAAATGCCTTAAGGAAATACGGTCTCACAAAAATAGTATGCATAGAATGGATTTGTCAAGAAAGTTTAAGGAAACTCCAAGCGATTGCAAATGACAGAGAGGAATGACTCTTCTTATTGTAATCTTGACTGCAGATCTCCACTTAAAGGATCTAGCGAAACGATTTGAGAAAGCAGTAAGCCAATATAATTGGCATTAGCAAAGCCAAATGAGCAAATAAATGCAAAATGTGAATCATACACAGCAATTTGTGAACTGCTTAACATAACGCATCAAAGAGATGTTGACTCATGAGACGCAATGATTAGGCAGAGACATACACAGAACATGGAAACATAGACATGGCAAGTGGATTGTTTGACAAAATGCCTAGAGTAAAATGTTTGACTGTAATGATTTTGATAAAATATATTGAAAATTGATAAAACTTGCAAGATAATGCAATTGAAAATAAGCCACCTTTGCCAGTGATAATCTACAAGCTTTCACGTGCCAAATATGGATACGAAATGCCCATTTGTATGCAAAATATGGAAGACCTGACAGGGCACGAAAATTATTTCACAAAAGTGCCAAGGTAAATGTGTTTTCAAATACAATGAGAAATCTCAAATTGAAGACACATGAACCGTATGCAAAACAACTGAAATCTTTGATAGAGGGCTCGATGGCTATTTGACAGAGGGTTCAAATAGATGTTTTCTCAGGAAATGCTCTTACGATATCTTCGTCATACAACATACATGGTTTTTAGCATTTAGGATAATGCCATAAATACCAAATCAGTCATATGATCCAGAGTCACAATGAACCTTTTTGATTACTGAAGTGGGTTGTTCCCTTTCCACGGTTCATGAGAATGATCCACACTGAAAAACTGTCGCTGTTGGCCACATGCTGCTGCTGCTGCTGCATATCCATTCACATGAAGATTTGGATTTCCTCCCTGTGAAGTTGGAATAGAGTATTGCTGTTGCTCAGATGCTGATACATATCCATTCACATGAAGATCTGGATTTGCTCCTTGTGAAGTTGGAAAACAGGATTGTTGTTGCTCAGTTGCTGATCCTGCTGCATATCCATTCACATGAAGATTTGGATTTCCTCCTTGTGAAGTTGGAATAGAGTATTGCTGTTGCTCAGATGCTGATACATATCCATTCACATGAAGATCTGGATTTCCTCCTTGTGAAGTTGGAAAACAGGATTGTTGTTGCTCAGTTGCTGATCCTGCTGCATATCCATTCACATGAAGATTTGGATTTCCTCCCTGTGAAGTTGGAAAAGAGGGTTGCTGTTGATCAGTTGCTGATCCTGCTGCATATCCATTCACATGAAGATATGGATTTCCTCCTTGTGAAGTTGGAAAAGAGGTATGGTGTTGCTCAGTTGCTGATCCTGCTGCATATCCATTCACGTGAAGATATGGATTTCCTCCTTGTGAAGTTGGAAAAGAGGGTTGCTGTTGCTCAGATGCCGATGCTGCTGCATATCCATTCACAACAGGATTTGGATTTCCTCCTTGTGAAGTTGGAAAAGAGGGTGGTTGTTGATCAGTTGCTGATCCTGCTGCATATCCATTCACATGAAGATATGGATTTCCTCCTTGTGAAGTTGGAAAAGAGGGATGGTGTTGCTCAGTTGCTGATCCTGCTGCATATCCGTTTACATGAAGATATGGATTTCCTCCTTGTGAAGTTGGAAAAGAGGGTTGCTGTTGCTCAGATGCTGATGCTGCTGCATATCCATTCACAACAGGATTTGGATTTCCTCCTTGTGAAGTTGGGAAAGAGGGCTCTCTTATTTTTAAATTGCTCTTCACTATCCCTGAATTGTTAAGAAGAGATGCTCCTCCTGTTTGTAGATTGTTGTTCCTTTGGTAAGGAAGGGATGGATATATCTCCCTCACTTGATAATCAGTATCATCTCCTAGATTTTGAGCATATGCTTGCTGTTGCTGGTTCAGATATGATGTGGGGCCAACACCAACGAGATTCTGGTTTGAATATGATGTGGATCCAACACCACCCACATTCTGGTTTGAATAAGTTGACAGTGAAGATGGATAACCAGCTTGAGCCCATGTCTGGACTTGTGATGAATTAGATAACTCAACATGTGCCTGCAGTCCTCCTGGGATGGATGAATAGTTTTGAGGTGCTACATATTGATTGCTACAAAGTAAAAAGAAACACTTTATTAGATTTTTAAATAATAAAACTATGAGCTTCCACCCAAGTAATTGGCAACCTCCATTATACTTACTTCATCATCCAAGAACTAGTGCTTCCACCTTTCTGTTCCACAAGCTCCTTTGCCTTTTTATAGCTCTCATTCTCTCTCTCTGCAGTTACAAATTACAACAAAATCTTCCTACTCTTAACGAAATGACCATAAATTAATTTATTGACAAGAAAAGCCTTGATGTAATATGCAAATACACAGAAAATTTCATTGCTTACCTTGACGATGGCCATTCATATGACCTCCAAGAGCTTGTGATTTAGAAAAATTCCTGTTGCAAAATCTGCAAATAAAATCTTTATTCCCACCAACTGTATCTATTTCTCCGTCCATCTTCCTCTTCAAACTTTACTGGGGGTTGAAAACTAGTAAAATTTACTTCTCTCTAACTCTAATACTAGTATGTGTAGAGATTTCAGTGAATATACTTAAAGGTCATCTATTTTTCTTCATGCATTTTAATATAGAAATCATAATATTGACATAAGTTAAGTTTAGTGTGTTCAAATATTAGATTATTTTTTTTAAAAAATATTAATAAATTAATATAAATAAATTATTTTATTTTATCATAATATTGGCATAAGTTAAGTTTAGAGTGTTAAAATATTAGATTATTTATTAAAAAGAATGCAGCTAAGATGTGAAAGATGGGAAATAGTTAGTAAAGTAATAGAAGCGGTAGAGCAATAATGCATATAATGGATGGTCAACATGCACAACATGCATTTCTTTTTTAATTCGCCCGCGCTACCACATTTTTGTTTCACATTCCTACTTCGTTATTTGCATAGTTTCACACGTCCGCACCAATATCTTCTTTTATTCTATTTTATTTTTTATTTATTAAATTAAAATTTCTTTCTAAAAAATAGTGCATGTTTTTAAAAAATTTAAATATATGTTTTTATAATAATATATCTATTTTTTAGACTTAAAGTAATTTATTTATTTTTTCTAATTTTTTTTATCTATCATTATTAGATAATTTTAAATAATTGTATATTTTCTATTTTTTATCTATAATTTTAATTAATTAATAGATATATTATTATAAAATAATATATATGAACATTTTAAAAACATATATTGAATTGCATTTTTTTAAAATTGAATAAATAAAAAAATAAAATACAATAAAAATTTTATTTTTTATTTTTATCACTATTAATTTAAATAAATAATAAAAGTTATTTGTTGTAATATCACAACTTCTATCTATTATTGCATCTACCTTTAACTATTCAAAATAATACAAAGAATGTATGTATCATAGACACATTAGTTATATTGACACATTATATAAAACTGGTGAGGTTAATAAAGAATGTAGGTGCTAGATTTTCTAAGATGACACATTTTATACCATGTAGAAAAACATCAGATGCAGTACACATAGTAGATCTTTTCTTTAAGGAGATTGTAAGATTGCATGGATTACCTAGGAGTATCATCTCTGACCGAGACAGTAAGTTTGTAAGCTATTTCTGGAAAATAATCTGGAAGAAGTTGGATACTGAGTTGAAGTATAGTTCTACATTTCATCCATAGACTGATGGACAAACAAAGGTTGTAAACCGAAGTTTGGGTAACTTCTTGAGATGCTTAGTTGGAGACACACCAAGTAATTACGATTGTACAATCTCTACACTTAGAGATGTTGTTGGCAAGTTGACTCCCAGAGGATATATGAATTATTTTGTGTTGTCATTATGGCAACAAAGTCATATTAAGTTACTGTCAAGAAAGACAAAATGACTAAGTATGGAAAACAGGGCAGACAGAGATATACAGCGATCAACACATCAGCGCACATGCGAGATATCAAATTAGAATATGCGTGCTTAGATATATGTTCTATGACATGTTTACATGCTAAGTCCATACATGCATGGTACGGAATGATAGTATGGAGAAGCTACATGAAGAACAATACTAGTACAGTTTAGAAAACAGAGCATGGAGCCGACTTAGGTTTTTGGATCAGCGTGAATTGTTTTGTTGTGTAAAGGCCAAGCACCTTTGATTATATGTTTGTAATAATGTCTTTAGTATTGTTGTAAACACGCTTAAGCCAATTTGTTTGGAAGTGTTGTGTATTATGTTTTTAGGGTCGACTATAGTCCTGTTTTGGGTCGCGTCTATTCAGACATAAACATATAAATATGTAATGTAAATGTATATTAAAAGCGTCCAAGAATATGTATGAGAAAGACATAGAAGAGTAGTATAGTGAAGTCAGTATGAGATAAAGATCTTTAAGAGAGTAAGAGCATCATCGCATAAACGGAACTGATCAGACAACAATGTCATCACAACAGTTCATTTTTGATATAGTGTATATCAACTATCAGAAAGTTGTAGCCTTCATCTTATTGGGCAGTGAGCTCAGGCAGTGAGCCATACACCTTTAACAGGGTTTTTGTAATAGACTCCTAATAGGGTCATTGTACTTGAATTGTAAAGACTTCTCCTAACAGGGCAAATGAACTTTAACAGGTTCATTATACTAATGCAATATTTGTGGGTACTAATTCCCACCGGGGTTTTCCTCTGATCAAGGTTTCCCCGTAATCATA
>MU226786.1:36608-56906 GCA_018584345.1 Thuja plicata
TAGCCATGATCTCCTTACACACAATTCAAGATGCCGACACATCAACATTATTTGCAAGAAAAACATTTTACAAAACAAATAATAAGAATAGGAATTATCCAAGGTTGAGACACCTTATTCCTAACACTTTTGGGTCAATACTGATGTGATAGAATGCGGTGAAGCAAAGGAGTAAATATAAAATGAAAGGGAGTAGTTTGGGCTAGCCAGCATGGGTGCCTCCATTATCATCTGTTTAATTTGGGTGAATGCATGCTTTGCTTCAGGACTCCATTCAATTTTGGTATCCTTTTTCATCATTTCATTGAGTGGCTTTACTATTTCGTCAAATCCAGTGATGAACCACCGAACAAAGTTGATCTTTCCAAAGAAAGATCACATCTCTTTCTTGTTGCCGAGCATTTGCAAATCTAGCAGCACTTCAAATCTCTCAGGGTCAATGGATATACCCTTCTTGGAGACAATGTGCCAAAGAAACTTCCCTTCAGTGACCCCGAATATGCACTTCTTGGGGTTGAGGGATATTCCATACCACTGACATCTTTTGCAGATCTGGGCGAGGTGGGTGAAAGGGTCACGCATGTCCCAGGAAAAGATGGTCAAATCATCCATATAGATGATTATGCACCAGTTCACAAGGCCCTCGAACGCAATGTCCATGGCCTTCTGAAATGTGTCCCCTATGTTAATCAAGCCAAAGGGCATCCTCCCATATGCAAACGTCCCCCACTTGGTGGTAAACGTCGTTTTATCTCTATCTTTGAACTTAACCATAACTTGGTTGTAGTTAGAGTATCCGTCTAAGAAAGACATCATTTGGGATCTGTTTACTATTTGCAACACCTCATCCAGCGAGGGGAGAGGGTGATTATCTTTTCTGGAGGCTCTATTTAAATTTTGAAAATCCACACAAAGGCAAATTTCACCGCTCTTCTTTCTCATAGAGATTAAGTTGGCAACCCACGTAGTATGCCAGATTGGAAAGATTATCCAGGCTGACAGTAGTTTTTCCACCTCTTGATGAATCAGAGGCTCGATCAATGGGTTGACTAGCCATTTCTTTTGCCAGAAAGGATTAGCATCAGGTTTTAGTGAGATGGTATGACTCATAATGGATGTGTCGTATGTTTTCAAATCCTCATACCTCCACGTGATCACGTCTATGTATTCTCGAAGAACCTCAAGAATATTATCCTACTCCTCAAGGGAGTAGGAGGTACCAATGTGTATCATCTTTTCTTCACTGGGCTGGCCGATGTTCACTTTCTCAAATTTTCCTCCCTCAGAGGAGGATGATATCTTTTCCTAGCCCTGAGGGTCCAAGTCAAAGATACGTTCGAGCGCAAACATCCTCTTCGGGATGGTGTTGGTAGGTAGCTCCATGATCCCATCATCTTCATCACCCTGTCCAGTGTCATCATGGTCTCATTCCTCCACTATCTAGTCCTTGAAGACACCAACATTGGCCATGAAGGCTAGGATATGTTGATCGTCCTCAAAAAACTGAAAGTGGGTGACATTATCTAGAATGGACGGGGTGGGGATCATTTTAATGGAAAATCTCTGGAGTCATGAGCTGGCCATGGGCTCAAGTGTGCTGGCAGAAAAAATGAGGGCATCTCGGACATAATTCCATCACCGGGGAATAAGATCAATGCCAAAGGCATCAAAATCCTCAATAAGACTCCATGCCCGATTGTGGTATGTAGCCAGCCTCTTATCATGACACGTGTATTGACTCTGGACTTGTCTGAAAATCAACTCTGAATCACCGAGGGCCCAAAGGCGAGTGATTCCTTTCCTTAATTCAAATAGGAGTCCGAGGACTAAGGCCTCATGCTCTGTAACATTGTTTGTGCAGTTGAACTGTAGCTCGTAGGACGCGAGGAAGGATTTCCCTCGTGGGTTGATTAATTCTACTTTTGCTCCACAGCCTTGTTTGGATTGGGACCCATCGAACTTAAGGGTCCACAAATCATCACTTGTCATCTAGCGCTGGGGAGATGGAGAAGGCTTTGGATTGTTTTGGGGGAACTTAGGAGATTCTTCCCATGCCGATGGTGCATGGGTGAGGTCCACCTTCAGAGGGGTTTGGGGTGGAGATCCCTAGAGAAATGGCATTGAAGAAGTGCTTGTAGTAGGGATACTGGGCTCTGAGGAATCATGTTCATGCTCTTTGTTTCAGAGGGCATCAATGTACCGGGTAGCGACGGAAAGACAAGCCTCACACTCTAGCTCTGAATGCTTCTGATAAGGTACCCGGCACCAAGTGTTAGACAAGAGTGTAGCAGGGGGTCACCATGGTACCCTGAGAGTTAACCTCAACCCTCAACTTTTCTTCTAGGTCTTGGGTTCTCTAAAAAACGATGGCATCCTCTCCCAGGGTGAAATTGAACGTTAAGATTTCAAGGGGTTGGTACACCCCAGGAGAAGTCTCAGAGAATAAGACCTCGTTAACCCTCCCAACTTCGATAAGGGCCTGTTTCATCCTGGGCTCACTTTCAACCTGGATCTTGTTTGATTCTCCTTCCCAGGGGAGCCATACATGGGAAAAGTCAGTCGAAAAGTATCCATTCAATGACTTAGACCAGTTCTAACTTAATAACATCCCGTAAGTTTCTGGGATGTCCACCACTTGAATATCAATTATGCTAGCTATTCTGGGGTCCTGGATGAGATGTATCCAGACATTCTTCAACTCACCCACCATTTTCACACTATTTTTATCCAGCTGAATTACTGCGCCATTAGATGGGGTGGGTCAGAATCCTAGCTTTTGGCACATGGATAGGGGCATGATGTTTCCCGAAGCCCCAGAATCTACTAGGTAGTTGTGTATGTTTTTGCCTTGTATGTTCAGGCCTAGTAGAAATGAAGGATCCTCAGTATTTCCCCAGAAGATAGCCACATTGGCATCCTCAAAAGAGACAGTCTTGGGTGGGCGGCTGACAACTTCTGGGTTTCCCAAGAGCTTCAAAAGAGACTTCTTCTGCTCAGAACAGTTTATTAAAACCTCCATCAAGGTCATGGAGGTGGTGGTTTTTTCTAATGCCTTTGTGATGTCAAACCTTCCTCCTGAAAATTGGTGGCTTCCCTGAGCCGGGTCTTTTGCTCAATTAGAGCTAGAACCTTTTGGAGGGATAGGCTGGTCAGTTTTATTGTCCCGGGGAGGGGTGTCCTTGGGAGGTGTTGGCGTGTAAACTAGTCCTTTAAAAATATGGCTTCAAGTGTTGTAAGGAACCCATGGGTTGGTGAAGGCATTGGCCTCAAAGGCAAGAATCGATTCATCAAAGAATCCCTAAAATTTAGATTCTTCTTCATCTTCTTTGGCGTATTCAAAGAAGATGGTCTTGCAGGTGAATGCGCCATGAGTTATCTCTTGTAAAGGAGGTTCCAGGGGAGTAGGATTAGATGATTATTGCCTATCCAGCTGGGAAATCATGATGACCTTCTCCAGCGTGGCATAGTTTACCTCATTGTGGGAGACTGTGTCATGCAATCTACACCAATTGGTCATGGGCTGGAAGTCTATGACTGGCATGAAATGGGATGGTCCCACGCCATTTTGATTGGTGTTTTGGTTCAAAGGCAAACCTCTGGTGTTTGTGTTGTTGTTCCATTGATGTTGGTTGGGCTGAGGCCCGTTGTTGAAATTTCTTCCCCCAGCATTGTTATTTTGTTGGCCGGAGAAAATATTCCCTCTTTGGGAATTGGAATTTTGGGGTGCATAAGACCCCGCTTTTAGTTGACCCACGTCCACAGTCAGGGTGGACAACAATCGCTGGAGGGACTCAACCTCAACGGTCAACTAAGTGTTTGTGTCACAATGTGATAGTTGTTATTGTTGGTTCCCTCAAAAGTTAGCGGTATTTTCTGGAGTCGAGGGTGGCAATCCTCCAGCCAAAGATGATTGAAAGAAGGGCACTCGGGATGGTTGTATCAGTTGTTGTTGGTTTTACTGTGGCTGGTTCCAAGGGAAAGATTCAAGACCCAGTATTGCCTGAGTCTGTGATGGATAAACATACCGGGCCTGCTGGTCTATCAGCGGTGGTGGGGGATTCATGGCCATCACGGGGGCACCCATTGCCAGATTGGGGTTATATCCCCTATGTAAGGAGTTCCATCAGGGATCATGTTGAATGGCGTACTCTACCCGATCTCACTCGAGGATTTGTTGAGGCCACGGGATAGTTCTAAGGCTAGGTTGTAAACTTTTTTCAAAGTATCCCAGTCACCCGGGATGGTAGTTCTCCAAAGGAGAGTGGCAATGAAGGGATCCATTGCATTGAGATAGGTCTATATGTTCACTTCTACAGATGGGATGAAGGGACCTATGCATTGCTTCAGGGCACGTTGGAACCGGTGATTAAATTCTACAAGGGGTTCGTTTGGTTCCTTCCTGATGGAAATGAATTGGCTATGGGACCAAGCTGGGTCCACGTGTACGTGGAAGGTAGCTAGGAAGGCGTCTTCCATGTCCTGCCAACTATTGATGGAGTTGGCAGGAAGATTGAGGTACCAGTTCAATTCATTCTGTCCTAGGGACAGAGGGAACATCCAGGTCACAACATCTTGATGTTGGATCTGGTTTCGATTCATGGCATCTTTGTATGCCTGCAGATGCTCTTCTACGATTTGTGAGCCTACGTGCTCATATCGGGGACAAATCTTTTCTGGGTGCGGGGGTAAATCATTGGCTGCACTCAAAAAAGTTCCCATTAGAGACCTGGTATTTCCAAAATAAGTAGCCATTGGGGGAGTTGGATTTTGATTAGATTGAGCGTTAATCCCCAAGATTGTCTGGGAAGTTTGAATATTCTGTGGTACGCTAGACCCAAATAAAATGGTGGCTGGTGTGACTTTTGGGGTCCGTTTCTTTCATGCAAGAGGTTCGAGTTTGACAAACCTTTCAGGATCAGGGGCTAATCTAAGGATTCTTTCAAATCTCATTGGGGAGAAAGACCCAATCCCACTGAAGGCTTGAATCCAAAAACTATGGCTTGGGGAACCCTCGGGAGGTGTAAAATCATAATCCTGAGAGGGGAACGAGTTCATGCCCTCCTTCTAGTGCCATTTTCTGTTGACGGGACTTTGTGACCGGGTCCACCAACAGAGGTAAGTTGTCATTGGATACCAAGGTACCCACCAACTTCACCTGTAAAGGTTCTCCAGGAAAATGTGATTCCCCAGGCCTCCAAGCACATGAGATTCAAGTCTCAACAGTGCGGGGCTTGGTTGGGAGATGTGACTATTTTTCAAGGGGATAGCTGGTTATCTTCAACTCGTCAACTCCAGGGATTTAGGTGAATGGGGTTTCCTCCAAGCATGTTTTCTCTTAATAAATAAACTTAAAAAGATCTTGTAGAGTTAGAAATATTTCATCTACCTACAGTTATGCTAAACATTCAAAACACCGACAATGCTCTAACACATTTCACTAAATACCGAAGAAATACACAACCATCAGCTTATATTTTATCAATAGTAAAGAAAGGAGGTCATTAATCTACTTTAAGCATTAGAGAAAAGGACATGAAGCACATAAAGTGTAAAATACCGTCAACCCATAAGACAGAGTACCAACAACATCATTAAGAGAACCCTTCCTTATTCATTAACATCCTTTCAGCAAGCACTGGTGCGTGGTACAAAGATAACTCCCAAGGAGCATTTAACTATTGAAAGCTTAAAACTATGAAGTATTGAGCTTTGCAACTAGGAAATGAGAAACTGCTTTTCTATTAACTATGGACTGCAAAATCATCAATTTTGTCGACCCTTGGAATGAGGTCAGACTTATTATTTATACACATCTTTCGATCTAACCCTAACCCTAACCCTAACTTATTTTACACTTTAGAATAAAATTCATTATCCGGTGGTTGATACTACCTACACCACTCTACAAAAGACCTCGAGACAGAAAAGGCTTGACATGTCAGAAGAATAAGACAAGAAGGATGGAGTGGAAGAATTGGCCTCGAGAAGAGAGTCGGAAAGGAGAAGAAAGAAATCTGATCTCCCAGGGATTGAGGCTACATGCCTCATAAATGGGAAAGTGGTGCCTTGTCTCTGATGTGCCAGGTGTATCTCTGAAGCGACGCATTGGGAAGACCATCTGTCAAAAACCTCCCATCAAGCTGACGTGCCTTGTTGCAGTTCCCCATCTTTTGACAACCTTTATTACTATCTTGAAAGTGACCTATCAACTTTGGGAACCAAGACATGGGTCACATGAAGAATTCAAAAATGTGGGACCCAAAACTCTGGGATCCGAGAACTTGCATTCCAAAAGAATAAAGAATACAAAATATGATGTCGGGCTAGATTTCCCAGGATCTGGAGAACTTTATCGACTTATACATTTTCCCAAGCCTCTAACACTTGGCTAATGCTATCCCAGCTACTACGGACAACCTCCATTGCCTCCTCAACCTCTTTGGCCCCATTCTGGAACTTGCTCACCATCTTGATGGTGTCATGCAACCGAATCATAGTCTTTGACAACCGGGACAACCTACCTTGATCAAAATCTCCACTCGGCAGATACAGGGATTCCATCCTTTCATCAAACTTACTGAGGACATAGTCCTCGAGGGTACACATTCCAGAGGTGAAGGGATCAACTTGCAATACCCTAACCATGAATTTTTTGAATAAATCCAAGGGATATTGGGCAGTTGTCAATTTCTCTTTTAAGGTCTTAACCAGTTCCTTGCAAACCTCAATTTTGAGGGCAAGTCTAGAGTATTGGACCTGGAGGGAATCATATGATTCTTCTCCCAAAATGCTAGATTATGTGGCAACCTCTTCTCCAATGTTGCGGATCTCCTCCAACCTGGCCTTCTATTTTTCATATTTCTCTAAGTCTAACTCCCATACCTAAGAGGATCTTCTTGCATGGCTAAGGGTGAGATCTACCCTGTAAAAGTCCAAGAGGGACACCGCCGTAAATTCTCTCATCAACATTATTTTCTCGGCTGCCCACCCGTCTACTACTTGTGCCTTTTTCTTCATCATGCATAGTGAGTCCATGTCATCCTATGCAAGAAGCAATCTGGAAGAAGGGGTTCTGGGGTGGACTTTAGCCAAAGGCCGTGTTAGCTCCGTCAGAAGTGTGAGGAGATTGGTGTTTGTCTCTCTTTCCTCTTGCAACTTCTGACCCTGTTTTGCATACCGGGCTTCTATAGCCTTGGTAGCCTCTTTTAGCAAGTCAAGCTCTCCTTGCTTATTTCTTTTCCCCAGCTCAACCTCTGTTATAGTGTAGTCCTCAGGCCTTGCATCCGCTGCATCTATATTTGTTGGGGGTGTTGTGATGACCGCAACTGTACTACCTGCTGGGCTGGTTTGGAGAGTATGGACCACCCGTGCCCTTTTGGGCTTCTTTGTTTTGGCATTCTTGGCCATCATTTTGACCAATGACAAGGGAGCGCCTGTAGGCACCGCTGGAGCTTTTCTCTTCTTAGTTTCTACCAGCCATTGGGGTGGCTAGGGCGGCCTTGCTGCCAATTCCTACTCACTGAGATTCACTTTTGAATCTGGTGGCACATTCCCTGAGTTTATATATTCTTCTGGCTCCTTTTCCTACTCTTGTTCTGGTCCCTTTCTTTCTTCCCACTCTCTTTCAGTTTCCTATTCTCTAGAACCCTCTATATTTTTCACCATGCTGGCGTATTCCACAAAATTATCCAGGATCTTTTCCCCAGTTTTCATTTCTATATTCTCAAGGACTTTGTCTCCCCTGGTGTCACCGACAGGCTCTTCCCTTTCTTCTTCTGGGACCTCTTGGTCCATTATTTGATACTCTTCTTGGGTCTTGCTGGCCTCATCTACTTCAATATTTTCTTCCTCCCTTGGGACATCCTCCAGAGGTGTGTGGGTTTGCTGGCCAAAGTTTAGCAAGGCGGCAGTTGTTACGACCTCACCAAAAGTGCTTCGAGGCACTTGGTCACTCGAAGTCTCCAAAGGCACTTGGAGCGTGATGGTTGGAGGTATGGTTGTTCCTTGGGGTTCAAGTTCTCCTCCTGTTAGGGGCTCATCTGTAGGTTTCCTTGCCATATCTACGGTCCTTTGTACCTATGATTCTTCCTGTTCAGGCTCAGCATTTTCCTCCCGAGCCTCTTGCTCTGATATGTCCTTTTTTATGGGGAGTTCTTCTTCTGCAGGGGCCTCCTTTTCTTGAGCCTCGATTTCTTCCACTGCAGTATTTACACCCTGTTGGATCTCCAGAAGCTCCTCCACCAAGAAGGTCTCATTGAAGTCATCATGTGGCAGAGAGGAGTCAAAGATATCTTCTAGTTCGGGATAATCCAAACTTACATCTACCGGGGGCTTCTCGGGCATACCAAGAGGAGTAATTGGTATGGAGATCATTGCTGTTGTCTTTTTAATTACAAGAGAAGCCCCGGTGTCTAGAATACTGGAAGACTCTGCTTCACCAAAATTCTTCATATTCATCATTGCTGCCAATGAAGGGGGACCCATTGAGCGAGCAGATGCTATTGGGGTGACCGGGAGGCCAGCGGCCACCTGCATGCTGATTTGTTGGCTAGCCAACTTCGCCGACTCTATTTGATCATGTAATTTTTCCATTAGGAGTGCGTGGATTTGAGGGGATGCCTTAAGCACTGGGACTCCCTCCTTTTCTTTTCCTTTACTCACACTTGCTTCAGCAGGCGCGACAGATGAAAAAGGTCCGGCGCTGGCTGAAGAAGGGATGGTCTTCTTGACCATTACCTTCTTGCAGGTGCTTTTGGGGCACACCCAGGAAAAATACTTGTGGCTTGCTTCTATGATGGGGCAGCATACCCCCTCAATTGTCAAATCCTCCAGAGTGGCCCAATCCACTGGAGGGAGGTCCAATTTGTCCAGCCCCTGTCCTTTGTACGCTGGATCCTCCAGCGGCCCACCTTCGTTGAAACCTTTCAGGAAAGTTTGAAGGTCTAGCGCCTCTATGAGCCCTTTGCTCATTTTACTATGCTACCAGGCCCTGAGATCAAAGCTATCCTGGAAATCCACCTAGAAATCTTCAATGTCATCTTCATGTGGGGGGATGCCCTTGGTAGTGCGGTGGCAACTTTTCCACGAGGGTCATAGTTCTTCTGGGTGTGGTTGAATTCAACTAGCCCCAACCCTTTTAACTCATTATCTACCTCCTAGGCCACAACGAGGCTGCATGTATAATCCCCAGAAGAAAAGGGGAATGGGAAATTAATGACCTTCTTCACTGTGAAGACGGCGTGCAGATCCATCATCTGCCTACAAAATTTCAAAAGAATAATCCTATCCCCGCAATACCGGGGAAGGAGGGAGGGCTTCCCATTGAAGCTTGTCACCCTGATGTAAGTGTGATGCCTAAATTGAATGAAATATCAGCCATAGGAATTGACCAGTGTCATTGCCGCCTATGAGAGGCAGTACCCAAAATTTCAGGTAAGTGTAAGAATGTTATGGTAAACGAAGGCGTCATTTACCTAGCAAAATTTTTTGAAGCTTAGCTCCCACTGTAACTGGGGATAATGGTCCTAAGGTGTAACCTTTCCCAGACCATTTCCAAGCTCTCCAATTGTTCCAAGGCACATATGAGGTCATGTAAAGTTGTGAATGTTGGGCAACGGTCTGCATTTGTGTATCCACATGATTGCATATAATTGCCGCCCAATTGAAAGCCCTGCTATGTGTTGTTATGCAATATAAGAAATAATACATCCCCGCCGAGAATTCCTGAGCGTGGGGCCATCAAAAGATTCTGCACAAAAATATTATGCCCACTTGAATGGGCTCCTTGAAAACCCCGCAGGGAATTTTCAATTTCATTCTCTTATAGTCCCGCTTCGGAGACTTTAACCAGTGATTATTAAGGTGCTACCAGGAAATGATTTCGGCCTCACCGAATTCATTTAGTGAGTTGGCCTTGGTGATTACTATGGACCCTTTGAATTGTGGAATTCCCAACCTGGAAGCAAAGGTGGGAGCGTCTAATGTGATGATTGTGGTAGGATATTATAGTGGCCGGGGATCTGGAAGCAAGACTGAATGAGTGGCTAGATTATATATTACTGTCAGCTGCCTAATAAGTTTGGGGGACTGCACCGTACATGGAAAATTCATGGCCTTGATGATGCCAGAGGCAGCTAAGTAAGTCAATATTTGGTCCCCTTTTTCTGTCAACCTGTAAATGGTCTGGATTAGACCTTGTAGTTTGGCCCAACTCCTAGGGTCTAGATCTGTGATTTCTTGAACCTTGGAGTCTATTTTAGACCCAGCAACACCTCCATCCTTTAGATACTTGGAGGTTAATGGTAGTTTCACCAACATTCTTTCCAGCTTTGAGTTTGTGGTTGCCCGGGTGGAAGTAGTTGGTAACTCTGGGCTATCAGGAGGTGCGAAATTGTCAGACATCTTGAACAAGCTTATCAACCACCTGCAAGACCAGAAAACTGTCAGAGCACATAAGGATATGAAAAACTCTGGGAGATTTTCCACTAGCCCGCACTTGTCAAATAAACGTTAGCACATATATATCCAAAATTTATGGAGTTTCTAAAAAAAATGAACATGGCTTAAGCATTCTGGAATGTGCTGATATAGTGACACAAAAAGAAGAGGACAAGGTTTCGCTAGGAGTTTGAAGTTTGGACAAACTAGTCATTGCCGATGAGACTGGCAACAAAGTCGTACACTAGTTAACGTGCATTGGCACGTGGGAAAATGGCTTGCGGCGTAAAGGCAGTTATGGCATTGATTAGGACAAGTGGGCCAACATGAGGCAAAAATGAATTCTAGATTGGATGCATTTTAAATGCCATACGTGGGGAATTAATTGCACCATTAATATGATGAGATAAAGGAGAGAGAAAGCTACCATGGTTTGAACCAGTGAGGTGCCGAGTTTGAACCATGGTGACTCTATCTCAACAAGCCTTGTCTCGTCAGTTTGAAATTCATGACAGAGCACGAAGAACTCAAAACTCTAAAGGATATACATAGCACACATATACATGATATACATAAGACATACAAGAGGGTCAAAGTGTATACACATAAGTTTACAGAGAATATACACCATATTTATAACAATGTATAGAAAAATGAAATGTAGAGCGACTACCTAACAGGAGAGCGTAGAAAATGTACATAGTATACACTATCCTACACCTACATAAAGGGTAGACCACCGTCTGGTAGAGATGACCCAGCAATGGGTGGTGAACCAGATGAAAAAGACGCAAAGTAGGAACGAAAACAAAGCAAAGCAAAAATGAAAATGAAACACAGCAACATGAAACAAAAGCATAAAATAAAGGGAAGAACCAGAAACACCAACCTAGAATCTGAAGAATGGCAAAGGGAAGAAACAATAGACCGCTCTGTAATAGCTTTCACCTCCAATGCCAAGAACAACTACCGAAAATCAAATCGTTGTTACCCACTAAGATCAGAGAAGCTTGCACTTAATTTGCACTTAAATCGCCTATGAATCGCTCTGAAAACTCTAAGTGTTTTAATCATGGTAACTTTGAAAATGACAGGTAAATATTATTTATACCCAAGGTAAAAACAAGTTACCTTCCCTCGGAAAACTTTGGAACAGGCAAACCTCAAGATTCTGGGCTCGGGGATTCCAAATGACCATGTCTTCTTACAAGAAGAAGACATCGTGGCAGAGAATCCTGGAGTCCAAAATCTGGCTTCTGGAAAAGAAATGACCAACTCTGGGACTGGGTCCCAGAGACATGAAGGACAAAAACACAAAACAAAACCAACACCGCGGGAAGGAAAACTCGGAGAAGGAAACAAAAGAAGCAAAGACAAAGAAAGCAAGGTAAGAGCCAAAATAAAAATGAAAGGGGACCCAACATTTTGCACATAAAATGAAGGGATGGGGATGCGGGGCATAACAATACCCACTCCTCTATGTATTTCTACCAAGATCCCTTAATTCACATATACCCCTGGGATGAATCTCGTACACAATTTCAAAAGGGTTCTTTCTAGTGGACCTATTAACTGTATCATTGTAGGAAAATTCTTTTTGAGCAAGTAACTGATCCCATGATTGTCCATACTCCTTGGTAAGGCATCTCAAAAGATTACCTAAGCTCTGGTTCACCACTTTAGTCTGACCATCGGTTTGCGGATGGTAGGCTGAGCTAAACAAAAGATTAGTACCAAGCTTCTGCCACAAAGTTTTCCAAAAATGACTCATAAACTTGGATTCTCTATTTGACACAATACTCAAAGGTAATCCATGTATCCGAACTACTTCTCAAAAGAACAGATTGGCTATGTAACAAGCATCATGTGTGGTTTTGCATGGTACAAAATGAGCCATCTTGCTGAACCTGTCAACAATTACAAAGATGTTGTCCATTCCTTGCTTGGTCTTTGGTAACCCAACAACAAAATCCATACTAAGGCATTCCCATGGTCTATTTGGGATAGGAAGGGGCTGATACAATCCTACGTTGGATGAAGTCCCTTTTTCCTTCTGACAAACCAAACAAGTCTCTAGATAGTTCTGGATGTCTCGATTCATTCTTGGCCAATAGTAATACCTTTTGACCAATTCTAAGGTCTTATTCAACCCAAAATGTCCACTTAAGGAACCATTATGTTTTTCCTGTACTAGATTCTCTCACATAGAACCTCTTGGCACACAAAGTTGTCCTCCCTTAAATAGAAGACCTTCCTAAAGAGTATACTCTGAATATTCACAATGAAAATGATTTTGATACTCTTGACATACCTTGTATGCTGCTACAAAATCTTCATCGGCTGGATACAGATGTTCGAAACTTTCAATGCCAATGCTTCTTAGCTGAACTTCTTGCACCGTGAGTAACCTTATACTCAATGTATCTACCACCTTATTTTGTACTCCCTTCTTATGCTTTATTGTGAAGGTAAAGGCTCAGATGTATTCCACCCATTTCATATGCTTATGACTGAGTTTATCCTGTGAACTTAGAAAACTCAAAGCCTGATTGTCAATAAAGACAACAAATTCTTTAGGAAGTAGATAATGTCTCCATTTCCTTAGTGCTTGTACTAATGCATACAATTCCAAATCATATGAGGAATACTTTTTCTTTGCATCACTGAGTTTCTCACTATGAAAAGCTACTGGCTTTCCCTCTTGACTCAATACTGCACCGACAACAATATTACTAGCGTCACATTCCACAATAAACAATTTGTCAAAACTAGGAAGTGTCAAAATCGGTTGAGTCGCTATTCTCTTCTTCAGATGCTCAAATCCTTCATCATCCTACTCATTCCATTGGAACTTGGCTTTCATACCTCCTTTGATGGTATCTAAAATAGGTGCACTAATCTCACTGAACTGTTTGATAATTTTTTGGTAAAATTGTGCCAAACCATGGAAGCTTCTTACCTCCGTAGCTGATTTTGGTGTAGGCCAATTCAAGATTTCTTCCACCTTTCTTACATCCATCTTCAAGTTACCTTCAGAGATAACAAAACCAAGATATACCAATTCTTGCTTCATGAACTCACTCTTTTCCAAGTTGATTGTCAACTTTTCTTCATGTAATCTATGCATTACCAATTGCAAATGTCTAAGATGATCCTCTTTCATCTTGTTGAACACCAGGATGTCATCTAAGTACACTACAACCCATTTTCCAATGAAGTCCTTTAAAACTTCATTCATCAATCTCATAAATGTGCTTGGGACATTTGATAACCCAAAAGGCATAACTAGACATTCATACAATCCTTCAGTATTCTTAAAAGCAGTCTTCCGCTCATCTCCCCCTTTAATTCTTATCTGATGATATCCACTCTTAAGATCTATCTTGGAGTAATACCTAGCTCCACCAAGACAATCCATCAAATCTTCTATCCTAGGTATTGGAAACCTATACCAGATAGTTATCATGTTTATGGCCCTGGAATTAGTACACAACCTCCAAGTACCATCATTCTTTGGGGCTAAGACTATGGGAACAACACAAGGACATATGCTTTCTCTAATCAACCCTTGGTCAATTAGTTCATGGATTTGGTTAGAAATCTCTGCATTTTGTTGTGGAGTCATCTTATAAGCAGATTTATTTGGAAGTGAGGCTCCTAGAATGAAGTAAATTTGAGGACTAATGGATCTATCAGGTGGTAATGTAGCTGGTTGACCATTACTAACTATAGCCAGATATTGATTTAACAAGCTTTGGATTTCTAAAGTTGACTATTCTCTTTTATTCCTCTTCTCACCTTTTGGTTTTAGAACCAAAGCAAAGCCTACTCCATCTCATTCCAATGTTTTTAGGAATTCTTTCTCACCGACCACCAGTAGGTTGGGACCTCTTTTTATTGCCTTTTCTTCTTCCAAGATTGACTGTACCCTAAAAGCCATTCCATCTTTCTTAAAGGAATAGGAATTCTCAGTTCCATTGTGGATGACACATCGGTCATACTGCCAAGGTCTACCTAATAACATATGACACGCATCCATGGGTAGGATATCACACAAAATTATATCCTTATATCTCTCTATGGACAATTCTATCCAGGCTTGTTCATTGACTATTACATGTTTATCTTTATTCAACCAAGTAACTTTATAAGGATTAGTGTGAGGAATCCTTGTCAATTTTAACTTCTCAATAGCTTCTAAAGAAATAATGTTATCAATAGATCTTGAATCTATGATAACTTTACAGACCTTACTGAGTATCTTTCAATTGACTCAAAACAAAGATATTCTTTGGCTTGGCTCTTCTTTGACAGGCTCTTTTAGGAGTGTTCTCTGAACCATCAAATTCTCTCCCATCTATGATCCTATGGGGATATCTAAAGTCTTTCTTCTAGAAGACTCTTCTTGCACATAGTTAGCTCTTTTCTCTCTTCCTTGGGAAGCAGAGTTGTTTGCTGGACATCGATATGCAGGATGCCCAAGTTGCTAACAATTATAGCACTTCATCGAAGAGAAATAAGATCCTCTCCCTGGGCCATCAGTCCTTCCTCTTGAACTATTATTCTAACCTCTTCCTCTGTTGTAACCACCTCTAGTGTTACTGGATTCTCCCTGATTCTCGGTGAGTTTATTCTCACTCTGATTCTTAGCTTCAAGATTTCTTCCACCATATCCTCCTTTATGACCTCTATTGTCTCTTCCTCTACCTCTACTACTTGAGTCCTATTTCTTTTTGAACTTTTCTTCCACTTTAAGGGCTAATTGATAGCATTGGTGGACAGTCTTGGGACTTAAGAGACTAATTTCCTCTTGAATGCTCCATTTAAGGCCATTCTGATATCTTGCCACTTTTAGGCTTTCTTCTTCCATCATATAGGACCTTAAGTATAGCTTATGGAATTATTCTGTATAGGCACTGACCTCTAAGTCTTTATGCCTTAGATTCTGCCTTCTCTTATGCAGTTGCACTTCATATGCAGTTGCACTTCATAATCATCAGGAAGGTAAGTTTCTTTCATCTTTTCCACCATACCTTTCCAACTAGTTATGGGGTTCTTGCCTCCCTTTGTCCTTTAATCTTGGACAAATTTCCACCAAGTGAGGGCAGTCCCTCTCAATCTTGTCTTGGCTACTCTAACTTTCTGAGCTTTAGTCACATTATCACAATCAAAGTGATTTTCAAGACCTTCTATCCATTTCCTGATTAATTCTAGATCCATTTTGCCACTAAATAGAGGCACACCTTCTAAGGACTTACCACTCATTGCCTTTAATGCCTTCAAGAATGGCTCTTCTTGAAGTATTGGATCTGGCTCTAGGATCATGTCCTCCTCAGCCATTTGTTTACCCTTCTCATCAGCTTCCCTCATCACTTCACTGACTGTTGTAGTTTGAAGCTACACTTCTTCCAGTTTATATGTCATTTCGGCTAGTTGCTCCTTCAAGAGTTTGTTCTCCTCTCTTTGCTCATCCACGTTCCTTGCTAGCTCTGCATTGGTCACCATATTGGATGAATTCACAGACTCTTCCTAAAATCACACCCAAGCAACACAAGCCCAATTCTCAAACTTTCTCTGATACCAATCTGATGTAAATGCCCAAGTCCAGTTGTACCAACAGTCAGCTTGACTGTGCTCTAATGTCTCTTGCATAGACCTTATAGGGTATTGTTTCACCCTAGCTTGAGGAAGTTGCTAGATCTTCACCTCAAGTGCCCTAGACCAGGCTTACACCGTAAAGCAACTATTTCATGCTATAGAACCCAATAGGATAGGTTCATTTCCCAAGCTAAACTGACGGGTTCAACCTAAAGAACACAACAATACACACTGCACATAGAATCCATTAAATATGTTCTTTCTTATTCACAAGAACTAAACTATTACAGGATGATATGATCTGTGTCTCTCTCTTTCTCTAATCTATCTATATCCTATCCATATTCTCTATCTCACTATCTTATTACAAAATATTTTGAGCTATATATACATCCATCAAAATATCTCCAAAAATATCTGATACTCATAGACAACTTCAACCACCCTACAAAGGCGGCCAAACTGAGCAATAAATGACCCTTCCAAAATAGGAATAGGTGTCTCTGATCCTTTCAAGAAAAAACAATGCGTAGAAAGTTGTTGCAAGTGACCCAGCTGGTCACAAATGTCACATCTATATTTCCTGGGTTGTTAACCGACATTACCGAGTGCCAGTGTTGACTTTTGAGAACAACAGAAACAACGTTGAAGTATTCAATCTCGACAACAAACATAGTCGTCGACTGTTATCACCAACAAGCATCACCTATGAACACTACCAACAAGCATCACCGACGAACACTACCAACAAGCATCGCCGACGAACAAAAACTGATGGACAGAAACCGACGGACAGAAAAAAACAAGCATTGCCAACGAACAAAAACCGATGAAAAGAAACTGACGGACATCACTAAAAAATAGTGTAACCTAACTTAGATGCTCCTGCACCACCTAGGAAAACCATTTTCACCCAACATTTTTTTTTAAAAATGCATGTAATAGGTAGTGAATGCAGAAGGTTAAGTAAAGATTGAGCATCAGGACATCTACATGCATTTATAGTTAGATCCAAAATAGGTGGGACCTAGTTTCTCTACTGGATTAAGTCCCTATTATTCTACCTCAAATTCAAATCACAAGACATTTTTTGTCTGTATTTTCTAGATATTCTCCTAGAATCTACATAATTGTTTTTTGTTCTATTGTGCACTAGCACTGAAAGTTGTCGTTTCATCATATTTTTCCCTAGGTCTTGCATTCATATTCCACAATCACATAGTCACTTTCAACTCATCAAAAGGATTTTATGAATCTATTTTGTGCCCAACATCTTGAACTAATTGGATCACTTCCATCTCAAGGTAATTAAAGGCCCAATCTTCCTAGTTTTCCCATACGAGCTATCCCCACATTACATTTTTATGAACCCGACGTGTCCTATACTTCCATCTTTTGATTTTTTATTTTTAGATATGATTTTGGTGCATTTTATTTTCATTATTAAATTACCTTTAAATCTGATTAGTTTTTTATTTTGCATGTGATTATCTTGATTTTTAGTTACATTTATCAAAATCATGTGCCAGATAATGCCTTCTTCTACTTCGTGTTTCTTGCATTCTTTCATGATACTCTTACACATGACATAATTAGAATTTCAAAGATATTTCCTACTTTCAAACCATTTCTCCAAGCTTTTATCCATGGTGCATGTTTTCTTATGATAACATTCTTAAGGAAATGCATGGAGTGTGTATATCTCATGAGAGCTTTTATAGAAAATGACAATCCTAAGAATGATATAGAAATGAACAACAATTGTACCTCCCCTAGGATATTTTTGTCAATGAGGATAGAGTCAATACTCCAATTAATAATCTCCCCCATGAAGATGCAATATTTAAGAGTAGTAATTTATATCCTCTCCTCAAAAGGATACCTTTTTCCAAAAGGGACAAGCTAAACATGTTAATTTAAGTACTTCAATCATTATAGATCCTATGTATTCTACCATACTTTATCTTCATCATCAAAATATTCTAAATCAATCTATGATGTTGTGCACTTTATTCATGATCTATCTCCAAACATAACATTAAGACTAGATGAAGATGAGTCTACTTCTTCTTGAACTAGTAAAGTGGATGAGAATAATGATGATAGGATTACTATATCTCCCTATAGAGATCAATCCTTCTACTACCCATCCCTACACAACACCTTTCTATAAATAATAAGATGCAAGCCTTCCACCCTCCAAACTAAGGACATATTATGAGTTAGGTTATGATATTATCTATAAACAAGGATATAGTGGAGAATGTCTTGGAAAATCAGAACAATGAATAAAAGTCCCTATAGAAACTTTTGTCAAATAATGTACTGTAGAGGGTTTAGTATTTGTACCTCAAGAAAATATTTCTTGTAACCTTCTTTAAGTTGATTTAATGTCTTGTTTGTTACCTCAAGACAAAATAAAGCAACATCCTAACTTAAGTGATGCCCCTACTTCAAATTTTGATCCTCCACCTTCCCTACAAACTCTTTTACTACAAGAACCAAACATTCTATCACCTCTTGAAGATCATTTGGATTTATTTTTAATATAATCTTTTGGAAGACTTAAACATGATAAAAACATTACATTTCCTTTTATCCATTTTCCAAAGAATAAAAAACCAAATAATAATAAAGTGTATTATCTTTTTCATCATAGTAATGCTCATTCTCTTGCTGATTGCATTGAATTTAGACAATTTTTCAAGATATGGTTGATAGATGTCTTATTCATATTACAACTAATTTTATACTTTCTTAGATATTCAAAATGTTAGACACTAGCATTCCCTTCGTGTGTTATGTTGCTCCACATTATATGTATCCTTAATAGCTTAACTTATTAGGTGTCTATGTTTTGCACAATGCTTGTTTCATATATAATCTTACTTTGTGAGAAACATAATAGCACTCATTCCTTGTCTTCCTCGATAATTACAATTATTTCACTATATAAAGTCAAAGTGTTCCTGGTAATAAAACCCTACGCAATATATTTTATTTCTACATCCAGAAAATTTCTTGAATATTTCACGAATAAATGGGGATTTTGGAATAAAACCATTGAATTTTCTAATTATTGCATAGACACTATAATTATTTCATTTGATAAATTTAAAGAGTTCATCGTAATGAAATCCTACATGGTATACCTATAAAGATGCGAAATGGACAAGATTGTTGGAGCAAACTAGATTAATTAATATCATTGTCTACAAAATGTAAGCAAATGATAACTCAAATCTACCTAAAACCCGAAGATCATGCATGATGAAAAATTATGAAAGTGGTAAAAAAGTGTAAAGTATTCTCTTGCCCAAGAAAGCTCATCAATTAAATGAGGGTTGTTGAATAAAATAAATTTTTTTTTTTTATAACTATTTAACAATCTTTGAAATTATCATGCCATATAAAGTGAAAGAAATCATGGGAATGAAACCCTCGATGGTATATGAACGATGATGTGAAAAAGACAATAGTAAATAGAAAACTAAATCAATGATTGAAATTGTTTGCAAAATTTAAGGATAAATGATTGATCAACAATCCTTGAAACTAGAGGGCACTACACAATAGAGATGTAGAAAGGAAAAATGTCAACATATGGTAGAATATGAAAGAAGGATAATAATGGAGCATGAGAAATAATCCCCATTGTAGATGCCAAGCCAAATTCAATACAGGTTAAATTGACATTTGATTAATGCCAACATCACTATGTACACAACCATTCACATATAATGCCACCCATTATCATAAACATATGTCAAACATAAACAATTATTGTTATTTATATGGTGAGTAGTTCCATAGATATCTAAAAGTATAATTAAGAGTTTATGTAGATTGTAGTAGGATATTTTTAAATTTTCTCAATGGCTCAAATGAAAGGCTAATGGGACAAATAACAAATATGTATGGGATGAAAAATTGAAATGACCACTTTTAGACCCTTGTGTGCATAACAAACCCACAATGTTTGTCTTTACTACCCAAAAGCCATAACAATAGCTAGAAGTAGATAAGTTGCATATAAAGACCAAAAACAATATTAAAGTTTGATGTATTTGTTAGAAGCTTAGGGTGCATACAAGTAGCTATAATGGCTATCAATACCTTTCATCTAACATAAAATTCTATAAAACATGAAGTTAATTGAGTCTAGGCAAAAAAATAAAGTGTGCTAGCTAATAAACCAAAAAAAAAAACAATTTTAGAAAGACAAAAGTTGATCATGTAAACATATAAATAATTTTCACTAGG
>MU226786.1:80984-92362 GCA_018584345.1 Thuja plicata
TGAAGATCACTATGTCCAATCTAATCGACATGTGAATACAAAGAAAAAGGAAACATTCAAGAGACCACAAAGGTCCACGAAGAAGAACATAATATCAAAGAAAATATGGGTTCCTAAACCCATCATGACAGAAAAATGCTTCAACACTGAGAAAAGAATAATATCAAAGAAAACATGGGTTCCTAAATCCATCATGGAAGAATTACATTCTAAATCATCCAAAAGAGAAGGAAAATAAAAATTTATGTGGATTCCCAAGTCCCTCTTAAAAGGCTTGAACAAAAAGGAAAAATCAGAATTGGTATCCAAGGTTCCAAAGGCTTCCACTTTATCTTCTTTCACAAATTGTCCATCTTCTAACTCTATTTTGGGTCCTCATGTCCCAAAATCCATTACGTTGAATACTTCCTCCATCTTGGGTCCTTGTGTACCAAGATCCCTACCCATTCATACACCAAAAACTCAATCTATACACTACCCTTCAAAGAGTGTGTTGATGTTGATATTTTCACCTACTATCCTTCCATATTGGGTCCTTACATTCCTTCTTTTCCTCTCATCCAGTCCATTGCATAAAATCTTGGCTTCCATCTTCCTTATTCTCCATTTCATCACCCTATCAACATCTTTGAGCATACTTTCAGTGTTCTTGGCCTATCATAGGATATCCTTCAAAGGAGAACTATCCAAAGATAAAGATGCATAAGTTCCTCCACAAAATAAAAAATAAATAAACAAAAAAGAGAAAAAAAGTGCCTCGGTGTAAACCTAGTAAACAGGCGCCTTGGTAGCAAAAGTAAAGAGAAAAAATTCATCATATGGTGAAAACCACTTCCTATGGCACCTTGGATAAGTAGCGTAATAAAAACCTGGCAAATAGGTGTTATGCGTAATTCCTCCTACTTGCACTCTCCACTTGGGGGCAAGTTCCTTCCATCACATCTTCCATCCATTTTCCGTTCGATGATCTTGACAAGGTTGAGCCTATCCATGAACAAATTGCATGTTGACATCTATTTTCTTTCTCCCTTGCTCTTATTCATTGCACATTATCGTGACCTTGCTTATTCCAAGCCGATATTCACTTCCCTCACACTAATCCTACACTATGCCTTATCTTGATGATGTTGTCCTATCAGTTGACCCCTTGGTCTTGATCAAAAGGAAAAAAAAAAAAAAATGAAAAACAAGTTCTAAGAACTCTCTTGACATGTCCACTCTTTTGGACTACATGATATCCTACATACTTTTCATGACATCAGGTCATTATCCTATATGAGATTTGGCACCACTTCGTGAGCCTACATTGCTATATCCTTTTTACCTATCTTGGGTAATCTTGAGAAGACTATTCTTGAGGCTGAAATTCACCCACTTCCTCCACTTTTGCCGATCCACTTCTGATCTATCAATCCATCTGTAACACCCTACATATTTCTAGACATTGGGGGCACACAAATGAGATCATGCTTGAGAATTGATAATCTTTTATAAATCTTCTACACACTGGAAAATATGTAGCTATGTTCACCTTGAACTACATTATCTGTAGATATGGGATACCCTCTTCAATTGTAACAGACAATGGGGGCCAATTTAAAAACCAAGACATCGAAGACCTTTGCACACAGTTTCACATTACTCAACATTGTTCCTCAATCTATTATCCTCAAGGTAATGGATAGGCTGAGGCATCTAACAAGAACATTCTCAAGATCCTACACAGAACTGTGAGTAAGTCTGGCAAAGACTAGCATTTACAACTAAATCTAGCACTATGGGCCTATAGAAAAAGCATCAGAACACCAAATGGAGCCATGCCATTTTCCCTAGTCTATGGCGCTGAGGCAGTACTACCTATTGAGGTTCAAATCCCATCTTTCTAGGTATCTTTACAAGGTCTTGTTACTAATGAGAAATATCGCATTGACAGGGTAAATTCTATAGAATTGCTTGATGAGCGCAGACAACAGGTGTTCGATCACCTAAAAGTGTACCAAGCATGAATGTCCAAAGGGTGCAACAAAAAGGTTAAACCAAGTTAGTTTCAAGTGGGGGATCTTTTCCTAAAGGAGAATCCTAACAACCAACCTAACAGCGAACAAAAAGGAAAGTTTGAACTTAACTAGTTGGGACCTTATGTTATCACTGCTACTTTTGGGATTGGAGCTTATCAATTGGCTACACCTGAGGGGGAAATCCTTCTAGATCCTATCAATACTCTACATTTGAAGTGGTTCTATGCTTGATGTTCAGCTAGCAGAGCCTGTATAGCGAAAAACTTAGGAAATACCAAAAACATTCAGAAAATTGATCCTGAAGAAATCTTAAAATAGTGGAAAAAGTCCTGAAGAAAGGTATCCTTGGTGAAAACCTGGCAAACAGGTGCCTTGATACTACAAAAACATTCAAAAAAAAAAAAATAGAAAAAAAATTAAAAAAGAGAAAAGTGCCTTGATGACAACTTGGTAAAACAGGCATCCTGGTAGCAAAAAGAATAAAAAATTTTTGCCAAGTGGTGAAAACCTGGCAATTAGGTGTCACTTGTGTTCTGCACTCCATCTATCAATGCACCACTAATACTAGGCCTTCACAATTACACCTATGCTAAAACATTGACTTCGTTTCCTAAACAACTATCTTATCCTCGCTTTGTATTTGTCTGCATTTCTGTCTTAGGATCAAGTCATTCTGCACTGGGGCCATCTTTGCCAGTTTGATAGGTTGTGTCTACTAGGTTGTCATAGATGGTTTGTCTCGTAACACAATGCTTCTTGATATTTGCACTCAACTGTCCTTTTCATGAAGAAAGGATGGCACAAACATGCATGATGTTCCAAAGGCCTACATGGGATTGTAAATAGGAACAAAGTTATACACAGAGATGGAAAACATATTTCTTAAATTCCAACTTTTAATTGATGAATCTATACTGCACTTGAAAAATGAATCAATAGTATTTCTCAATACTACCTAAACACAGTTTGATCTTGGTTTTATCGTGACTCTTTTATGTACCCATGATGTTTTGACTGGGGGCATCTAAGAAGTTATGAATTTTATTTGATTGATTCACAATTGATGGTTGTTATGTCTTTCGAGTTACTCCATGACATCTGCGCAAAGACAAAGAGTCGCAAGGACAGGGGGCATAACATTTTCTTGGTTTTTTGCGTATGGTGGTTTTTCCAAATGATCCTATAAATTTCACCTAACTTGGATGTTTATGGTAAGAGTTTCCACCATGAGTGGATAACCACATTTATCTCGATCTTTGTTATGTGTAAACTACGGTGAGGTTGAAACAATTTCCTTGTCTATTTTCTAAACTCAGATTCTCACTGAGGTATATGAAGCATAATGTACCCAAGGATATGAATTTTAAAGGTCATTACGAGTTCAATATCTTACCTTACACAGATTCTGATATAATAAAAGAAAGATAACTAACTTGTCATCTTGGTCTCTATGCCTTGATGCCTAAGTCTATTTCTGACATTTCAATAAAAAATAGTATTCATACTTTCATAATATCAGTGGGTATTAGTGATGGTTGTACTATTAGGCGGTAGCTATTCTGAAAAGTGCCCAATGATGATAAAAATGTTACAATATCTACAAAACAGTGACAAGTCCTAAGAGTCTGCATGTAGTTGCATCTAGGGTTTGCATGATGCATTTTTGAAAAAGCAAAAGCATAAGGAATTTGAGCTCAAAATGATTTCTATTTTCTTCTAAATCCAGGTTAATTACATCATCTATATTACTGATATCAATGGTTCCCAAAATCTATGATCTATCAGGAGAAAAATCAAACTCACATTTTAAATGTGATTAACTTGGTACCAGTGTGTTTACTCGTAAACACACCCCCGTTTCTTCACTTCTTATAAACCATTCTTTCTTGACCTCACCGTTCCATGCAAGTGATACATTATTTCAATAGAGGGATTTTATTTCTTTCCTTCAATTTTGTTCCTGAGGGGGTATGATCACACACTCATCAATCAAATTCTTGCTCAAATCAGCATTAAAATGACTTCGTTATCAGAAGACTAAAGGCATGACAGTTTCTTAACTAAGTCAAAACTGATGGATCGAAGGCTTCGGTTCTCACAAGCTAGATATCATATGTCTACTTTTTCTTAGATTCTTATTAACACTCCTGGCAGCTTCATACTGACTTTTGGACGACAACCAAGTTCGGAATCAGTATTATCAATCTTTGGATGACAACCAATTTTAGAATTGGTATCTTTAAGATCTTTGCGTATTGACCTTTCTTCGATCAAGTTCAAATTCAATTATATCAGTTTAGTTCGATCAAGTGCAATACTCATCTCATTAGGCATTTCGTTCGATCATGAGCAAAATTCTCAAACTTTCTAAAGTCAACATCAAAAACTTTCTTTGAATCAATGCACTACTCGCACATCAATTCAAAGAGGGGCAAATGTAACCACCTAGATTTGGTCTGCTCTAACCATAGACCCTATTTTTCCTAAGTGTGATCATACCCCCAATTATGTCACGACAATGTTACATTGGCGTAATTCATTTTAAATTAGATTTAATGTCCTAGGTGATTTTTATCACTAAATTATATTAACTACTTTAGCCATACAATTCAAATCAATCCAAACCAAATGCAAAACATGGCTATAGTATTTAATCATAAAGGAATTAAATAAAATCTTAAATCGACTGCTCACTTGCAAAAAGAACCAATCCCCTAGCCTAATTAATTTAATTAAATTGGCTATAGTCCTATTGATTATTAAAAAGCATTTAAAAGCTTAAATAATTGATATTCCTATTTTTGAATGAATTAAATAAGTTTAATTCATTTCATTAATATTCCTCCAAACTCCAACCTAACCCACCTCAACCACTTTGACTCTGGGTTCAAACTCATTCCAACCTATTCCCCCATGCTAAACCTAATCCTAATCTTAATCCTATCCTAATCCACTTCCTAATGTTGTCACATTCCTTATTTTATGATTAGGAACTCAACCCACTTGAGAAAGTCAACTTTCTCAAGCTTGACTCCCTCTAAATCAAATCAAATCAAATTGAATAAAATCAAATCAAATAAAATCATGATCAATTCAAATCAAATTGAATCAAATCAAATCAAGATCAAATAAAATAAAATAAAATCAAATGATTTTTTAGCTTAGATCACTCCTAATTTCTTCTATAAATAGAATGAGTTTTAAGCTCAATTGGCCCTGAACTTGGAATTCTTTTATTGTATTGTTGCAATGCTCCTAATTTTGAAGTGTTGAAAGCATCTTTATGCTGCCCACATTTGGAGGATTGAAGGAGAAAACTCATGTTGCTCATGTTTTAGGGACTTTCATATTGCTGTTTAGCTTATTTCTTAGTTGTATTGTTATAATCTTCATTTCTAGAGCTAGAATGCATGTTTCACAATAATTTAGATTAGTTTTCATTTGAATCTTCCATTCTTATGTTGTATATGCCACTAAAATATGCATAATCTAAGGGCTATTATGTCATTTTTCATACTTCTCCTAGATAGGAAGCAATAGATCAATTTTGGTGATTGCTATGCTTGCTAACCCCTTGTTTTCACTAATGCAATGATCTATTGAAGTGTTGTGTCTTTCTTAACAGGTAAAAAAATCACACACACAAACTTAATATAATATGATCGGTTATATACAAAGTTTCAAAAGACTTCAGAGAATCAGAGAGATATAGACTATGGTTTTAGTAGTGCATAAAAGACTAGCATTCACTAAGTGATTACAAACACCGATGATTAGTGGAACCCGACAAATAGAGAAAACCAAAAGTAAAGTCATAGTGATGCCCAAGCAAAATAATCGACAAGCATTACCGACGAGCAGAATCACAAGCATTACCGACAAGAAGAATTTCATAGTGATGCCCCATGGACAGAAAACCCCGACTAAGATTCCCAAGGAGAACTGAAGTGTTGACCTAAGCTATCAAAGAGTTAAAACACCAAAATTAACTGAAGTTCAAAAATGACAAAATACTTAGCTAGCAAGAGCTAAAGATAGAGGTAACTGGTTGTTAACATTGTCTTCATCGACAAGTTAAAGACAAAGATATGTAAAAGATTTAAAGCTATTTTATCTAGTTGTCAAGAAATCTACATGATAAAACTTAAGAAAAGCTTTAAAGCAAGATTGGCTAAGATTGCGGATCACGCCAAGAACAAGAAAATCAACAATTGAGAAACGGTGATATCATGTCTATAAAAAGACAATATAATTCATTATGAATAAGGGGAGTGAAGAGAGAAAAATGATGCTGGAGAGAAACTGATGAAGAACAACTTCATACAGTCCTGATCAATCAAGCTGAGGAAAGAGCTAAATATTTCTGTGGACACCGAGTAACAGAGAATCACAACATCACCGAGTAGAAAGAAGAGGAGAAAAGGTATTGAAAAGATACATTGATTAGAAAGGTATTATGAGCTTACAATAGATCTAAAAATCTGCAAGTCTAAGTTGTATATGTGAACAGATCATTTACTGGTTCAGTTTAACCATTGATTCAGAAAGTATCTTAACTAAGTAAGACTTAACAATCCTTTCTATATTGAGATACATCCCAAGGAGTATCAAATAGTTTGATCATGAAGATAGCATGAGATGCCAGATACCATTTGACAAACCAGGGTTTAGTCATAGAAGGTAGCATAGAGATGCCTGATATCAAGTGACAAGCTATTCTATTTAAATCCTCTAACAAGGTCACACCTAATAGTATGTTTGTAACCTTTAAAAGGGTTGGCTCTTTACTGAGCTCACTTTAGAAGAGTGAAAATTTTGGGTTACCGGTCCCAAGTGGTTTTTCCTTTAACAGGGTTTCCATGTTAAAAATCCATGTGTCAATGTTTTTATGAGTCATTACTTTAGTTTTTTGCATTACACTTAACTAATTCTGGATTGATCAGTATACACTAAGCAATTTACTATTTTTCGGTGAATGAAAGACTGCTATTCGGTAAACATTAAGTATAAGGTTTAACCATGAACTCTGAGCAGTAGCTATTTATTAAGATTGTTTAACGACATTCATCTTGTAGGACTAAAGATAACTAGGGTCTTAATATTATGGTACTAAGTTTTTGGGTTGATTTATTGGAATATTTTTGAGGCCATTGATTCACCGCCCCTCTCAGTTATTCTAAAAATTGCTATAAGAGATTGTGTGCTTAGAAAGGGAGTTTAACAACTCAAGAAAAAGATCACAAGATGAATAAACGAGATGTGCCCAAGTTGAATAAAGATAACTTTTCATCATGGAAAAGAAGATTAAGACTCCACCTATCAGGTATTGTTAGTTATGTTACTCAACACCTTGATACTGAATATGTGTTGCCTATAGGACCTCACACACTTGAGAAATTGACAGAAAAGCACAAGCATAATTGCATGATGATAGAACTTGCTTCCTTACTCTCTGATGCTGAGTTTGAAGATGTCAAAACCTGCACCTCTATGAAGAAAATGTGGGACAAATTGAATCTGGTACATGGAGGAGATGCTAATGTACTAAGAGCCAAGGCATAAAGCCTAAGAGGGAGGTTTGATGACCTAATGATGAAAGAAGGATAAAATATCACTTAGTACAGTTGCATAATCAAAGAGGTAGTCAATGTTATTCGAGGTGTTGGAGGTGTACTTGAAGAAGAGACAGTGGTAAGTAAAATCCTAAGAACCTTACTGCCTTTATATGCTATTAGAGTATCTGCTATAAAAGAAATGATAGCAGTTGCAAACAATAATGTTACTCTAAATAGTCTCATTGGTAGACTAATTTCATTTGAGATGAATAACTTTGATAATAGTGTCTTACCATCTATAGAGTCGGCATTCAAATATTATTTGAAAATAAGTAAGTCAAGTCATAGACACACTATGAGGAATGATAGTGAAAGTGATAATGAGGATCAAGAACTTGATGAGATTGAAGCACTAATGGAAAGAATATTGCAGAGAGGCAAAGGTAGATACAACTTGGTAAATTACCACTTGTAAGTTTTAATTGTAAAGAGGCTGGACACTTTGTTGCAAGATGTCCTAGCAGAAGAAAAGATGACAGAAGTAATGACAAAACATATTTAAAGAAGTTTGATCGAGGTGATAATAGAGATTACCGAAGCAACCAAAATTTTGACAGAAGAGATACCCGAGACTACAAGGACAAAGGAAAGAAATCTTGTTACCTGGCTGAGAATAGAGATGATGATACTAACATCAAATCTGATGAAGACATTGAGATGGTATTTGTAGCCATAAAGGATGATTCAGACAAAGAAGAAGAAAGGTATGTAGATACTGCACTCATATCTAAGGTTAGTAAGAATGATGTATGGATTATAGATAGTGATTATACTCACCACATGACCGGTGATAAACAAAATTTTGAAAATTTTGAATACTATAATGGTGGATCAATAAGAATGGGTAATGACACACCTTGTCCAGTTGAAGGTAAAGGAACCATAATGCTAAATAACCTGATCAAATGTGAAAATGCTTATTGGGTAAAAGGACTAAATTATAATCTATTAAGTGTTTCATAGCCAAATAATATAGGTCACCGAGTAGCATTTGAAAATAAGAAGGCAAATATATTTAATGAATCAAGAAGGTTGATCAGAACTGGTGAACAGACAAAAGGTAACCTTTTCTATCTTGATGACATTAACACCATTTGTTTGATGGATAGAAATGAAGACATATGGTTGTGGCATAAAAGAATATGCCATTTGAATTTTGACAACATGATAAAGATAAGAAATAAAAGAAGAGTAAGAGGCTTACCGAGCATGTCAAAACTCGAGCATATCATGTGCAATAATTGTCAAAAAGGTAAGATGACAAAGTCTAGTTACAAGAGTAAAGCCCATACATCTAATGCAATTCTAGAATTAGCCCATACTGATTTATGTGGACCTATGAGGACAAAGAGATACTATGGAGATAGGTATTTCATTCTCTTTGTAGGTGATTATTTTAGAATGATCACATTTATGTTCTTAAAAGATAAATCAGAAGCATTCAATATGTTTAAATCATATAAGGCTATGGTAGAAAAAAAAAGTGGTAAGGAATTGAAATGCTTAAGATCAGATAGTGGAGGGGAATTTATTTCAGATGAATTCACTAACTATTGCAATGAACATGGAATTAAAATATAAGTTTTTGCACCAAGAACACCACATCAAAATGGAATTGCTGAAAGGAGAAACATATCAATTGTTGATTGTGCAAGAACACTGATGATTGAGAAAAGCATCACTCAAAATTTCTAGAGGGAAGTTGTCAGTACTGTTGTCTACACATTGAACATAGTACAATTGAAGGACACAAAGAAGACACCCTATGAGCTTTGGTATGATTACACATCCAATGTAAGTTACTTCAAAATCTTTGGTAGTCAATGTTATATTTTGAAAGATGAAATAAATGGAAAGCTTGACTCCAAAAGTGATGAAGGTATCTTTCTAGGGTATTCCACCAAAAGAAAGGCTTATAAATGTCTTAACAAGTCCTCTAACAAGATCATTGAAAGTGCAAATGTAAGAAATAAGGAAGCAGAAAAGAACTAGAAGAATACAACAGGTTTGTTTATATTGAAGAACTTGACACTCTACCCAAGAAACAGTGTATTGCTCCCAAGCAATAGAACATTGCACCCAAGCATCAGGATGCAATTACAAAAAATTAGAAAAATACTCAAGATGATGTACCGAGCGATGAAGATTAGAATGAAGGTCAAGATGATAATCATAATGATGGACAAAGAGATGAACTAAAACTTGCCAAGTTTGTCAAAAGACATCATCGACATAATCAGATCATAGGAGACAAGAAGGATGGAATGAGAACAAGAAGTAAGTCACTAAATGCCAGATGTTTACTTTGTGATTTTGAGCCTAAATATGTTAATATTGTACTTGAAAATGAGGAATGGGTCAGTGCTATGAATGGAGAAATAGAATAGATTGAGAAGAATAGTATATGGACACTAGTACCGAGACCAGATGATAAGAATGTCATCAGTACCAAATGGATATTCAGAAATAAGCTGAATGAGAATGGAGAAGTCACAAGGAACAAATAAAGATTAGTATGCAAGGGGTATGCACAAGAAGAAGGTATTGATTATGGTGAAACCTTTGCACCCATTGCTAAAATAGGAGTAAGAATCTTACTTGCTTATGCTACATTCAAAGGATTCAAAGTATACCAGATGGATGTAAAATTGAAGTTGACTTCCTAAGGAAGCATGACTTGTTTTGTGTTGTCAATCATGGAAAAAAAGTCATACTAAGTTTCTGTCAAAGATTACTTAAGAGATAAAATGACTAAGTACAGAATACAGAGCAGTCAGACAGCTATAGTGATCAACACATTAGCGCACGTGCTAGAAAGCACACCAGAGCATGCATGCTTAGGTATATACTCTATGATGTATATACATGCTATATCCAAATGTGCAAGGTACAGAACATTAGTACGAAAAAGATACAGACAGATCAGTACACTGTAGTCCAGGAAACAATCCAGAATACAGAGCATAGAAGTCAACTACTATTTTGATCAGCGTGTATTATTTTGTGATGTTAAGGCTATGTTCCTTCAGTTATAAGTTTGTTATGATGTAATTAATGTTGTTGTAAAAATGCTTGAGCTGACTTGTTCGGAAGCATTGTATATTTTGTTAAGAGGCTGACTAAGTGTTATGTTTTGGGTCGCACCTATTCATTTGTAAAGATATAAGTATGTAATGTATTGTTATATTACAACGTGCAATATAAGTCAATTATTGTGTAAGAAGAAGTTATAGAGGGACAGTATAATGAAGTCAGAAGATGATATAGCTCTTTAAAGGAGTAAGAGCATCCACACATACACGGAATTGATCAGACAACAGTGTCACTACAGTAGTTCATTTTTGATATAGAGAATATCAACATTCAGAGGGTTGTAGCCTTCATATTATTTGGGTAGTGATCCTAGGCAGTGAGCCATACCCCCCTAACAGGGTTTTTTGTAAAAGACTCCTAACAGGGTTTGACCTTTAACCAGGTCATTATACTCAAATTGTAAAGACTTCTTCTAACAGGGCAAAGGAACTTTAACGGGTTCATTATACCTAGTACAATATTTTTTGGGTACTAATTCCCACCGGAGTTTTCCTTTGATCAAGTTTCTCCGTAATCATATCTTGTGTTATGATTTTTTGAATGCACATTTGATATATGTTTAATTGGCTGAAATATAATTAATTGATAAACACTGATCCACCCCCCCCCCCTCTCAGTGTTTCTAACAATTGGTATCAGAGCTCTGGTCCTC
>MU226786.1:101657-130265 GCA_018584345.1 Thuja plicata
AGTTACTAGAATCATCACATCAACTATTAATTTAATCCAAGATAACTTAAGACTTAACACATAACTAATTTGGCATTTACATCTCGACTTCTTGAATCTAATCCCTTCGACAAAAGTACTCAATGGATCCTTAATAGTCTAGTTGGATCTATGATCTGCAGGGTAACATACTACATCTAAGATTCACTTACACAATTAACAACCTAGAGATATCACCTCTGTCATTGCGACACTAAAATAGGTACTGACATGATGGTACAATAGATAGTTCTATCCCGAGGTACAAATTTGTTAGGGATTTACCAATCATCCAGATACTACAACACCCTTAATCCTTCGACATCGAAGTGTCGAGGGAAAGGTGGAAATGGGGTGGGCCTTACATTTAACAGGTTCATTATACCTAGTACAATATTTTGTCGGTACTAATTCCCACTGGAGTTTTCCTCTGATCAAGGTTCTCCGTAATCATATCTTGTGTTATGATTCTTTGAATGCGCATTTTATATATGTTTAATTGGCTGAAATATAATTAATTGATAAACACTGATTCACCCCCCCTCTTAGTGTTTCTAACAAATAATGTCATCAGTACCAAATGGATATTCATAAACAAGCTGAATGAGAATGGAGAAGTCACAAGAAACAAAGCAAGATTTGTATGCAAGGGATATGCACAAGAAGAAGGTGTTGATTATAGTGAAACCTTTGCACCCATTGCTAAAATAGAAGGAGTAATAATCTTACTTGTTTATGCTACATTCAAAGGATTCAAAGTATACCAGATGGATGTCAAATTGCATTCCTAAATGGAATACTAGAAGAAGAGGTATTCATTGAACAACCAGAAGGGTTTGTTGATCTAGACAAGAGAAACATGGTATGTAGACTACATAAAGCCTTTTATGGAATGAAATAAGCACCTAGATCTTGGTATGAAAGACTTCACTCCTATCTCATTAGCATTGAATTTGTAAGAACAAGTGAAAATAACAATCTGTACTTAAAACAAGATACTAATGGTAATATTCTGATTGTAGAAATATTTGTTGATGATATCATTTTTGGGGGAAATGAAATGTTATGTAAATCCTTTGCTTATAAAATGAGCAAAGAGTTTGAAATGTCTATGTTTGGGGAAATCAAATTCTTTCTTGGTCTACAGACACTTCAACAAGATGCAGGCATATATATCACTCAGTCCAAATACATCAAGGAAGTGTTGAAGATATTAAAGATGAAAGATTCCAAACCAGTTGGAATAGCTATGGCAACCGGATGTAAGCTAACAAAGGAAGATAAGTCAAATGAGGTAAATCAGACCTTGTATAGATCAATGATTGGGAAACTAATGTATGTTGTTCATACCAGACCAAATATAGCACATGCAGTTGGAATAGTTGCAAGATTCTCTGCTAATCCCAAAGAATCACATATGACTGCTGTTAAGAGAATTTTGAGATATCTAAAGAACACCGAGGACTATGGCTTATGGTATAAAAGAGAAGGAAAATTTGAGCTTCAAGTCTATACAGATGCTGATTGGGTTGGAAACATAGATGACCGAAAGAGCATAGTTGGAGGAGCATTCTTCATCGGTGACAAACTTGTCACATGGATCAGCAAGAAGTAAGGATGCATCTCACAATCTACTATAGAAGCAGAATATGTTGCTGCTGCTGCTAACTACTCTAATATTTCATGGATCAAACAATTGATGGAAGGTATGAATATGAATATTATTGAACCAGTAATTATCTACTGTGATAATACTAGTGCAATAAACATATCAAAGAATCCTGGCATGCATTCTAAGACTAAGCATATTGCTATCAAGTATCACTATTTAAGAGAACAAGTGCAAGAAAAAGAGTTGATACTAGAATATGTTCAATCAAAGGAACAATTAGTTGACATATTCACCAAGCCATTACCGAAAGATACATTTGAGTACCTGAGACAGAGACTAAGGGTCCAACCCTTGTCTATCACTCAGTAAGCTAGCTAGGAAACTGCATCAGCCTACACACAATCAAAAGATCATTCATGTTTTTGCAAGCATAAAGATGGACTGCAAAGATACATATGTACACAAAAAGGTAAATACCTACACCGAAGACCAGAGTCACTATATTGCTGATGGATAGGGAAATTCAAGGAGTATATTATAAAAAGGGATGCAGGAAGATGATATGGAAGAATTTTTGGCATTGTTGTCAAAGGGAGAGATTATCTCATTATCCATTCTTTTTGTACTTTCTTTAGCTTTCTTGATCATATCATTATGTTGTTTCTGAATCCTCACTTCATGCTTCAGTTTCTCATTTTCTTCTCTTAGTTCATCAATAGCTTCCAATTTCCCATTAAGTTCTATGTTCACTCGGTTGGCCTCATGACTCATAAGATCTATTTGATTGGTGATCTCAATGTGATGTTTAGCAATTCTTTGTATCTTAGTATCTTTCTCTTGCAGCTTCTTAGTGAACTTCCTCCTGTCATCAATAGCTAATGTTCTTTCTTTTTCATCTTTTCTAGCATTATTCATAACATTAATCATTCTTACCATTTGTGTCTCTTGACTAATTTGCAATACCTTCACTTGTTCAGTCAGATGTTGATTGATTTCATTCAGACTTGTAATGCTTCCTTCTGATGTGTCAGATGTATTACCAGATGCACATCCCAATGAATCAAATAAATCAGGTATCTCTTCTTCATGATAGCCAGTCTCATTATAGCGAGATGCCATGGATTTTATTTCAGCTAATAATTATTTCATCTTGTTTCTTGCTTCTTTGTATTTCTCAAAGAAAATCTATATCTCCAACTTCTGATTTTCAATATTGTTATCAAGCTTATACCTTTCCATTGTATGATCTTTTATCTCAAGTGATTAAAATTTTCCAAATAAGAGATCTAGCTCTGATACCAATTGTTGGAATAATAGAATGGTATGTACTGAGAGGGGAGGGGTGAATAAGTACCCTTAAAACTTTTATCAATTTGACCTTTAGTAATCTTTACTTGCATTACCGACCATATTGCTTTTCTACCGTATGCATGTAATATCAAAACATAAATGTAAGTGCATGTAAAAAATGATAGAAACATTCATCAAACTTAGGTACACATGATAAAATAATTGGTAATGCAGAAAAAACCTGTTAGAAGGTAAAATCTGCGATGGGGATGATACCCCCAAAGCTTCACTATCTGCAGAATGGAAGGTGCTGGTTAAGGCTACAAGTGTGATCACTTCTGATGATCTTACCCTGTTAGGAGTAACATGTTATACTTTTTAAGTCTACTTGATTAAGAGATTTTAACAACACTGTTAAGTGTGCACTCGGTTAAGAGATATACAATAAGACTATTAAGTCCACCTTCTTAAAGGATTTCTGAACTATTTGCTACAATTGTTAGAGAGTAGTCAAAAACACTTATGAATTGATGACTTGCAATCTTGAATTTTTGAATATATATCCATTAAGTTCACAAAATTATGTATCACCTATAGTGATGGATAATACCTCTGTTCTGCTCGGTAGCCTTGAATCTTAGTTCTTCATAACTGAATTCTTCCTTTTGTGTCCTTTTGCATGAAACTCTCTGTCTAATCCATAGATTTCTTCCATGGCTACAATCATCATGTTATTGAATGATTATACATCTATATATACAAAGGTTTTGACCTAATTAGGTTTCACGCTTTACAAAAAAAACTTTTTGATCAAAGGTTTACAACTTGACCTTGATCTCCTAGTTTGCATATTTACAATCAGTTAGACAGATTAAAAATATTACTTATGCTTTACTTGATCCTCAAGAAATAGTTTTATAGCTAAGCATAAAGACAATTTATAAGACTAAAGTTCTTTAGCTGACGTGTATCTTAGATCCACTTTTCTTGGGAATAAAACTCTCTCGGTAGACTGGTGCTCGGTGATGTCTCTGTAGACATACTACTCTCAGGTTTCTCTGTGAACTGTCTATTAGTGATAGTGCTATCGGTGTTCACTGATTTCAGTGATCATTGTGCTAAGACATTATCGGTGACCTTTGCACTTGACTGTTTCGATGACCTCTTCTCTTGACTGTTTTGGTGACCTCTGCTCTTGACTGTTTTGATGACCTCTATGCTTGAATGTTTGCTGTCACTTGGTGATCATGTAACCAACAGTCCATAAACTATTTCCTTGTATACTAATGAAAAACTTATGATCCTTTAGGATTATAAGGATTTTGAAGGTGCAAAGTAACAAGGGATAATGCAAGATTGAAAATACTTTGATATGAAAATGAAAAAATGGGGACTAAGTGCAATCACTAATATGTAATTGAGGATTCTAAGCATGGCCCAAGGCTCCAAGTTGAATGTTTTGCAATTCCATATGTTTTCCAAAAGTTTGAGACAAGATGTTCTATGACAAATCTAAGCGTTTAAGAATGTTTAGGAATGTTTTGAATAAGATTAGAATTTTAGGAGTGCTTTTGAAATTGTTCTTTAAAATTTTGGAACACCCAAACAAGACACGTAAGATGGAATGGTTGTTGTAAAATTTGAAATAGACACACCACAACCTAGGTTATCCAGGACAGTATCTGCTGAAATCCCACTTGAACAAGTTTAGTTGCACCTACTCATAGCGAAAAACCTAGAAGCTTGGAGGTACATGCTCGTCCTTACAGCACACTCACTTCTTAAGCATGCCAAGCTTTGAATCCCAAGGGTTATCACCTCCTGAGGGACCGTTGTCTCTACTAAGAGCCACGATAATGTGGGATGTCTTAGTTGGTCTCAGACCTTCTGTGCTAGCATAAAGAGGGTTTTATGGGGCCACTACAACAAGAGGTTTTTAATTAGGGAATCCATTCATGTGGCTATATGTGTGGAAGATTATCCCCATTATGGAGGCCTCCCAACCTATAGAATTTACGTTCTATAGGTTTTTTATGTATCACGTGGGTGCTTAGGGAGATCTTTTGTCAGTATAGAGAAATCAACACTTGTTCATTGTGACACTAATCACAATGACATTTTTTATATACTGATTTGGAAGGGCTTGGCCTTAGCCTGTTACCAATTGGGAAATCCCTCTCATCGGCTATGCTAAATCTCTAGGGAGGTAGCCACTCTAGAATAATTATATGATTTCTCTTACACCCAAGATCCATGAAGGTGAGGGGAGAGGATACGTTCATATAATTCTTATGATTACAATCTAAAAGACACTTCAAACACATAAAGAAAAGATTGTTCATTTTCCAATTAGAAAGGAAATGTGATCAAAATTGTACAATTTGTTAGTAATTCCCTTCCTAATTAAAACTGTGTGAATATTGTTGTTCATTAACCCATTAAGAAAGGAAACATGATAAAAAAATGAGACAATTTGTTATTCTTTCCCTTCCTAATTAAAACTATGTAAAAATTGTTGGGTTCTTTGATCCACCTAATTAGACTATCTGCAATTTTTTTGTTCATTTATCCTCCTAATTAGGCTATGTGAAATTTTTTGTTCATTTATCCTCCTAATTAGGCTAGATGCAATTTGTTGTTCATTTTAAAAACCAATTTAAAAATCTGATTTTTTGCATTTTTAAAACAAGAAATCCTTCAAGTATCACAAGTTAGACTCCGAAGTGCACAGATCTTGTTTCTCTACTTGCAAAACACATAAAAAAACACCAAAGAAACATCAGATTTGCATCTTCATACCGGGTTCACCAAATGTAGGATAGGAAAATGAGGAAAACATGCATGTAAGAGGAGCCATAAAATTGTAAAACATGCACAATCAACCTATCCAAACAAAAAATAAATTGAGACAAAAAATGCAAATTATGAACAAAACTACCTCAACTTGACAATTGTTTGTTTCTTGCTTCTCCAAAGGTTGATGTAGCTCTCATATTGACATAATGCACTTAAAAAATGAACGCAAAACACTATAATGATGGCAATAAGATTCAAAATGTGATGGTTGGATTTATGAGGATTTAAATTAACTAAGAATTCAATATTCCTCAGAAAAGGTAATTAGCATTTATGAAATTCAAAATTCCATAAATTAGGAAATTAGACAATTAATTGATAGGTCATTAATTAATTATGGACACTTACAATAAGGAATCAATAAATATAATTTATTTATAAAAGCTAGGGATAAATCATAGGTCATTCATCCCGAGGGGACAAATTAAAAAATCATTGGCTGAATTGAAGGCATTAATGCATAATTGAATTGATTTTGATGATATTGATAAGGATTATGATAGTTTCAAGGCAATAATGAAATTTGAAAATGCGATCAAATAATGATGTATGAAAATGGTTAAATAGAATCAATGATCTTGGATGATTCTAGAGGACTGATAAGGACAATGAGACATCGATGAAATTGGACAATGCTCCCTAAATAATAATGATATGAAATAGCATTGATAAACTTGGACAACACTATTAAATTGATGATGATAGGTTGATACCGATAACATCAATGAACTTGGACAATTCTATCAAATGGATGATGAAAAGGGATGAAACATTGATGAACTTGGAAAATACCCCTAGAATGATTGGAATGGGCCCAAAATGATCCTGGATTGATTAGGAAGAGATTAGGAATGATTAGGATTGGTTTAGGAAGATGATCAATTCAGCCACAATGAGATAAATGTTAGTAATTGATGACACAGAAGAATGACACAATATTTGTAAATGATATAGATCAAACACACAATATAGAATACATGTTTAAAATGGGGGCATAGACATTGAACCATTTTTGGGTATCTACAGTATCATCTATTGTGAATAGTTTGTAGCCTTATCCATTGGGTGATGCGTGCCAAGACCAAGCTCGTTTCTTCTATGAATAACTTGAGATATAAAATTGTAAGGCCTATGCAAAAACATCCCTACACCTGCATCGACATTTGTTTTTGGTTTCTAACATTTCCCACCAAATCTCCTTTTGTGCATAGCTCTTTTATGCCTTGGAAAATCTTCAAGATGATACTCTCCAAAATTGGAGAGTACCAACATAGGCTTTTGTTGGGGACAGTTAGTCATGGACTAACATGAGGAATCAGATCTCTAGAAGAGAAGATAAGGTGCCTTGTCCATTGGTTTCCTTATTGAAAACCTAACTGTACATCAAACAAAAACCTCAATTGGTGGCCTTAGGCCACCAAACACATAAAACCAATATTTACCCTTGTCAAAAATATGGTTCTCATCATTTAAAAGTATGATGAATCTAAAAATATCAGTGTTATGCATCAAACCATACTCACTGTAGTTGACAAGCCTCAATATTCTCATACAACAAACATTGTATGAGTACCTTTTATCATTCTGAACTCTATCACTAGGGATAAACTCAAACAATTCATATTTACATGGTAGAATTAAATGACTTTCATCATGCAAAATATATTTAGGATAAATGCAATATTCTTCTAAATTCGACTCACCAGTGCCATGCTTTTGGAAAACTTCATCACGCTGAACTAGAAAAAGAAAAAAAAAACATTTACTACCTGATAGCTAGTATCCTCTTGCTGATTCATTTCAAAACCCAGTAAACATGATGCACCAACATTCTTTACATCCTATTCTTGGAAAAATGAACATACCTCTGGCTCAAACAAACAATCTAATGTACAGTTTAAGCCTTCTTTCAGCTTCACATGAAACATTTCAAAATGTGACTCGAACAAGTCAGCAAGTAGCCCATTACATATGTCTTCACCCTGACACATGCCTTCCTGATATAAATCACTACTACAGGAGACATTATCAACATTACTACTTTCCACTTGACAAGACAACATTCCCATATTTATGTCAGTAATATCATAACTCATATCAAAAATTAATACATCTATTTCTATTTCGAATGCATAATCAAATTTATTCTCCATATCATAGGAAATATCTTCCTGAAAATTTCCACAAGCTGGCTCATACAAATTTGACAATGACTTATCATCAACACCCTCATACAAGTCTTTATCAGGACAAGAAAAAACCAAATCTAAATTGGAACAAAGTTAACTATTACATCTTTCATAACATGAATACTCCATGTCATGACCATCATTCTTATCCTTGAAGAAATCATAATCATTTTTCCACCACTAATCCTCTTCCTTCTCAACAACACATGCTGATTCATAATCACTTGAAGAACAAAAGGGATGAGAAGAAAACTGATAGATATTGTATGAAAATTTGCAATTAATAGAACAACAATAGCATAAGTACTTGCAACATTAATCTTAGGTCCACATACTTTAATTAAATCCTCATATATATTGTATTGAACATATTCATGTGGAAAAAACATAAGCTAAAACATATCCTCTTTATTTGAACCAACTATGATCTCTTCTAACTCAATATCATTATCAACACAATTGATGGGACTTCACCAAGGTGGCCATCATCATCACACATGTGTGACTCATATAAAGTTGAAAAACATTATCAAAAGTTTGCACAATAATATTACCTTCATCAGATGAATAACTTTTCAACTTACCAACATTTTCAACATAGGATTGTGAACAACTTATTCCTCTAGCCTCATGATCAGAATAACTAGTAAGCATATCACATAGGGTGCACTATGAAATTAGACCCATTTTTGTATCAAAATTATTTAAAAATTTCTCACTAACTACATCATTATCATGAGGAGAAATCATTATTTTCAATAAGCATTCTTCACTCACATTCTCATTTAAAACACATACTACAACATGGTTAGTATGATCAATAGGGGTGTCAATACATTGATATTGAATATTACTTCTTAATTCACATCCATCTTCAACATTATTGTGATTCCATATTTCAAATTATTTTCAATATCCATTTCTTTCATAAAAGTATGATGGAAATTCTTAGGCTCTTTATCTCTCAACAAGAAGCTCATAACTTCATCAAAAGCACCCAAATAAATCACTAAACATACTTTATCATTGGGCCTATAGATTCTTGGAGTGTAAGTTAATGTCTTTCCAAACCTGATATTAAATGATGGAATTTCTTCAATCTCAATCTCCATCAATCTTCTCAACACATCACTTGCATTTATTCTTTCAACAAACTTCTCCATGAAATATACACTCAATTCTTCCCAAGAAGAAATAGAACTTGTTGGTAAGACATAAAACCAATCCCAAAAATATTCTTTCAAAGTTTGAACATACAACTTCATGAGAACATGTTCACGGTATATCTCATAATCACCCATCAGATCAGAAAACTCTTGCAAATGCTTACATTCAAAATCTGGTCACTTCCCATTAAAATTTCGTAAATGTTTCCTAACCTCAAAAGGAAATTCATTTGGGAAACCATAAATGCCATAAAAAATAATGGTGCATACCTCTCAGAACTAAAACTTCTCCTATTGCACAATCACGATAGCTCACTAGGAATATTCATATGGGGAAATATGCAAGGCTAAAAATACTTACTATACATTTGAATATTCTAATATAAACACATAGTACACAACCTTATACTTTCAGTGCACAAAAAAATCACACATATGCTAGATATGATTTGACTATGAATATGCTTGATAAGGCATTTCAGTAACTTTGCATACCACTAAAGGATTCATAGGCTGAAATTTACAGCAGACATATGTAAAAAAATTCTAACACCCTCCTTCTCAAACTAGTGCTCATTTCACCCAATAGGGAGACTAATTTTCTCATAAATTACTTTCAAAATTAATGGTTTGAATTTGAAACTTTTGAAACTACTTGAAAACTTACAACAATATAGCCTAGTAGATGTTGAGATTTTTAATCAAAACTTCAATAGGTTCTTCATTAGAGGTGGCACCTCTTTGCAAGGGAAAAAATCTAAACAAAAAAAATATATTTAGACCTTAAATTCATTTTGGCTTCTTTCACTAGCAAAGCCGCACAAGCTTCTTTACACTCACTGCAATAAAATCACTTCCAGGCTAACATTACATAGATCTGAAATAAATTTCAGATTCTAAACACCTTCACTCTTTCAAATAGATTTAAAACCTTATTCTCCCAAGTAGAGTCGCCATTTATGTTGGTGTTTTTTATTGCAACCCTCAATCCTAAAAGAGAAAATGGGAATTAGACCTAAGGATCATCACCTAATTCACAAAATTTGCATCATCCACAAATTTAGGACAGGAAAAGCCAACACTACCAAGACATACACTTAGGAGGGTTTTCCTGATAACATAATATGCATATATAATAAACCTTTTATTAAACAACACTATGTAGATACACAATTGTGGATAGTTCTCATACATATAGGAAATGGATGTTAAAACTCCACCATCTTATGTATAATCTCACTTGCATTAAGTGTGTTGAGAGCTAGATAACTTAACTCTCACAATAAATAACATAAAATTAAAATAATGTTTAATGATTTCTGAAAGTACTTCAACACCCATACAGATCAGTGCCTTATCCATTGGGTTCACAAAATCAGGCCTATCATCAATAATAACAACCTTATGAACAGAAGAAAACAACAGATACCTGAATGTTAATGCCTTACATTACCACTTCATTTGGTGTTAAGTTGCTCCTACAAATCCATTTGTGCATCCAAGACTACAAATATCCATTCAAAGAATTTAACACTTCCCTTGGAAGAGACCAAGGAATAGACATTTAATAAACAAAAAACTGTAAAGACAACTCTGAATATCCTTGATATTTCTAAATCATATAAATTTGGATACAAAGCTCAAGACTAAAATTATCTGAACAAAGAGTTTAATCTCCTCTTTGAACAAAATGAATGAAAAAACAATTCTATTGCAGAAAACCTACAAGAGATAAATTGAAACACCCTTGATTCATTCAATTTACATAATCTAGAGTTCTCAAATAGGAAAAAACTTAATAACCAGTGGACATATACCTGCACAAAACTATAGGATTCTTTTCTCATAAAAATACTCTTACATGAAAATCATCCTATCTCTGCAACCTAGAGACTAGGCACCCTATATACATATAGTGAGAAACAATTTCACAACTCGAACCTAGACTGGAACCCATTTTGATGGCCCTGAAACCCCCCTTTATAAGAACAAGGGGGCCAACAATCTTTAGGCCAAGAAAAACCACCTGTCACAAACTCAAACTACATGACACAAAAAAAACACCAGGAGAAGACAAAAACTCTACTTCCAGTGTAACAAATCCTTCGTGGTTCCAACCTGCACTGTTGGAAGAAAATTGATATGCTCGATAGAAAGGTTACTTAAGAATATTTCCAGATAATGTATGTTCATCCTTTAGCCCACTCTCGTATCAAGCTGTCATGGTTTTGTGGTTGATCCCAGTTGGCAGGCACGCTGCGATGAACCAATCAAATTCAAGTATCTACTCATAGTGCAAGAAATTGACCGATCCATGCTAGATAATCATGGTGTCTCGTATCAAGCTGTCATGGTTTTGTGGTTGATCCCAGCTGACAGGAAGGCTGCGATGAACCAATCAAATTCAAGTAATCATGGTGTCTCGTATCAAGCCGTCATGGTTTTGTGGTTGATCCCAGCTTGCAGGCACGCTACGATGAACCAATCAAATTCAAGTATCTACTCGTAGCACAAGAAATTGACCGGCCCATGCTAGATTTTTTGGTATGTTGATCGATTGCAATAGAATTGTAATCATTCTGAGATCATATCGACTGAGGGTTGTTCTATAAAACCCCAATGGTCTGTAAAATAATAAGGTTGGAAATATTGGACTTTGGTTCAATAAGGCAAAGAAATAAACTCTCTCTCTCTCTGACACACACACAGTTTGGTGAAAACATTACTTATCCCTAGTCCAAATTACAATGCAACTATGATTTCATGAGAAAGTAATAAGTTCCTAGGGGATGTAACAACTCATTCATGTGTGCATACGCAAACTTGGGATCTACAATTCTTCAATTCCTTACCCCTTGTTAAATATGTTTTCAATGACCAAGATTTCAAAATATTTTAAAGAATATGAAACTAGGTCTTAGGGTATGTCCTTAAAGATAATTGAGACTCTAATTTGGCAAAAAATATTACTTTAAAACTATGGATAACAATCTTATTTTTAAATTATGTAACATAAAATTTGTAAAATGTCTTCATGAACATGATTAATTTAGCAATTCTATTTTGAAAAGCAATCGGATTAATGATCTACCATGAATTTTCTAATAAAATATAATATATACAAATGAATGAAAACAAAATGATAAGAAAAAAAAAAAAATTCAAAATTTTATCAACTTTTACAATTGATTAAATCTTGATTCCTGTTTCATATCATTTCAATGAGAAATGCTATTCAATTTCAGGTTTCACAAATCAAGAATTATTCTTATAGTGACATACTTGAAACTGAGGACGAATGTCTCCATCAGGGTTGGTGGCGGTCTCAGCCTGATCCCCATTTTTGGTTTATATGATGAATTTTTCTTTGTAAAACCACCTACGCACATCAATTAAACTATAGCAAGTCCACTTCTCCAATCAACCAACATCATCTCAACGTCTATTAACCTTTTAATACTATCAGTTAATGTTTTGAAAGAAACTCTAGCCTAACTGGAAACTAGGCACGCTTTGTTACAACATCAATAGCAAGTTGATCTTGCTTGTATCTTAAAAGAATGGTGCTTTCTCTTTCTCTTTCGGAGTGAGACTTTCTGTTCATCTTTTTGTGAATACATGGAACGTTATTTTTCAAACAATATAGTTACAATTCTTAAAAAACAGAAAGTGTCCAACACTTAGTACAATTGAAAGCATCAACCCAAATTATGAGAACCCAATCATCGTTTTGCTCGAGCTTAGCATGTTTAATGTGTTGTTATACACAGCCTAAATATTCAGTATTAAGATGCTTTTATTGTGAAGGTTGTTGAACCATGAGCTCCCAAAATCATGCTTCTGATCTCATTGGAAACATTACTGTGGCCTGCACACTTGTGCTCTTTTTCTTCATCTTTCTATTTCTCTGGATTTTTCTATATCCTGGATGGAAGCCATGGATGAGGAGAGAAGCAACATCGAGCCCTCGACAGAATGTGAATGGTATCTCTGAGGATCAGGTGATGGTTCTAAGAATTGGTTTCAGTCCTGCACTGGTTCAAAATATTCCCACGTTTGAGTTTAGTTCAGAGAGTTTCCAAAATGGGCTTGAATGTACAATCTGCCTTTGTGAATTTCAGGAGAATCAAAGTACAAGGATTCTGCCCAATTGCAACCACAATTTTCACATAGAATGTATTGAAAAATGGTTGCAATCTAATTCCACTTGTCCTCTTTGTCGAACTTGGGTTCAACCTCATGAACTTCCTTCCAAACCAATGGATTCAGATACCCCTATACAGCAGGCTTCGACCATTGATAATGCAGTAACTGTACAAAATAGTGGTTAAAATGTTTTGATACGGACTGATTTGTTTTGTCCTTATGGAATGTGTGCTTCATTTGCTTAATGTTTTTCACCATTAGAATCAATGTTTCATTGAACTGTATATTTTTTTAATGTTTCAAACCATAGCCATGATTCATCGTCAGAATATATCCTTATGTCGATTGTTTAAGTCAGGTTATGTCAATGTTTAAAATCATTTGTAAGGAAATTCATTGAAGATTGGCGATTCAGAACCAGCTAAGAGTTCCTCACGATAGGCTGTTTTGTAAACAATAAATTTTTAATATAGATTTTTCTTGGCTTCTTTTATACTTTTAAAGGATTCCTTCAAAGCAAAACTTTGCATATGGGGATGAGATCCTGATACCTACAATATTGAAAAACAAAAAATATCTTTTGTATACATCTATTCAAGATTGACTTACATGTGCTCAATAATTTCATTGAAACTTTGGCTATTCACCTAAATTTATTTCTACTTAAAAGGTCACACTAATCATTGAATTTTAGTTAATCTTATCAGCAAATTCAATTTTTTGCTTTTCAAGTTTGTTAATGGGGGAAAATGATTTTTTAAAGGTATTGGGGAATATATATATATATATATATATACACACACACACACACATACATATAATTAAAAAAATATTTTTTCTTATCTATAATTTGATAGAACTTTTAGGTATTTTCTCTTTATACTAACTTAAGAGATGTTTAATAAATTTATATGAAAGAATCAATTATAAATGTATGACAATTCTCAGAAATATCTAATGGTCTAAGTAGTTCAATTTGTATCAGTGGTTGTATGCTCAAAAGAAGAAGAAATGTCTCAATGTACACGGGTTGGATTTTAGTGTTATAATAGAGTTAGACACTTGTGTAGTAACATGGAATAAAACTATATCAACTAGATTACTAGTTATAGTAAATATGTCCTAATAAAGAAGGGGAAGGAGAATAAGAGGAAGAAGTAAAAGGAGAGATTTTTCAAAACAATAGATATATGTTCATACATTACCCCTAACATGAGTGATGTTAATTGTCTACCATCTAAAAGAGGCAAGGACCAAGCCATTCAACTAATACTTGTATTGAAAAAGTTGTATATTTGCATGATTTTAGATAATCTTTTAGACTCACTTTAGTCTACACATCAATAATATATTTTTGATATATTTTCAAGGATTTTTTTTCTCACACTTGTAGAGCATAGAAACTTCATATTATACTAGGAACATGTGCAAAATTCTAGAAAAAATATTGAACACACCTTAAGACTGGGGGTGGGGGGTGACTCAATGATGCAGGAGCATCCTTGGGTCATCGACAATCTTGCATCACCCAAAAATATTTCCTTTCAGTTTTGTTCTTGTTTCCTTGTTTTTGTGTTCTTAGTGGCATTCCATGGTTTTGGATCATCTGTTGTTGCAAGCCTCGGGGTCGGTTCTGGACATCATGTTATACTTATGTCTAGGCTCGCATGCCATTCAATTTGGATAATTTGATGTGGATATATTAAAGTTTTATGGTCAGTTATGTGTGTTCTTCATGTTCTAATGGCCAGATGAAGTTTTCCGATCTCACAAAGCATTATCCCGATCGATGAAGCTTAGTGGCTCATATCACAATGTTCCTAGATCTTTGGTCGACGTCTCTCTTGGATCGTGCATCATTTCTATATCTTGGCATTGAGATCTTATGATTTGGGTCATCACCTATATTTGTACATGTTATGTTTTCTTAATCTTGGAAATGTAATTATTTTGGCTGACATATGTATTGCAAAGGCTCTATATATTGAGGCTCATGATCTTTGTTTAGGAAGTTCTTAGGTAGTTCTCAAGAGATAAGCTTGGAAGGTTAGCATTAGGGTTTAGTCCCGATTTCTTTTGTATTCAGGCATGTATGCTGACACTTTGTAATATGCATGTTGTAGGTCAATTTGATGTAAATACATGATTCTATGATAATGCAAAGATCTGTTGTAGCATCTTGATTGTCTATTCTTATTTCTGAGTTGGTTGTTTTTTCTATGTTGACTCTTGCTGCATAGTTGGACCATCTCCATTGGGGAAACTCCTGCCATGACTGCATCAGATGGTATCAGAGAAAGGTTGATGTTCATGTGTTCGCAGATTGAGTTCCTGAGATTGTGAAGTCTAGTTGAATATGTTGTTGGGTGGAAAAATGTGGACCTGGCCCACAATTACAGAGGACTTATGCAAGGGGATCGCATAGGAGATTGCTTTTTATTGAGAACTTTTTTTAGGTTTTTGAAGGCATATAAAGGGTGAATAGATTGTCAAGTGGGAGGCAAGTTGCATGTATTTTCAATAGATCATTGAAGCTGAGGCAGATTGTATGATAGGGTTGGGAGAGATGTCACCCACAAGAATGAATCCTAGGAGGTTAGAACAAATCACATGGAGGATTTTCAGAATGAGATCTGAAATGTATTGAATGGATTGCAAAGAAATCCTGAGACTAAAGATGGATATGAAGAGACTGTTGAAGATCTTGAGACTATATATGTTGAGGTCCCTACATATGAAGAAAGGTTATTGAGGGTTATGGCACAAGTAGGTAAAATTCATAGGATGGAAGTTTCTACTTTTTCTGGTTCATTGCATCCTGAGGATTTGATAGATTGGATTGGTGAACTAGAAGATTACTTTGAGCTTGAGGATATCAGAGATCGAAGAGGGTTAGGTTATGAAAAACTAAGTTGAAGAGTCATGCTGCCTTATGGTGGAAAGAATTTCAGAAAGATAACGAAGAGAATGGTGAAATTAAGATCAGTGGATGGAGGGTAATGGTTGCTAGATTGAAGACTAAATTCATTCCCAGGGATTATGAATTAGAATTGTTCAATAAATTATAGAACTTGAAGCAGAAAGACATGAGTGTGAAACAATACACTGAAGAGTTCTACAAGATGACAATCAGATCTAGACATCCAGAGATATCTAAGAAGAAGGTGGCTAGGTATATTAATGGCTTGAGATTTAGTATCTAGGATGAAATGAGTATGTTGAGGATATCTATATTTGAGGATTCTTATTAGTATACATTAAGGGAAGAAGATAAGTTAAACAAGAGATAGAGTAACCCTAGAGGAAGGGAGAAGCAAGAAAATAGCAATAAAAAAGAGAAGAAAACTATTGAGGTAGAACCTGATCAGAGAGAACTTAGAAGAGGGAATGGTAGCAATGAATTCAAAGGTACTTGTTTCAAATGTAGCGGCCTAGGTCATAAATTTTTTTAATATTTAGAAGGATCTAGTATAAATGTGGGTAGATAAAATATTGTGGTAGAGGAGGAGCATACTATTGATGAGCTTATGGAGAGTATATCAAAACTTAAGATGGGAGAACATATTATTCTTAGGAGAGTCATGTTGAGTATGAAGGAAGATAGACCTATAAAAAGGAGGATTTATTTCAAGATTGTTCACAAATCAGAAGGTAAATGTTGTAAGGTTGTTGTAGATAAAGGTAGTACTAATAATTTGGTATTAGAAGAGATGGTATTAAATCTTGGCTTGAAGAGGTTTCAACATCCTTTTCCTTATTAGATAAGTTGGTTTTTAGATTAACATATGGTGTAGGTATAGGAACAATATTTGGTGAACTTCAACATTGGACCATACAGTGATGAGGTATTGTGTGATGTGGTATCTATGAGTGCTTATCACGTTCTATTGGGAAGACCTTGGAAATTTGATAGGGGATCTATCTATGATTGCAGAAGTAACTTTGTCACAATAGAGAAGGAAGGAAATTTTTTTACTTTGGTTCTCTCGAAGGAGGTAGAGGGGAGAATCGCAAGGAATCTGAGTATTGTGAAGAATTATTGTTCAGAGAAACATAATACAAAGGCTGATTTAAAAAAGATCTTGGAGGAAGATCTGAGAACTGGTTGGTAACATATAGTAGGAAGGGTAAAGTGAAGAAGAAGAATTTTTTCTCTTATCAGATGAAGACTTTTAGTAGAGATAAATAAGATATGTGAAATAAAAGAGGTGGTTCTTTACTACCTGATGTTGATGTGAGGTATGATAGAGAAACTGTAGAGAAGAGTAAGTTGATGGATCTGACAAAAGAAAGAGAAGAAGTAAAGAGAAAAAAGAGTTGCAAATAAAGAGGATATTTAGATTAAGAATGACCATGGGATTTATGTCCTAAATCCTAGATAAGATGCTCATAATTTCCTCTTTTAGAAAAACTTCTTCTCACTAGGGGTGTCTGATGCAAGAGCATCCTTGGGTCATTGGAAATATTCCATCACCCAAAAATATTTCTTTTTAATTTCGTTCTTGTTTCTCTATTTTTGTGTTCTTAGTGACATTCCTTGGTTTTGGATTATCTACTATTGAAGACCTCAGGGTTGTTTATGGGAATCATGTTGTTCTTATGTCTGGTTTCGCACCTCATTTGGATACTTCATTGTGGAGATATTAAAGATTCATGGTCAGTTCTATGAGTTCTTAATGTTCTAATGGTCAGATGAATTTTTTCAATCGTGTGAAGCATTTTCTTGATTAGTGAAGCTTAGTGGCTCATATCACGATGTTCGCAGATCTTTGGTTGATGTCTCTCTTGGATTGTACATCATTTCTAAATCTTAGAATTTATATCTTATGATAAGGGTCCTAACCTATATTTGTACATGTTACATTTTCTTAGTCTTAGAAAATATAATTGTTCTAGCTGACATATGTGTTGTGAAGGCTCTATTTATTGAGGCTCTTGATCTGTGTTTAGGAAGCTCTTAGGCAATTCTCAGGAGATAATCTTGGAAGGTTAGAATTAGTTTTTAGTTCTTATTTTTGTTGTAGTCAGGCATGTATGTTGAAATTTCATAATATGCATGTTGCAGGCCAATGTGATGTAAATAAATGCTTTTGTGATAATGCGAAGATCTGTTGTAGCATCTTGATTGTCTATTATTGTTTTTGAGTTGGTTATTTTGGTTTTGTTGACTCTTGTTGCATGGTTGGACCATATCCATTGGGTAAACTCATGTCATGACCACGTCAATAAATATTAACCATATCTTAAAAAAATTTCTATCACAAACACATATCAATTATCTTTATCTAACTATCCATTAATGAAAGATATTGTAATGATAACACAAACACATGAGAACCATATTTTTATGTGGAAAACCAAATTTGGGGAAAGTCATGATGAAAATCACACTCAGTATATGAATAACCATTTACAAATTTTTAGGTAGTAGGCTAAGGAGCCAACTGCTCCTAAAATAACTTGCAAGCTAAGGTGCACAACCCTAAGGAAAGGTACACAAACTTACAAAATTGAGACTCATGATCCTAGGTAAGATATAGGTCATTACAAGCTACTAAAGAGCCACTATCTTCTAGAAGGCATAGGGAAATGATGAAATTAAAAGATATAGGATATCCTTATCAAACACTCCAACAAATCCGTCAATCTTAGACACTCACACCTATATACTTTTCCTCATTCTCATCATTCTAATTTATCAATCAATCTATTTCTATCCAAATTTATCCATACACACAACTCAAATATTTTTATATTATTCTATATCAACTTGATCATTCAAAAAATAACTAGGACAACCATGATAGAGATAAACATCACTTACACAAAGTTAACCACCAAGAATAATTACACTCAATGTGTTTCACAACAAGAGATAAAGGAGACCCAAATAAATCATAACACACCTTCCAAAAATAATTTGAACAAAGTATGCACACTGCAATATCCATCAAAGTTGGCACTAAAAATATTGTGTAGGAATTAATTATAACACGTTAACTAGTTGGACCAAAACTATTCTCTAGTGGGCATAACTTCATGTGGATCTCAATATGCCATGAAAATATCTATAAAAACCTCTTAAATCTTCCTCCAAATAATATATAGACCAATAAGTCATAAATAAAGTTACAAAATCAACTAAGCCAACTAGAGACTACCACAAACAATAATATCAAGCCCATAGAAACATAACTACACTTGCAAAGAAAACTTACATAATATATGTTAACTAGAACATTGCATAAACATTAGGAGCATGCCCACCAAAATACACATGTGGAAACATCAATGCAAATAAATTTAGAGTGTTCTCCATACTACTCCTCACTATTTATGATAGCCAACCTTATTAGCAACAAACAATAAAACATAACTTCAACAAACCATACATAATAAAACCAAAAGCACAAGCCACCAAATTTTTATGTGGAGCAATGCAATGTATTCTCTCATAAGGATATTATATAGTCTTTCCTACATGTACCAACTTACCATAATTCTAATCTTTTGGATATACCACATAATGAATTATCATCACCAAAGATATTAGAACAACATTTGAACATGAAAAATAGTATTTAAATACTCTTTCTTACATATCAGACTTAAAATGCTCTTTCCTTCATATTTTAGCTTCCCATGTACTAGGCATATTCTATGCATATAATAGGTTGACAACAATCCATTCGGTTGATAGTTTTGACAATAGTGTACTCTACTCTCCCATACACAAACATAAAAAAAACTAAATACTTCTCTCCCATATACACATATGATACTTCTCTTTATTTGGTACAACATTTAACACATAAAATCTATTATCAAGTTAAAATCAAATATGTATGATAGGTTGACATCAATGACAACAATGAGTTAATATTGCTAAAAATCTCCCCCTTTGTCATTGATGGAAATACGAACTAAAATAAATACAACCTAATGACACTCTATCTATACTTTTCTTCCTCTTTGGCATTAAGGACAAATGAAACACGAATAAAAAACATTTTGACAGTATCTTAAAACATCTCTTCCCTTAAGGGTACATCTTTGATATTCTAACAAAAAATAAAGACAAATCTTGCCCTTCCAGTAATAATTTTGATATCAATAACACTCTCCCTATTAGGGACAACTCATTTCTACAAAAAATTTATTACAACAAAAAAAATACAACCTTCAGTGCTTCCCTTGAGAGTAACAACCACATCAACTTAGAAGACGAAAGATAGACATTAAGTCTTCCCCTAGAAAGATGAACTAGATTCTTATGCATCTAGTTTGAACACAAAGTGATGCAATCAAGCTCGAAGGATCCAATAAATGATTGTCCAAACTTGCAGCCAACAACAAGACATTAGCGAAAACATAAAAAAAATAAAGATATGACAATTTATATCAACATATACTTAGATTCAGATTCAATTATGCAAAAAAATAATCAGATTGTTATCGATAACCAAACATTACAATCAACATGCCAAGCTGTAAGGCCTTCTCAGTTAGGGCCCAGAACAATAATAGCATCAACAAGATCCCGCAAGATCCAACATTCTCATTCTACTCTATAGCTAAGTGGAAGAAACCAAATCTAAACTTGTGCTCATAGGCCACCAAGAAATTTGCAATTTCTATCTACCCACTTACAACTATCTACATCAACCTTCAATCTTTCAACTTATCAGATTATCTCTTCCATTATATACCTATCTCTCCTTTCCTAAACATCAACCTAGACTCTATTTTATACAAACTTGCCATAAGTCAACGTCAAGAACACACAACCAACGTGTTTGCCATCAGTCAGCCTCCAATGGTCATTAAATTTGCATAGGAGAGTGAACCAAAAAATATATAGCTCCTCAAATCCCCCACATGAAACCACAAATTAAATGCAGCAATAGGCTAGCCCAACAGATAGCATAAACCACATTGATGATCGAGAACACCCAAAATAGACCACTCGGTGAGAAGTACAACCAAGCCAAGCTCCACTGAATAAACACCACCAAGCAACAAGTCACCAACTGAGAAATCAGTCACTAAGACTAAGAAACCAGTAACTGATGCAGGAACATCCTGGGTGTAAGAGAAATCTTGCATCACCCAAAAATATTTTTGGTTTCTTTTCAATAAGGGCTATTTTGTGCTAAGTTACTATTTTTAGTAATTCTTCTGTTTGATCTTAGAATGTTTTATTTTCTTCCCTGTAGGTTCAATTTGATTGTATTAGCTTGCCAGTAAAGTTTCATTGCCTAATCAAGTCTAGTTTTGTAGATATTAGATATTTTGGTATTGGCAGCAGAGTACAAAAACTTTGAGCTCAGTCTTGAAGGCTTTAGAGGCTCCAAAATGGGGTGAAAGATTTGGCTAACTAGGCAAGCCATAGTAAGGCATTGTAGAGAACTTTATGGCATTTCCAAAATGGGGTTACGACGACCCATCGGGTTAATGGTTGATGAGCTATAGTCTCCGAAAGTTGCGTTACCTGAACTTGAAAATGTTAAAGTTTCTTCAAAAAAATTTTGGGCCCACTCTTGTGTAATAAAAATAATAATAATATCTTAGGATGTTCGGCCTCCAACTTTACGGTTTAACATCTAGAATCTTCTTGGGCGGTTAAAATTGCCTATATATTGAAGGCTCGTAGGGTTGTCTAGTGCAATTTTGGGTTATGTAGCTAGTGGCTCTAGCTTACAGATTATTGTAATAAAATGCCCATGTGGCTGTGCATGTTGCATTTCTAAAGGTGCATGTTATATTTTAGAATATTGTAATTTTATTTCATGGTAGATAATACAAAGCCCATTTCCTATCTTTGCAAATCTTGTTATTCTCAATTTTGTTGTGTATTTATGTTAATAAGGAGAGCACCCTTTATCAAGTGGTATCTTGATGAAGGGTTCTCCCCTTATTAACACAAACACAAAAAATTGAGAATAACAAGATTTGCAAAGATAGGAAATGGGCTTTCTATTATCCAGCATGAAATGAAATTACAATATTCTAAAATATAACATGCACCTTCAGAAATGCAACATGCATACACAAATGGGCATTTTATTACAATAATTTGCAAGCCAGAGCCACTAGCTCCATAACCTAGAACTGCAGTAGACAACCCAACGGGCCTTCAATATATAGGCAATTTTAACCTGCCAAGAAGATTCTAGAAATTAAACCCTAAAGTTTGTGGCTGACCTATTGGAGATTTGTCTCTATGCAAATAGTTGATTGTATGTCTGTCATTGATGACAACATATAATATACAACAATTTTCTATATGTAATTATCAGTATAGACTTTTTGGAGCTATGCATGTTTATTTCCATGGTGTATACATGTTCTAGATGCTATGTGCATTCATGTTGAGTCAGATATGAAGTTTCAGTTGAGTTATGTTAATCAGTTATGGCAGTTACAGTGACTGAAGATTATCTGTGAAGAGCCAATGTAATTACATTATTTCTTGAGCTGCGCCTATCTTTGGGATATGCATTTTTGTATTCATGTTTAGTTATGAGTTAAAGATAATTATCTAAAGGTTCCAAATGTGTTCTATCAGAATCGTGAAGTTAGAGTTAATTTGGTGGAGCCAACTTTGTGATGAGTCATGTCTATTTAGTTTGGGTTGCATGATTCTAATCAGGTTATGTACTTGATGTGGCCGACTAAATAAGTATTAAAGGGACTCCTAAAACTGATGAAGATCACACCTTTTGGGAAGATACTTATAGTAGTTCATTTGTTGAACGCTAAGTGTGAATGATAAGAAAAGAGACAGAAAAAGTACAGAACAAAATGTCCATTGTTTTGGGATAGTAAAGACATTTCATTCATCAAGAAAAGATCTATGTGAAGAAGTGGAAGTTTACAATACACTGGAACTGATCAAGATAGTAGGTCTACTCAAACAATTCATTTATCAAATATAGTGCATATCTATTTTACTAAAGGTTGCAGCCTTCATCATTTTAGCAGTGAGCTTTTTTGGACAGTGAGTCCTCACCCCTAACAGGGTTATTTGTAAAAGACTCCTAACAGGGTCAGACCCTTAACCAAGTCACTGTACTTATTGCATTGTAAAGAACAACTCATAAAAGGGCTGAAAGATCTCCTAACATGGATAATTATACTCAAGTACAGTGCTTTATGGGTGCTAATTCCCACTGGGGTTTTTACCTATTTGGTTTCACCATAACCAAAATTGTTGTATTCTATCTTGTGTGTTAATGCTTAATGTTATTCTGTATTTAATTGAAGAAAAGAATTAAACTAGTTGATAACTGATTCACCCCCCTCTCAGTTACACCTTGGGACTATTCTAACATGACCATCCTAAGATATTATTTTTAATTTTTTTATTACATAAGATTAGGCCCAAACAACTTTGGAACCTAAAAATAAATTTTGAATAAACTTTAACATTTTCAAGTTCAGGTCGCACAACTTCTAGAGACCATAACTCATCAATTGTTGACCCGATGGGTCATCATAACCCCATTTTGGAAATGCCACAAAGTGATCCACAACATCTAACTAAGGATCTCTCAGTCATCCAAAGATTTGACACCATTCAGAGGCTCTAAATCCTTCAAGAATGAGTTCAAAGTTTTTGTACCCTGCTACCAATACCAAAAATATCTAATATCTACAAAACTAGACTTGATCTAGCAATGAAAATTTACTGGAAGGCTGATACAATTAAAGTGAACTTATAGGGAGGAAAATAAAACATTACGAGCTCAAATGGAAAACTTACTAAAAATAGTAACTTTCCAGAAATAGTAACTCAGCACAAAATAGCCCTTATTGAAAAGAAAATAGAAAATATTTTTGGGTAATGCAATATTGCTCTTACACCCAGGATGCTCCTGCATTAGACACCCAGGGTAATTTGAGAACTGACCCATTCACGTCTCAGGTGGTTAAAGGAAAACCAAGACAGTTAACCTCCTTTCTATTTGACCAAATATTCTTCATATGTCCTATTCCTTTTGCTTCTTCCAACACGACTGTCCAAAATGTCTTTAATCTCCTGTCTAGATGAAGTAGTTGCTAGAATATTCCACTATGCTTCTGTGATCTGATCCTCAACACATCCCTCATTATATTCTGTCAAATCTGAAATATTAAACACTGGTGAAACATTGAGTTCACTGGGTAACTCTACTTCATAAGCATTTCCTGAATCATGTTTTTTTAGTGTTTTGCATGGTCCAAAATTCTTCATCTTCGACTTATTATATGTTCCTACTGGAAATCTCTCCTTTCTCAAATGAACCATGACTTCATCTCCCACCTTGAATTCCTTATGCCTCATTTTCTTGTCTGCCTTAGCCTTGTACTATGTATTCATTTTATTAATATGCCGCCTCACCTCCTCATGCAAATTCTTCAAGTGTTCTACAAATTCTTCAGCTTCAGCGCTACATGTCTCTCCATTATCCAACTTTCTTAATTTTGATGCATTTATGGGACTACTTCCATATACTATCTGGAATGGTGATTTACCAGTGCTCCTATTGACAGAATTATTATATACAAATTCTGCATACGATAAAACTAAATCTGATCCCTTTGGTTTATCTCCAACCAAGCATCTCAACAGGTCTCCCAAAATCCTATTCACAACTTTTTTCTATTCATAAGTCTATGGATGGTGTGCTGAGCTGAAATTCAAAATTTTCTTCAAATTTTTCCACAAGGTTCTCAAAAAGTACCCAACAAACTTGGTGTCCCAATATGAAACTATGCTCTTTGGTAATCCATGAAGTCTTACCACTTCCATGAAAAACAATTCTTTTACATGAACAAGATCATTAGTCTTCTTATAAGAAATGAAATATGCCATTTTCAAAAACCTATCCACCACTACAAAGATGGAATCATGCCCTCTCTGAGTTTTCGATAGGCCAAAAACAAAGTCCATACTAATATCCTCCCATGCCTTCTTTGGTACAAGTAATGGCTGCTACAACCTTGTATTCTACTTTGCTCCTTTTCCATCTAGCATACCCTGGAGCCTTGTACAATTTTCTCAACATCCTACTGCAACTGTGGCCAATAATAATTCTCACTAATCAGAGAAACAGTTTTATCTTGCCCAAAATGTCTAGCTAGTCATCCATAATGCTTTTCTTTGATTATATTCTCCCTCATTGAATTCTTTGGAATGCACACCTGACTACCTATGAACAACATTTCATCCTGGATTATGAAATCCAACCATTTCATTCTATCTAGATTAACAATTTCTCGACAAGCTTTCCAAGCTTTGCCAAAATATGGATCTTGAGGATACAAATTATTGAGTTCCTTGAACCCAACAACCTTAATATACATCTCTGTCAGCAAAATTAGTCTTCTTCTAAGGGCATCTGCAACCCTATTATACTTCCCACTCCCGTGTTTCAAAAAAAAGTGCAACTCTGCAAAAACTCAACCCATTTCAAATACCTTTGATTCAACTTTCCCTGACTATTCAAATAGTGATAAGCTTGATTATCAATAAATAAAACAAACTCTTTTGGAAAAAGATAATGTCTCCTCTTCCTCAATGCCTGAAATATAGCATAGAACTCCTAATCATAAATAAAATATTTTCTCTTGGCACCATTCAACTTCTCACTAAAATACGCAATGGGTTTACCTTCCTGACTCAAAAATGCTCCAATAGCATTACCACTAGCATCATAGTCTACTTGAAACACCTTGTTAAAATATGGAAGTGCTAAAATAGGCTATTCTATAACATTTCTTTTTAAAAATTCAAAACTCTTATCTTCCCCTACAGTCCACTTAAACTCTTTCCTACCCCCTCTCATTGTTTCAGTCAAGGGTCCACAGATACTACTGAAACTATGAATAAAATTTCTATAAAAGCTAGCTAAACCATGAGAATATCTTACCTCAGTAGCACTCCTTGGGGTAGGCCATTCGAGGATAGCCTGCACCTTCTTTGGCTCTATTTTTAGACCTTCTACTGAGACTACAAATCCCCAATACACTAATTCCTTCTTCACAAAAATGCACTTCTTCAGATTAATCAACAAATTCTCTTCTCTTAACCTCTCAATCACCTTACAAATATGCATCATATGTTCTTCCAATTTATTACTAAAAATCAAAATATCATCTAGGTACACAATTACAAACTTACCCAGAAATTCTTTTTATAGTTCATTCATTTTGCGCATGAATGTGTTTGGTGCATTGGTTAGCCAAAAAGGCAAGACTAACCACTCATACAAGCCATCCTTAGTCTTGAAGGTTGTCTCCATTCATCTCCTTCTTTGGTCCTGATTTGGTGATATCCACTCTTAAAATCTATGTTTGTGAAATACTCACCTCCTCTCAAACAATCCATAATATCATCCAATCTTGGCAAGGGAAACATGTACTTGATAGTGATCTTATTGATACATATCCTCCATTATCCATTTTTCTTTGGTGCTAATGCTGTTCGTACAACACATGGACTCAAGCTCTCTCAGATTAATCCATTCTACAATAACTCATGCACTTGTCTATTTAATTCCTCACTATTTGTTGGAGTCATCCTATAGGCTTCCTTGTTTGGCAAACTGGCCCCTGGAATCAATTCCATATGATGGCTGATCTTTCTCACTAGTGGTAATCCATGAGGTACATTATCAGAAACAATATCCTGAAACTCCTCCAACAAGTCTGCAACTTCTGCAGGTACATCTTCTACTTCTTCTTTACCCACTTTTGGAATTAGGGAAAAACACATATGCTCATGTGTCATACCTTCTAAGAGATTTCTTCCATCAACTAAACAAATTCTGGCATTACTACATACCTTTTCTCTTGTTTCCTTCAATGGCTTCAGCTTGTGTTAGACTCCATCCTTTGTCAAAGAATAATTATTAGCATGACCATCATGTATGGCATGCTTTTCAAACTGCCAAGGCCTTCCCAACAACAAATGACATGCATTCATAGGGATGATATCGTAAAGTACCTCATCTCGGTAACTTCCAATCTTGAACTTCACTAAGCACTGCTCGTCGACCAGGACTTTGTGGTCATTCCGCACCCAGGAAATTCTATATGGACATGGGTGTTTTTTCCTTTTTAGCTTCAACTTTGTGACCATTTCTTCTGATATCAAATTATTAGTGCTTCCACCATCAACAATCACATCACAAAAGTTATCCTCGCACTTGCATCTAGTGCGAAATAGGCTCTTCCTCTGATCTTAGTTTTCCTCTTCATTTATCAAGATCCTTCTAACAACTAGGCTTTATCCTCTCTCTGTTGTCAAGTTGACTTCGTGAGGATGCATAACTTATTTTGTGTTGTCATCATGGAAACAAAGTCATACTAAGTTTCAGTCAAAGATAACTTAGAAGATAAAATGACTAAGTATGGAAAACAAGATAGATAGAATTATACAGCGATCAACACATCAGTGCATGTGCAAGAGATCAAATTAGAGTATGTATTTTCAGGTATATGTTCTATGTGATGTATACATACTAATTATAGACATGCATGGTACGTCATGATAGTACAGAGAAGTTACAGATAGATCAGTAGACCAGCAATCCAGAAGACAGAGCATGAAAGCTGACTAAGTGTTTTGATTAGCGTATATTATTTTGTTATGTAAAGTCCAAGAACCTATGATAGTATGTTTGTAATGATGTAATTAATAATGTTGTAAACACGCTTAAGCTAATTAGTTTGGAAGCGTTGTGTATTATGTTTTAGGGCCGACCATAAGTCTTGTTTTTGGTCGCCTCTATTTGGGTATGAACATATAAGTATGCAATGTAAAGTTATTTTACAAGTGTCGAATAATATGCAGAAGTAAGATATATAAAAGTAGTATAATGAAGTCAGTATGAGATAAATCTCTTTAAGAGAGTAAGAGCATCTGCACATAAATGGAACTGATCAGACAACAGTGTCATCACAATAGTTCATTTTTGATATAGTGTATATCAACTATCAAAAGGTTGTAGCATTCATCTTATTGGGAAGTGAGCTCAAGTAGTGAGCCAAACACCTTTAATAGGTTTTTGTAATAGACTCCTAATAGGGTCTAAGACTCCTAATAGGGTCATTGTACTTGGATTATAAATACTACTTCTAACAGGGCAAAGGAACTTTAACAGGCTCATTATACTAGTGCAATATTTGTGGGTACTAATTCCCACCAGGGTTTTCCCTGTAATCATATCATGTGTTATGTGTTCTTGTATTGAGATTTATTGGATGTATATTTGATTTATGCTTAAGTTTCTGAAATATAATAAATAGACAAACACTGATTCACCACCCCCCCCCCGCTCAATGT
>MU226786.1:148532-165451 GCA_018584345.1 Thuja plicata
AGCTAAAGCTTTGGCAATGATCTTGTAGAAGACATTCAACAAAGTGATGGGCCTCCAATTGCAGATATCCTCCAGATCACCAGACTTAGGTATGAATTTTATATTCCCTTTGTTAATTATGTTACCCTAACTTTTGTTGTGAAAAGCTTCGAGGTAAACTTTGTGCAAGTCAGGACCCACAGCATCCCAAAGGTGTTTGTAGAATTCACAGGGGAAGCCATCGCATCTCAGAGATTTATCATTGGCCATAGAGAAAGCTGCCTCTTTAAGGTCTGAGATGGTAAGCATTTGTTCACAGAAGGCACGCTTCTCAACCGCTAGGCAGTTTGGAGTAACAACAATACAAGCCTTGAGAGCTTCATCCCGAGCAGCCAAATTGCCCTGAGAAGCAAAGACTTTCTCATAGTGCTGGACAAAGGCCTAAAGAATGGCCGGAAGTGTAGTAAGGGTTTCAGATCCTTGCTTGATCTTTTGAATACCAACATTAGTATGACGAGCTTTGAGAGCCTGAAAAAACTCCTTGGAGGCTTTGTCGCCCACCTTCAACCAATGGAGGCAGACTTTGATTTGAGCACCACGCATAGCATAGGCATCAGCAATTTGATTCTCATGGTGAAGCTGGGCCAGCTTAAGCTGGAGATTGGTATCGAAGGGGTTCAATGTAATCACTTCAGCAGTGCTACGTAGAGCCTTAGTATTAGCTTCATAAGCACGCTTTCTATAACAGGCTAGCTGACAGCCATAAATGTGAAGAAACCTCACAGTGCAGGAAATGGCGTCATTCCACCACTAAATCCAACCAGTATCACTATGGGGTCGAGGTGCTAAATTCCAAACTTGAAGAATGTGGGCTATAGTGGAATTGTACGTCAGCACAGATGTGTTAAGAAAAAATTGCATCTGCACAGCTCTCCTGGCGTAGGACTACCAAGTAATGGAAAAGTAAATGGGGAAGTGATCTGACAAGGTAAAATCTATCAGAGGAATGACAGGTAGGCCTCAATCTTCAGAAAAGGAGAAAAAAATTGAGCCGTTATCATAGCACGATCCAGTCTCTTAAATATGCAGTCAAAGCCAACTCTAAAATTAGACCAAGTATGCCAGACCCCACCCTATTGGCGGCGGTTAGCATTGGGATCAAAAAGGCCTAATTTATTGCACATGTGATACCAAGCTTCTCTCTCCCTAACTGTCCAGTGAAAAGGCAAAATTCCTTCCTTGTCAGAGGCCAACTCAACCATATTAAATTCCCCACATATAACCCAAGTAGTTGGAGGCAAGTTGTCTGCTAGCCAGTACCATAATTGAGATCTTTCGACAGCATCATTGGGGGCGTAAACATTAATTACACCAAAAGAATGATTATGCAGAGATAGAAAAATCTAGGTTACACATTGCATCGGATCAGATCCATGCGCAATAACACAAGAATGAAGGTGAGGTGACAGAATAGTAATGACACCGCCTTTGCTAGCTTCATGCTAAGAAGAAAAGACAATACTGTTCGGCCATATGACACGACAGGCAGAGTTAAGCAAAAACCCAGAAATTTTAACTTCTTGTAAACAAAGCACGTCCAGATTCTGAAGTCTACGACGAGTATCATGAATATAGTATTTTCTAGAGAGGTCAGTTAGACCTCGCACATTCCAGGACAAAAAAATCATAAAAAATCTTGCATGGCTTCCTCGTCCCCAAGAGAGGAGAAGCTATTCTGCAAGTAGGCTGGAACAGAACCAAAGTTGGGGAGAAATTCTCCAGACGAGGTGAACCACCTTTTATCTGGGTCATCCGTGTGTCCATCAGGACTGCGAGACTGATGCACAGCCCTGGAAGTAGGCAAAGAAACTGTTGGCAGTGCAAGCACCACTTCTGGAGTGGATGGCTTTGCAGCTGAACTCTTCCCCTGTGTAACAGGGTTTGAAACAAAGGGCACCACTGGTGGCGCATCAACTGGCGAAGAATGACCAACGGGCGCATCTGGAGATGGCAACATAGCAGCAGAGGCTGGTGTCATCTTAGGGACTAAGGCATTCTGGCCTTTACACAAACTGTAGTCCATTCTTCTTTTTTTCCAGCATCGGTGGCTTTGACCGGCGTGTCTTTAGGTGCAGGTTTCACCCAAGGGGTAGCCAACAGGCAATATTTGATCTTGTGCTCTACTGATTGACACCGATAACAGGTGTTGGGCAGATTCAAATAAAGCACCTTTTGAGAGATAGTGAGAGCACTAATCTGAATTTCAATAGTGTCCTTAAGGTCCCTAGAAAGGTTGTCCTCAACACAGACCCACTTCTGGGGATGGGCATTGAAACATTTGTCATGCTCCATGACAATGACTTTGCTAAGGGTCTCAGTAATAGACTCAATAAATGGCCAGCATGGAAAAGGGAGGCCAAGGAACTTGACCCAAACTGGAACCCTAATTTTTTTGTTGTCTGAGACACTAAAATCTCAAGACCATTTCTGAAAAACTAACAGGGAGGACCTAACAGTCCAGGGTCCACGGTTAAAAACTGCTTCCGCCTGAGAAGGGTTAGCAAACCGGAAAAGAAAAAAACCTTTGGTAAGGTTTTGCACACCATCAAGATGGACCCCATGAGGGGTCCAACTCTTGTTGACCCAATCTTTAAGAATACTTTCAGGAGGAGTACGACCCACAAAATATCCAATCAACATATGCTTTTCTAACCATTCACAAGCAGAATCAAATTCCTGTGGATTAAGAACAATATTAGGGTTACCTCGTGAAAGACCTTTAGGACAAACTTGCAGGGATGTTTGTTCAGAGGAGTCACCATGGCTATCTGAAGCTTCAACTCGTGCACCAGCAGCAACTGCTGGGCCGAAGTTGGCCGGAGCCATACTAAAAGCTAACCCTAATGCAAAAAAGATCCCACAGTAAATGTGGTATGACAGATGGATGGCCCAGAGCGAAAACACAGACAGGACCAATATCTTAATTTTGAAAGTATGGTGTAAATGTGCCATTTTTGAAAACCTATCTACTACTACAAAATTGGAATCATGCTCTCTCTGAGTTCTCAGTAGGCCAAGAACAAAGTCCATACTAATATCCTCCCATGGATTCTCTAGTACAGTTAATGGCTGATACAACCCTATATTCTTCTTAACTAATTTTTCCATCTGGCATACCTTGCAGCCTTGTAAAAATTTCTTAACATCCTTCTGCAACTGTGGCCAATAATGATTCTCACTAACCAGAGAAATTTTTTTATCTCACCCAATATGTCCAGCTAGTCCTCCACTATGATTTTATTTGATTAGATTCTCCCTCATGGAACTATTTGGAATGCACAACTGACTACCTTTGAATGATATTTCATCCTAGATTATGAAATCCAACCATTTCATTCTATCTAGAGTGACAGGTTCTCTACAAGATTTCCAAGCTTTGCCAAAATAAGGGTCTTGAGGATACAAACTCTTGAGTTTCTTGAACCCAACAACCTCAATCTACATCTCTATTAGAAAAATAAGTCTTCTCCCAAGGGCATCTGTAACCCTATTAGACTTCCCACTACCGTGTTTCAAAACAAACGTGTAACTCTGCAAAAAATCAACCTATTTCAAATGTCTTTGATTCAACTTTTCCTGACTATTCAAATATTGCAAAGCTTGATGATCAGTAAATAAAATAAACTCTTTTGGAAAAATATAATGTCTCCACTTCCTCAATGCCTAAACTATAGCATAGAACTCCCGATCATAAACACAATATTTTCTCTTGGCATCATTCAACTTCTCACTAAAATAAGAAATCGGTTTACCTTCCTGACTCAAAATAGCTCCAATAGCATTACCACTAGCATCACAGTCTACTTGAAACACCTTGTTAAAATATGGAAGTGATAAAATAGGCTGTTCTGTAACTTTTCTTTTCAAAAATTTAAAACTCTTATTTGCCCCTATAGTCCACTTAAACTCTTTCCTATCTCCTCTTGCTGTTTCAGTCAAGGGTCCACAGATATTACTGAAACTATGAATAATTTTTTTGTAAAATCTAGCCAAACCATGAAAATATCTTACCTCAATATCACTCCTTGGGGTAGGCCATTCAAGAATAGCCTGCACCTTCTCTGGGTCCATTTGTAGACCTTCTAGTGAGACTACAAATCCCAGATACACTAATTCCTTCTTCACAAAACTACACTTCTTCAGATTAATCAGAAAATTCTCTTCCCTTAACCTCTCAAACACCTTATGAATATGCATCATATGTTCTTCCAATGTCTTATGATATGATTCATATTCATAAGGTGTTTGAGAGGTTGTGTTCCATTCATCTCCTTCTCTGATCCTGATTTGGTGATATCCACTCTTAAAATCTATGTGAAATACTCAGTTCCACTCAAACAATCCATAATATCATTCATTCTTGGAAAGGGAAATATGTACTTGATAGTGATCTTATTGATAGCTCGAGAATATGTACACATCCTCCATTCTCCATTTTTATTTGCTGCTAATACCGTTGGTACAACACATGGACTCAAGCTCTCTCGAATCAATCCCTTCTACAATAACTCATGCACTTTTTTGTTCAATTCTTCACTCTCTGTCGGATTCATCCTATGGGCTGCGTTGTTTGGAAAACTATCCCCTGGGATCAAGTCCATCTGATGAATGGTATTTTTCACTATTGGTAATCCATCTGGTACATTATCAAAAATAATATCTAGAAACTCCTCCATCAAGTCTGCAACTTCTACAGGTACATCTTCTACTTCTTCTTTACCCAATTTTGGAATTAGGGAAAAACACATATGCTCATGCCTCATACCTTCTAAGAAATTTCTTCCATCAACTAAACATATTCTAGCGTTACTACATACCTTTTCTCTTGTTTTCTTCGATGATTTCAGCTTGTGTCAGACTTCATCCTTTGTCAAAGAATAAGTATTATCATGACCATGATGTATGGCACGCCTGTCAAACTTCCAAGGTTTCCCTAGCAACAAATGACATGCATCCATGTGGATGATATCGTAAAGTACCTCATCTCTGTAAGTTCCAATCTTGAACTTCACTAAGCACTTCTCATTGACTAGGACTTTGTAGTCATCTTGCACCCAGATAAGTTTGTATGGACGTGGGTATTTTTCCCTTTTTAGCTTCAACTTTGTGATCATTTCTTCTGATACCAGATTATCAATGCTTTCACCATCAATAATCACATCACAAAACTTATCCTTGCACTTGCATCTAGTGTGAAATAGGGTCTTCCTCTGATCTGGGCTCTTCTCTTCATTTATCTGGATCCTCTTGATAACTAGGGTTTATCCTCCTATCCATCCTTCCTTGACATTGTGGGCTTTCATAGGCTTAGTGTCCTTCTCCGCAATGGAAAGATGTCCCACAAAAAATGCCTCTTCTTGGTCCTTTCCCTCTTCCCCTTCCTCTCTGATCCCTATTATTTTGATTACAAGAATGATTGAAATTATTTCCCCTCTAAATTTGATTTCTACTTGACTCACCATTCCTTTTTTGATCTTCCTTTGACTCTGTAAGACCATCCACCAGATCTTCCACCACGACCTCTTCCAGCTTTCTTTCTTTCAAAATTCTTTTTCGACTTCTCTTCCACTCTTAGAGAAAACTAGTATGCCTCTTCAATGTTGGTCAAATCATCTAGACTAAAATCCTCCTGAATACTTGGCCGCAATCCATAAAGCTAATAGGAAACTTTTTCCTTCTTAGGTTCTGCATGACTTATTCTAATGAGGACTCGGTAGAACTCTTTTGTATACTCCTATGCAGATTTTCCTTCTTGCTTCAACCCTTGCATTTTTCTCAGCAAATATAGCTCATAAACAATGGGAATGAACTATTTCTTCAACTTCTCCACCATTTGGTTCCATCTTGTGATTTTCTCCTTTCCTCTTCTATTTCTTTCCAACTGAATCTCCTCCCACCAAATTTTTGCATGGCTCTTCAGTTTGGCCTTCGCAAATTTGACTTGATCTGGGTCTTCGAGATCTTCATACTCAAAATATTGTTATAGATCATTGATCTAGTCAATCAAATGCTCTAGGTTAATATTTCTTGAAAACATGGGAACTTCAATCTTAGGTCTCTTTCCAATCTTGGAAATGGCTCTCAAAATCCTATCGTGTTCAGGATCTCTAGGTGCTTCTGGTGCTTCCTGGTCACCTTGTCCTTCTTGTTTGGATTCCTAATCACTTACATCTCTAACCACAATATTCATTCCTCTACATATCTCCTCTTGCAACACTTGCACTTTCCTCTAGAGGACTCTAAATCCCTCTTCTTTCAGTCCTCCAGCTCTTCCACCACGATTCCTTCATGGAGCCATTTTTGGCTCTTATCGCCCGAACCCACAACCACAATCCTGGTGCAAAATGCTTCATAGTCAGCGATCAGTATACACACTTAGGAAACCTGGCTCTGATACCACTTGATGAAGGGTTCTCCCCTTATTAACACAAACACACAACAAAATTAAGGATAACAAGATTTGCAAAGATAGGAAATGGCTTTCTATTATCCACCATGAAATGAAATTACAATATTCTAAAATATAACATGCACAGCCACATGGGCATTTTATTACAATAATCTGCAAGGCAGAGCCACCAGCTGCATAACTCAAAACTGCCCTAGACAACCCTACATACCTTCAATATATAGGCAATTTTAACCACCCAATAAGATTCTAGAAATTAAACCCTAAATTTTGAGGCAGATAATCCTAAGATATTATTATTTATTTTTTTATTACATAAGAGTAGGCCCAAACAAATTCGGACCCAAAAAGAAATATTGAAGAAACTTTAACATTTTTAAGTCCACGTAGCACAACTTCGAGATACCATAAATCATCAACCATTGATTCGATGGGTCGTCATAACACCATTTTGGAAATGACATGAAGTGCTCTACAATGTTTGACTAGGTCTTTCCTAGTCATCCAATTTTTTTCCCCCATTCAGAGCCTCTAAAGCGTTCAAGATTGAGTTCAAAGTTTATGTACCCTATTGCCAATACATAAAATATCTAATATCTACAAAACTAGACTTGATGTGGCAATGAAACTTTACTAGTAGGCTGCTACAATCAAAGTCAACCTCCAAGGAAGAAAATAGAACATTCTGAACTCAAATGGAAAACTTACTAAAAATAGTAACTTTCAAGAAATAGTAACTCAGCACAAAATAAGCCTTGTTGAAAAGAAACCAAAAAATATGTTTGGGTGACGTAGGATTTCTCTTACACCCAGGATGCTCCTACATCAAACACCTGGGGTAATTTGAGAAGTGACCCTATCACGTCTTAGGTTGTTAAAGGAAAAATAAGATGGTTAATCTCCTCCCTTTCATAGCCATGATGAATCTTCTACATGTCACTCTTTCCATTTGACCAAATATTATTCATATGTCATGTTCCTCATGCTTCTGCCAACACGAATGTCCAAAATGTCTTCAATCTCCTCTGTAGCTGAAGTAGTTGCTGGAATATTCCACTGTGCTTCTGTGATCTAATCTTCAACACCTCCCTCATGATATTCTATCAAATCTGAAATGTTTAACACTAGTGAAACATTGAGTTCACTCGAAAACTCTACTTCATAAACATTTCCTAAATCAATCTTCTTTAGTATTTTGCATGGTCCAAACTTCTTCATCTTCAACTTATTATATGTTCCTGCTAGAAATCTCTCCTTTCTCAAATGAACCACAACTTCATCTCCCACCTGGAATTCATTAAGCCTCCTTTTCTTGTCCGCCTTAGCCTTGTACTATGTATTCATTTTATTAATATGATACCTCACCTCCTCATGCAAATTCTTCAAGTGTTCTGCAAAGTCTTTAGATTCAGCACTACTTGTCTCTCCATTGTCGAACTTTATTAATTTTGATGCATTTTTTGGACTACTTCCATATACTATCTGGAATGGTGATTTACCAGTGCTCCTACAGACAAAATTATTATATGCAAATTTTTCCTGTGGTAAAACCAAATCCCATCCTTTTGGTTTATCTCCAACCAAGCATCTCAACAGGTTTCCCAAAGTCCTAATCACAACTTCTGTCTATCCATCATTCTGTGTATGGTGTGTTGAGCTGAACTTCAAATTTGTCTTCAAATTTTTCCACAAGGTTCCGTAAAAGTACCCAAAAAACTTGGTGTCCCCATCCGAAACTATACTCTTTGGTAATCCATGTAGTCTTACCCCCTCCCTAGAAAACAATTCTGCTACATGAACAACATCATTAGTCTTCTTGGAAGGAATGAAATGTGCCATTTTCGAAAACCTATCCACTACTACAGAGATGGAATCATGCCCTCTTTAAGTTCTCGGTAGGCCAAGAACAAATTCCATACTAATATCCTCCCATGGCTTCTCTGGTACAGGTAATGGATGATACAACCCTATATTCTACTTCACTACTTTTTCCATTTGGTGTACCCTGCAACCTTGTAAAAATTTCTTAACATCCTGCTACAACTGTGGCCAATAATAGTTCTCACTAACCAGAGAAACAATTGTATTCACCCAAAATGTCCAGCTTGTCCTCCACTATGATTTTATTTGATTAGATTCTCCCTCATGGAACTCTTTGGAATGCACAACTCACTACCTTTGAAGGGTAAAAACACAAAGTTGTGTCACATTTTAGGACCACTTATCAGCACAGCTAAATTTGAGTATTTCTAAATAAAAATTATTTTTTGTCAAACATATGGTCTAGCTAGATTCATTCTAGTTAAGCTAGATAAGTGGTTAAACTTTTCCAATTGAAAATCTCTATTAAATTCATGTTTTATACTGATTACCAAAGAAATAAAATTATTCCATAAAATTGATGTTTCAATAACCCCTACTCTTTTTACTGATGTTTTTAAAAAATATATAAAATACCCTTTTGTAGAGCTCAGAGTCAAGATTATTGTCATATAAAGTTTATAGTATTCTGATTTGATCTAATATATTATAATTTCAAAATACAACAAGTAGGTATTTTAACATTTGAGAAGATGTTACTTCAAATAGGTAAAAAAATAGTAAATCATATCAACAAAATTTAAAATTTATATTTAACACTAGAGAAGAGAGTCCTCTTTAAGGATATGTAATTCTTTTTTTTGAATAGTGTAGATTTGATAGCGGAATTTTTGTGGGAGATGAAAACTGTCGATTTCAGAGAGTTCAACTTTGAGCAGTTATAACAGAGAAAATATACATTGGAAAACAATCTTTCTTCTTTTTTGCACTAGCTATACATTTTATCTATAACATATTTTGAAATCAGGGCAACAATAGATTATTTGCATATACTTGTTTGGTGGGAACTAGGCCCCATATTTTCAGCAGTTTTTAGAAATTGAAAACTGGACTTCAAAAATGAAAAAGCTATGTCAATTATTGTTCAATTTTTAAAAAAAAAAATTATAGTCATAAACCTCATGCATTTTTACACATTTTATCAGTTTACATCATCCTCAAATTCTAAATACAAATGCCACTTTTTATGTCATTAAAGTTGAACAGTTTGCATGATGTGGTCCTTTTCCTTTATAAAAGTGTGACATAGGTTTATACTTTTACCCTGAACAACATTTCATCCTGGATTATGAAATCCAACCATTTCATTCTATCGAGAGTAACAGGTTCTCTACAAGATTTCCAAGCTTCGCCAAAATCTAGATCTTCAGAATACAAACTCTTGAGTTCCTTGAACCAAACAACCTCAATCTGTATCTCTATCAACAAAATCAATCTTCTGCTAAGGGCACCTGCAACCCTATTAGAATTCCCACTCCTGTGTTTCAAAAAAAAAGTGTAACTCTACAAAAACTCAACCCATTTCAAATGCCTTTGATTCAACTTTCCCTGGCTATTCAAATATTGCAAAGCTTGATGATCAGTAAATAAAAAAAACTCTTTTGGCAAAAGATAATGTCTCCACATCCTCAATGCTTGAAATATAAAATAGAAATCCTGATCATTAAAAATAATATTTTCTCTTGGCATCATTCAACTTCTCACTAAAATAAGCAATGGATTTACCTTCCTTACTCAAAACTACTCCAATAGCATTACCACTAGCATCACAATCTACTTGAAACACCTTGTTAAAATTTGGAAGTGCTAAATTAGGCTGTTCTGTAAATTTTCTTTTCAACAATTAAAAACTCTTATCTACCCCTACAGTCCACTTAAACTCTTTCCTATCCCCTCTCCTTGTTTCACTCAGGGGTCCACATATAGTACTGAATCTGCGAATAAAATTTCTGTAAAAGCTAGCCAAACCATGAAAATATATTACCTTAGTAGCACTCCTTGGGGTAGGCCATTTGAGGATAGCATGCACCTTCTCTGGGTCCATTTTTAGACCTTCTGCTGAGACTACAAATCCCAGATACACTAATTACTTCTTCACAAAACTCCACTTCTTCAGAATATTCAGCAACTTCTCTTCCCTTAACTTCTCAAACACCTTATGAATATGTATCATATGTTCTTCCAATGTCTTACTGAAAATCAAAATATCATCTAGGTACACAATAAAAAACTTACCCAGAAATTCTTTTAGTACTTCATTCATGAGCCACATGAATGTGCTCGGTGCATTGGTTAGCCCAAAAGGCATGACTAACCACTCATACAAGCCCTCCTTTGTCTTGAAGGTTGTCTTCCATTCATCTACTTCTCTGGTCCTGATTTGGTGATATCTACTCTTTAGATCTATCTTTGTGAAATACTCAGCTCCACTCAAACAATCCATAATATCATCCATTCTTGGCAAGGGAAATCTGTACTTGATAGTGATCTTATTGATAGCTCAAGAATCTGTACACATCCTCCATTCTCTATTTTTCTTTGGTTCTAATAGAGCGGGTACAACACATGGACTCAAGCTCTCTCAGATCAATCTCTTCTGCAATAACTCTAATACAACTTCCTTTTAGATACAAATTTCTCCCTAAAGAAGTGATATCAGGTAGAAATGTATTTAGTCCTTGAATGCATAAGCAAACTCTATGAAAATTGATAGCACTTGTATTATAAAATATAAGGGTAATTGCTTCATCATATACAACCTTGATATCTTTTACAGTTTGTTTCATCCATAACACTTGTGTACAAAAAGATGCTCACACAATATATTTTTCTTCTACTATAGATAATGCCACTTAATCCTTCTTCTTGCTTATCCAAGAGACCGACTTGTCTCCCAAGAAAAATACACCTCCACTTGTAATTCTTTTTTCATCTACAAATTTAGCCCTATCAAAGTTAGTAAAATATTTCAAAGAAAATTTATTATCCATCTTATATCATAATCCGAAGTCAAAATTTCCTTTCAAATATCTGAATATCCTTTTTACTTCCTTCTTATGTGATTACTTAGGGTTGACTTGATATCTTGTAACCAAACAAACTACCTACATAATATCTAGTCTTAAAGTGGCAAAATAAAAAAATCCACCAATCATACATCTATAAAGTTATTGATCAACATTCAAATATTCATCATCCTGGTTGAATTATTGTCAGTCACCATGATGGTTGAACTAGTATACAATCATATATTCTAAAATTTTTCAAGATCTCCCCCAAATATTTGGTTTGAGAAATGAAAATACCATCTTTCAATTGAGTAACTTGAAGACCAAGAAAGAAATATAATTCACCAATCATAGATATTTCAAATTTCATCTACATTTTCTTAGAAAAACTCTTGCAAACATCATCTCTACCAAATATAATTTCATTAACATAGACTAACTACAATCAACAACTTGTCACCTTCAACTTTAAAATAGAGATTACTATTTGTGTTATATTTCTTAAAATTGTTCTACAATAGATACATGTCCAACCTTGTATACCAAGCGCTAGGAGCTTTCTATAGTCCATAAAGTGTTTTCTTGATCTTGCAAACCATATTTGAACTATCTAACAAACGAAACCCATCTGGTTGCTTAATGTAAACTTCTTCTAGTTTTCCAATTAAGAATGTAACAATCCAAATTCTTAACATAAATTAAATTCATATAAATATTGAAATAAAGAGGCATGAACTAGAATTAAATGCAAAAATGGAAAAGTAATTAAACACTAATGTTCTAGTAATTTTTTTAACATAATTTAAGCAATTGAATTAAAATGAAACATAAAATTTCTCAAAGGAAAGACATCTTATCATGATTCATTTTTATCATTTAAATTGACATAAAATACGAAGTAGGTGGAGAATCTTACTATAAGTGTACCAACATTATTGAATCATGTTATGTCTTTATTGAATGTACTTCATTGTAACATGTGACTGGAAAAGAATCACTATGGAATTTTACCACCCAACCAAAGATCTACTACTTATCCCCCTTGTACACTTCCTACTCAAAGTTGCCCGAGCCTATTCAAGGGATGTAAACATGGTGATGAACACGCCATTTGAATTTGGTCTATGATCCTATATAACTCTAGTCCATCATAATCTATAGCTACTCTTAACTAGTATGACCTCTGACTAGGAATGTATTCAGAACAATACAAAGTGACTAGTTCACTAGCATAGCTTAGTGTACCTTAGCTAAGTATTTCTAGGTGAAAGAATGTATAGGACGTGTATTCAAGTTATTCACCCTACTCAACTTGGGTTTTACTTCTCGATAGAAACTTAGTTATCTAGATCATAACCACACAAGTCTCACAACTTAACTAGTCTTAATATTTTTGGATGATGTACCTAATAAACACATGCACTTAATCAGCAGTAAGGTTCCTAATCATTTTTGTATGGATGCTAGACAAATTTACTTACTTAGAAATTAATAACATTGACCCTTCATTCTGGGCTATCATATGAACAAGGACCGTGTCTTGCAACTTGTATGATGAGTCTTTTAGGAACACAGGCTTACTATCTGTAGCACTCCCACATTATTCTATGTCATAGTTGTCCATTATAACCTGTAGATGTCCAAAATCGTCCTTATATTAATTTAATTAATATTCCCATAACATTATAGTTAATTTTAATTAATTATATTTTTTATATTCTTCTATCTATTTAATTAAATTTATTTAATTAAATATGATTCATTCTCCTAAGTATTTGAATCTAATTTAAATACTACCTCTTTTAATGTATTAAATCTTATTTAATACATTACCCTCCATAAATCCCCTTTTAAATAAATTTTAAATTTATTTATTTCCTCACATTTTTAATATTCTTCTAAACCACAATTAATTCAAATTTAATTTGGATTAAAATTAATAAAACCTATTAATCCTACCTATCAACCTACTCTATTCCTACCCTACCCTACCCTACCAATTCCTCTTAATAATCCTACTTTCTCACTTAAGCACACACTAATCACACTTAAGGTGTGATTCCTACACCTTTTAGCACTAATAGAGTGCTCACACATGTGTGAGAAACTCCTCAAAAAGGAAGCCACCAACTTCCTTAAAGGCAACCACCCTCTTGTCCCCCATTCCATTCCCCAAGGGTTGCTCACACATGTGTGAGAAAACCTTGAGCCTCTCAAACCTTAAAGGCTTGGGTTGACTTTTGCATGGCTTGTCCTTTTTGCCCTTGTGTCCTCTATGTGGCATCTAGGTGGATGCCACATATGATCCACCTCATTCAAATCCCTTTTTTCCCCCCAAAACTCTATAAATAGAGGCTCTTGCCAAGAGCAAACCATCTCTTATTTTTGCATTGTTATCATGCCATTTTAGTTCTAGAGCATTTAGCATTTCTCATAGCAATACTAATTCTTAGATCATGTTTATTGCATTTTAAATCTAGAAATCACATGCTAGGATAATGGAATGAATCTTAGATAGTTTTTGTTCATCTTGCATATCAATCTAGATTAACATTGCATCCATATTATCATTTGTGATGGCTTTGAGACAAGTTCTTCATACTTTTTCTTGAAGCTTTTCACTCTTTTAGTTGCATTCTTAGATCAAATAGTGGGATTAAGTTATTGTGTTGGGAGATCACACCCACAATAATCTCTAAGAGCAAATCAACAAGGCATTGGGTGCCCTTGTTTGGCTCATCGGAGGTTGTGGTGAGAGTATTTGTTTTGGGATTTCATTGTTTAACATGCGAACCCTCTTTGAATCTTGTTTTCTAATGGCTAATCTTGGTGTTTGCATGTTTTAGTGTTGTTCCTTGCAGGTGTACTTTTTATCACATATATTTTGGTACGCCCGGTGGGAGCCACGTCCCTTTTTTCTAACATTTTTTGCAGATTTCCCGCGGATCAAAAAAATTCAAACGCAGACCCGTCTTCGCTCTGGAGTCGCCGTCTCCGCAGATTGTCATTTGTAAAAACTCGGCCGTCTGCGCAGATCACCGTCTGCGCATAAAGTCCACCGTCTCCGCCTGTTTAAAAGCAGTTTCTAAAACTTTGTTTTAAAATTGATTTTTATTAGTTTTTAGTGTTTAACTCTTGGGTTTCTAACAGGGATACACTTTTTAAGAGTTAAATGCTGTCAAAATTAATGAAAATGTCTTTTTTAAGTCTTAATGAATCTGCTTGTTTTATATAAAATCTGACTGTGTATCTTTTGTCGTCTGCGCAGGTATTCCTACGTCTTCGCAGATCACCGTCCGCGAAGATCACCGTCTGCGCAGATCACCATCTAAGAAACTCAGCCGTCTACACCTGTTTTCCAAAACTTGTGTTTTTTAATACATTTTGACATTCCAAAACTACTAACCAGTGTATTGCAGGTTCCGAGATCTATGTTTTTGGGATTTTAATGAGCTTGTATGATTAAACACATGTTTTGAATGCAAATTTGATAAAATGAATCTCATATCAATCTTGAATGCTTAAGGAAATCAACCACATCCAATCTTGAATGACATAAGGCAAAAAAACACACATTTACAAGCTTTTTATTTGCTGAGTGGGAAAAGAATTGAACATGTATGATTAAACACACTATTGTGTCTTTTGTTTAGATAGAAAACACATCGTTGCTCTAATTAGGTTCAATTTGGAAATGAATTCTTCTTGGTGTGTTTGAAGAAGTGTTTTTCAACACTTCTTTCAAGCTATTTGTCATAGATTAAATCCCTTAAATTAAATGACGCTTTTATTAAACTATAGCCGTATCCTCTCCCCTCGCCTTCGCGAATCTTGGGTGAAGAGAAAGCTTAGCTTAATCAAGCCTCTAGAGAGGCCTGTCTAGAGGGATCGCTTCCCCTTTAGAGGACGAGCTCAAACCAGTAATCCCTTCGATCGGTATAGAAACAAGGTGCGACCCAAAGGTCTGCTTTATCCCTGTAAGCTCGGGCGGGTCGTGTTCAATGGTAGTCCATACTGAGTGAATATCCCTCAACATACTGGCATGGTTGAACTAGATACTTAAGTGTCTCACGCCGTACAAACCGATTGTGGGGACACCATGAAATCTTACTAGCAACCATAAAGTAGTCGCCTACCCGATTCACCTCCAAACGGTGACTTATTATAGTGCAAGGGGAGGGAAGAATCTCTCCCTAAGATTCCCATCATACGTGTCCCAGGGTATTGTGTTGCGAAAGAGATCTTCGTAGCACGGCAACAATACCTGGAAAAAGGCAAAAACACGGGCGCCCTTCCGGGGGTGACATGCTGTGTGAGCTGAAGGACTACCAAGCAATGGGCCTATAATATTTCATGCGAAGCCAAATTCCTTAGGTAGTTACTGTTTGAACTGTCTTTTCGATGTGCTAGACCCAGTAAAAACATAAGTGGTTTGAAAGAATCACTTGAACATACACAATCGGAAATATTGGAAAGAAAATCACCTAATGTCACATATGATTGTATCCCTCAAGGTTTCTTTGTCCCTTGTTGGATTATTTTGAGACGTGTGTCTGTTATTTTCTGGTTTGTGTGTTTAAAATCAGTTCTTGCCATCGAACAATTTGCCCAAAATTAGACTGAATATCAAAAATCTGCCCAAATTTTCAACACACTGCCTTAGTCTCAGTCAGCCGTCTCCGCTCTAGATCCGCCATCTGCGCAGATTACGTCTGTGCAGATCACCGTCTTCAAAGACTGTCGTCTGCGTTTGAGACTGCCGTCTCCGTTTGAAAATAGTGACCTTCAAGAATTGACCAAACTGATCAAAATTTGACCATCTGTCGGACCCTAGAACCATTTGTCCTAAATCATTCATCCGCTTGGCCGAAATTAATTTTTCCATGACATGACCAGTTTTAAGAAGCACAAGAAGGCCAAAATTCCTAAATCTTCAGTCCTCAGAGAGAAAAAGGAAACCACTCGTAAGTCCAAGGAATTCTAGTACATTGCAACATCTGTCAAACAAGGTATTGAACATCGTGAGAAGCTTGACAAAATCATTTACAACAATACCATTTGCAAGATCATGGCCAAGTTTTCACTCAATAGGACTTTTGTCACACTTAAACAATACGATTAGGAAATATCTGACTTCTGGATCATTCTTCCACTTCTTTCATCATCATCCTTCCTTTGGAGCATTAGATCAAAATCAAATAAAAAATCCTTAGGTTGAAAGACCTTAATCAGAGCATTGTTGACCTTCATCCTCAAACAAACACCATATTACTTGTAGACCATCAGTCCGTCTCAAGTAATTTAAATCCCTTAGTGATATCTCATTTTTCTTGAGATCACAAGTCCATCTTTAGGTAGGATAGATATTGCTTTAAATCCTTTGTGTTTGTATCATCATAAGGTTTAACATGCTTAGGTTTTGTCTCAAAAGCCTTTAAATCAAATCAATCAATCCAATCAATCAATCCAATCAACCAATCATTCAATCGATCAATCAACCAAATCCAATCCAATCAAATCAGAGATCTTTGCTCCAATTCATCTTCCACATCCCCTTATCTTTTGTTCTTCTACCATTGTAT
>MU226786.1:186904-219475 GCA_018584345.1 Thuja plicata
CAAAAGAGAAGGAATGATACCCATATACTATCTTCTTTCTATACAAATAAATTATCTTCTACTTCTACATGAGGTTACATCATATGTGTATGTTATTAAATATCTTATGTAACAAGCTAAATTATTGCCAGAAATTAAATTCATCTAACTACTGAAACAAAGAAACATGAACTAGAATTAAATGAAATTTTGGAAAAGAAATAAAATGCTAACATTCTAGTAAATTTTATCTTACATAATTTAAGCAATTACATTAAATGAAGCATAAATTGCTCAAAGGAAAGACATCTTATCATAAATTATCTTTATCATTTAACTTGACATGAAATACAAAGTAAGTGGAGAATCTTAGTGTCAATGTACCAGCATTACTGAATCTATTATGTCTTTCTTAAATGTACTTCATTGTAACATGGGAGGGGGAAAGTATCAATGGGGCTTTTTACCACCCAACCACGAATCTACTATTGATCACCCTTTCACACCTCCTATCGAAGTGGCCTAACCCTATGCAAGGGATGTAAACATGGTGATGAAAAAACCATTTGAATCTTGTGTATGATCCTACATAACTCTAGTTGGTCATACTCTATAGCTACTCCTAACTAGTATGACCTTTGACTAGCAATGTATCTGGAACAATACGAATTGACTAACACTAGCATAGTTTAGTGTACCTTGGCCAAGGATTTCTAGGTGCAAACACGTATAAGACATGTAGCCAAGTTCTTAACCCTACTAAACTTGGTTTTCACTTCTCGATAAAAAGTCACTTATCTAGATCATAACCGCACAATACTCGTGACTTAACTAGTCTCAATCTTTCTGGGTGAGGTACCTAATCAATACATGCACTTAATCAGCAGTTACGTTCATAATCATTTTCATGTAGATGCTAGACAAGTTTGGTTAATTAGAAAGCAGTAACATTGACCCTTCATTCTGGGCTATCATATGAACAAGGATTGTGGCTTACAACTCCTATGATGAGTCTTTTAGGAATGTAGGCTTACTAGCTATAGCACTCCCACATTATTCCATTTCATAGTTGTCCATTGTAGCCAACGATATTTATCTATCTTTCTAGGTTGTTTAATCAATTAACTTTATGTTTTAAAGTTCTATAATTAAATTAACATGACTTTAAACTTCAACCATTTATCTTTACCTTGAATGATAACACTACTTGGCTTGTATATGATTAATAGAATCTCTAGCACTTCACGCTCTCATAAAAGTGTTGTTATCTCTACACTTTCATGTAAGTACTACCTTGCCACAAACTCTCTACACTTCATATATTTTACCATTCAAAAACAAGTATAAAATGAACAGTAGTTGTGCAATTAACTATCCAACCATGGTCACAAGTTGACTTAATGACTGAGGTTGTGGTAATGGTTTAGTCAAGTTTATTTAGTAGAATAATTATGTTCACACTTTCCAGCGAAGAAATCCTTTCCTAAACTTTCAGAACAACAACACTGAAGTAGCTGTTCATTCTTACCAACATGACCCCACAAGTGGTAGATAACTTAATTATATTTTTCTATGTTTCCATTGACAGCTTAGAAATGTATTCTTTCTGCTGCTATAAACTTATTTTATCTCTACCCCGAGTTTAGTGTTTATAAATTGCTTCCATAAAAGACATGGGAAAATACTATCTTCTTTCAATACCAAGAAATTATCTTCTACTTATACGCATGAGGTTACAACATATGTGCATGTTATTAAATGTCTTACACCCTTGTCGAATTTTATATAAAAGAGGATGTATAGCTGCTGACAGTTAAATAAATTAGCTCATCAGCTTCAGTAACTACTCATGGTTCTAGAAAGTAATGTCCATGCCCTAGTAAGCTTAAGAGCTTGATTAAACATTTCTTATTTGATACCTATGTTACCATTCAGAAGATTTGGAATAACTCAAATATGTTTGAGAGCTTAGTTTGAATGAAGAGGGAGATTAGAGGATTTTTTCACATGCAACTCCATTCCAGAACTAACTTAACTAAATTATAAATAAGAGAACTAATGGTTTACTTGTCCCAATTTCTATCTTTTCTTTGTGAAACTTGATAAGTATGCAATAGAATAAGGAGGTGCTTGTCCTCTAGTTGTGCAGCAGCAGATTTCTTTACTCCCATCTAAAAGTTTCTGATAATGAATTCTATTCTACCTTAATATTATCGATGTTTCCCTCTAGAGTAACCGAAAGAATAAAAGAGTTTTTCCAAAGATGTCGTCTTTCTCAAGCCCAAAAACCCCGAGCTTTCTTCCTATGTGTGTCTAATGATAATGAAAGAAATCATTTTTTTATTAATTAATGAAACTGTTTTTCCCCAAGTTACATTTCATGTCCCTTCAATCTGAGTTTCATTTCATCTCATTAGGCTACGATTTCATATGATTATGAGGCGGCTACTCAAATTCATCTAAATGCACAAAAAAAAATCATTTTGTTTGGTTCTATTTTTATGCCACTACTTATCATGGCTTCTAAGACTTCTAAGACTTCTTCAAATGGATTGAGAAGAAATTCAAAAGAAATTCAATTTCTTTTATAAATTTATTTACTATGTCACATATACCTTGATGTGGCTTTAAAGATATTTCCCAATCTTAAAATGTTAAGAATCATCCAAATAAAGATGTCGTTTTTTCATTAACTTTTCTATTTTTAATTCATCTCAGCATGTCACTTATATTAGATTGTGGCTCATTAAGGGGCTATATTCCATTAACATAATATGTGTTTCCAAATGGAAGCAAATTTCTATTGTGGAGAATATGTGTGTGTGTGTGTGTGTGTGTGTGTGCATACATATACATATACATATACATACATACATACATAGATAAATGTATGTATGTATGTATATGTCACCTTAAATCATGATAAGGTAAATAGACTAGGTTTGGACGCGGATCTTAGTTGGTCTTACGTTATCAGCTGACTGAATTGATAGTAATCTTATATGGTTAGGATCTTTTGTCTTAAAAATAGAATTTTGCTTGATCTATTTACCTTATTATGATTTAAGGTGATATATATGTGTGTGTGTGTGTGTGTGTGTGTGTGTGTGTGTGTGTGTGTCACCTTAAATCATAATAAGGTAAATAGACTAGGTTTGGACTCGGATCCTAGTTGGTCTTACATTATCAACTAACTGAATTGGTAGTAATCTTATTTGGTTAGGATCTTTTGTCTTAAAAATAGAATTTTGCTTGATCTATTAAATAGATCAAGCAAAATTCTATTTTTAAGACAAAAGATCCTAACCAAATAAGATTACTACCAATTCAGTCAGCTGATAACGTAAGACCAACTAGGAACCTAGTCCAAAGCTATACTTCCTAGGCTTGTAACAACTTTGACCTAGATGATACTTACCTATTTTGAGACTCAGATAGCTTAAGTTCATGAACATGTTTGCATTTCCCTTTCTTGATGATACTTCCTTCCTTCTTCAGTTGACGACCATTCCCTGCAACCACTCTATCAAATAAAAGTACTCAGTTCGTAATCATCATCTCAAACATATTAAAAGTTAAATAAATCAATTTCATTACTCAAGATAAGAACGTAACATCATATCATTCCTCTTATTAAATTTGAACCACTATCCCATGATAAGTAGGAAATGCAAGCCAAAATTAAGCATCTAGGGCATCAAATAAACATAACCATTGTTTATGAAAACTAGATTATCCATCTAGGGCATAAATCAAGCATAACCATTGTTTATGAAAAAGTAGATTATACATTTAGGGCATAAATCAAAACACCATAAAGTTTCAGTAGTTAGGAGGGATGTTACAAAGAAAGTGGACTTAACATCCATTTGATATACTTTGAAATTATTATAAGAATTAAAAGAAAAAGAAAATATTATTATAGCTTCCATAACGGCTACTAGAACAAATGTATCTTCAAAACCTAAACTTTGACTTGGGCGTAACCTTTAATTACCAATCTTTATTTGTTTCTTATGACTTCACCATTTTCATTCGGCTTGTTTTAGAATACCCACTTGGTTCCAATTATGTTCTTGACCACTAGTCTAGGTATTGATTCCTAAGGCTGGTTTTTTTTCTATCTATTTTGAATCTTCATTCATCATCTCATCTAGTAGCCATCATTTCTTTCTTTTGCATAAGTCTTTGATTCCACTTTAGACAAAAAAAATAATAGTTTGTCTATTCAGTCATATTGAGGAGAATCTTCTCTTTCTTTAAACATCTTTGTCTTTGTCTCCAATTATCTAATCTTTTGAAGAGTAGCTAGAAAATATTCAATCTCGAACTCAAGCTCAAGAGTAGCTTGATTTCATTCTTCATTAACCTGGACATTAATAAATTCCATAATCTTCTTTACTCTCATACCATAATGCATCGATGTACCTCTCTCTTTGTAGAATATTCCAAAAATACACCTTCATCTAATCTTGTTTTAAGCATAAATCCAATATTTTCCTCATCCCTTCTAATGCAACATTTTCTTCTAGAGATTATGAAGTACTTCATAGTAGGTACCTTTCCAAACCACGTGTCATAAGGTTTTTTAAAATGTATCGCACTCACTTGCACCCTATTCAGAAGATAAAAAATGGTATAAAAAATATCTCTTCCTTACATGTTAGATAAATTAGCATGTTCCAACATGGTTCTAGCCATCTCAATTGCATTCCTCTTCTTTCTTTAAACAAAACCATTTTTCTATACAATTCTAGGAGAACAAAGTTGTCTTTTAATTCCATGTTCTTCACAAAATTTATCAAAATTATAAGATGTAAATTCACCACCTCTATCAAAACTTAAACAATTGATCTTAGCATTTGTTTGATTATCAGCCAATTTATTAAATTTCTTATATTGATACAGGAGCATCCAACAGTGTTAGGGAAATCGTGCATCACCCAAAAATATCTCTTTGATGCTAGTTTATTTTACAATTTTTTTAATTTTTGGATACCCATTTGGGAAAATTAGAATTTCTAATTCTCATATTTCTATTGCCGCATTTTCAAGTCAACCTACTATTTTTAGTAAGTTTTAATTTAAAGGCCTGGATGGGAACAAAAATTTGAGGGAAGCTTCAAAATGGAAAAGTAAGCACTCTAGCGAAATAATTATATCAAAACCATTCACCATATAAAATTTATTAAGGTTTTAATTTTATGATAACCCGCTGAAAAATCTTTTGAATCAGGTTTGAGGAACTAAATGGTCATGTAGGGCCTCAAAAATGGGGGGGACGGGTACAACTAGTTTGTAGGGGTGATTTTTACTCAAAGATATTTTTAGCACTTCAAACAACATGTCAATCGGACGCATGTAGCAAAAGTTATGTCTCCCAAAAGTTTGACAATTTTTTCAGAAACTACTATATTTTCAAATATGGCTCATATTTGAATTTGAATATCTCTATTATTGCACCCAACCACCAATATTTCAAAATTCAAATTTTAATTTTGGCTTTAAATCATAAAATAGGGTTGGAGGCATTTTTCGGACAAGATAGTGGGATTGTAGGAAAGTGTAGTTTTCCAAAACTTTGTGTAATCTGATATAACCTATGGGCATGTAGTTTTTCTTGTTTAGAAATATCATTGTAATAAAAATTTATGTCAATCAAATACTAGAGAAGTTTACTTTTATTCATTTTGATTATTTCCTTTTATGTCTTGGGTTTTCTACCCTTACCATATACCTATCCAAAGCCTATCATTTTTCTCTTAAGACTGTGACCCATTTAATTCTATAATAATAATCAATAAGTAACATAAAATAAATTTCACCATTTATTGCTCTTTTTCTTGTGGGTTTGCACAAATCTATGTGTATTTACTTTAAAGGTTTAACACTTGAGTATTCCTTGTTCTTGAACTTGTTCCTAGTTTTCTTTCCCAACGAATATTTTCTAAATATAATGTTAGTAGGATTGATATTTTTGGGTAGATCTCTCACCACCTTAAAAGAATTGATCTTTATCATATTATAAAACTTAATATGTCCCATTCTTTGTGCCATTACCAACATTCATTGCATTGTTCTTATAAACAATTCATTTTTTATTTTCCTTACACATTTCTATTTGTCCCTATACCTTCCACCTAATCTTCTAAATGATTTTATTATTTCAAATCCAAATCCATGATTTAGGTAAGCTTCCTTCCAAAATTTCTCATTTGATTATACACAATAGATTTTGTCTTAGCCCTTTAACACGATAAATATTACTAGTTTTAAGCTTACCATCTTGATACATATAACTCCCTTACCAAAAATATTTTCAACACCTTCACTCGTAAATGATAATGATCCTTCATCATACTTATCAAGCTCAAGGGACTTTCTTCTATCACAAGTCATATGATTAGAACATCCGAAATCAATAATCTAGGGTCTAGATTATTCTCTTACATGTAGAGAAGTCTTCATAGTTGTTGACCTTATTGTAACACTTTGAATTTCATATATGTTACTCTCTTTCTCCTTAATAGAAAAAAAAAACACGTCATGATTTGAATCATTTTCATCCCCATCTTTTAATGAATGATTTTCTACAGATCACAAACTCTTCTTACCCTTATCTCTATTGTTTATATTTGTGCGTGAATTAATACACCTTCATGAAATTGATTTATTTAACTACAATTATATGGAAGAATAATGCAAATTAACCTAAAGAATTGCAATCAAATCACTAAATATTCCATGGATCTCTAGCTAGTATGCTAATAGAGCTCTCAGCCTTAATCTCTATCAATGACAATCCTAGAGTGCGAAATTGATAAACTAATGCCTAATCTAGCTCAATTCTCTCAAGATGATATGAAAAATGGACTCAAATTCTCATGATATGCTCTCAATTCTCACAAATTGCTCTCAAAATGCTCAAGATATTGCTCAATTGCTCTCAAATTTCCTATAGTAATGATGCTATGCATTCAAATTTTCTAGGATTGATTATGCTTTAAAATGGCTTGTATTATAATAAATTCCCAAGGGTAGGGGGTAGAGTGAATTGATCATGATTAAGCCTTGTTTAGGTGAAAAGATTTGAGATGGTTTCAAATGGGGAGACAATTTAAATGTTTGTCTCAAAGGTTGGGACAAAGGTACAAATTTGAGTGATTGAGATTCAAAGTTGAAAATGAGTGATTGAGATTCAAATTTAGGAGTGATCCATGTGCTTTTTGTTCTCAATTCCTATTGGTTGCTCAAATTCATGTTTAAAGATATTAGGATTTATTTAATTCCATCAATTAATTAAATTATCCATGTAGGGGAATAGGTTCAATTTGATTTTTGATTTAAAACTATACAATTAATTGATTAAAATCAATTATATAAGTTGTTTGATCCCTTTTAGGCTGATATTTGATTATTTGATGTCATTATTAATTAATCCTTTGATTTTGAATGATTTAATCCACTTTGATTAATGAATGTCTATTTTGAAGTATTTTGATCCATTTTGATGAAAATTGGAGCATTTGCATGAGATTTGCAGATTTGGATGATTAAAGAACACCTGGTCAATTTTGGGTGTCTACAAATGCCCCTCTTTGAATTAATGTGCGAAGCGCATTGAGTCAAAGAAAATTGCATGTCCTGGTCACTTATTTGATATTGACTGATTGATTGATAAAACAAATCTTATAACTGATTTGAAACCCTGATGTGAAACCTGATTTTGATAAGATTCAGAATGCCCCACTGATAAAATTTTGAAATTTTAATGCCCCAGATTTGATATAAAATATGATGCAGAATCCTGATTTGATGATATGATGATATATGCCCCCTCAGAAATGAAAACATTTGGATGTCCAGAAGAAAAATATGATGAGACTGATGGAAAAAGCAGATCCAAATGATTTCATTTCTGAAAACATTAATAATAATGATGATAAGATCACCATATGCCCCAGTTTGTAGAAAATGCAAATTTAGGTCACATTGGGTAAAAATCTCTCCACAATTAGGTCAAAATAGCTTAAATAGGTTGAAAAACCCAAATTTACTATTCATTTTCACCTTTGACTATTGAGATTTTTCTCTGATCCTACTGTGATTGATAGCAATGGTGGTCCCTATTCAAGAGCATTGGTTCAAGAGAGCATGCCGGTATTAGAGACCTCCTGACTACAAGCCTTTGGTGAGTGATTTGAACCTTCCTAGTGCATTTATTTCTCTTTTTATAGAATTTATTATAAATTCTGATGCTTGTTAGACTAGATTTAGCAAAATGACATGTAGGAACTTTTGACTGACACTTAGGGTTGTTAAATGTTGCCTCCGCATAGTTAAATGAAGCATAGGAAGTGTTCAACGATGCCTAGTAGTTAGGTTAAAATTTGCATCCCATGTTTTTAATGATGCGTAGGAAATCCTTTGTGAAATTAATTATTAAATGTTGCTTAGGACTTCCAAATGTCGTGTATTCTGTAAAGAAATGCCTCCAAAACTTTGAATGACACGTATGATGTTTTCAATGACGCGTAGTGTGAAATGACGCGTACACTTAATCAAGTGATGCCTATAATTATTTTTGATGAAAAATTGAGTTTAGATAGAACAAATTGTCTTCGATTGATCGTTTGGATGACCGGATTGATTTCCAAGCTAGCAAGATGTGATTCCATGATGTTAATTAGTGTTTAGGATATTAGAATAATCATACTAGTCAATGTTTGATGTGTCAATTAGATTGATTAAAAGAAATTGTCAAATTGATCCCTTCTCAAGATCTAGAGGTTAGGAACAATAGGCTGATGCGCTCAAAAAGAGAAAAGATAGATTTAACATATTTGATTGACTTGGAATGATCCACCAATAGAAAGATACTAATATAATTCACTTCATTTGCAAAATGTAGGCACATTACCGTAAGTTATATGTACAGAATGTAGCGTCTTGGGTGATTGATCTAGTCAACAAGCTAACCTTTCTAGAGAGACGTACTATCGAGACATGTGGGCTTGGATACCTTCTTGATCTCCCTTGGTTTTAGCTAAACCGAGGTTTATTGAGAGCTATGGCAGAGCGTTGGCACTCTGACCATAATACCTTCCATCTAGCCCTCGGCGAGATGACTATCACGCGAGAGGATGTATAAAGACTGTTGAGGATCCCGACCCATGGAGAGAGGGTTTATTATGATCAGGTCTACGATGGTAGCGCATGTAGAAGAGTGTTCAAAGATGACACCATTGATGATGACAAAATTACATGGGCATAATTCACTTCTTTTCCTACTTTTCCAGCCCTGTTAGGAGTAGTGATTTGAGGATTACTCTTACCAGATAAATAAGGTCATGGATTTTCAGTCAGATGGGGCCACATTTTAGAGGACTTGATTTCTCATCCTCAGAGATTGGATTGGGGATTCTGTGTATTAGCCTAGCTATATCATGATTAACACGAGGTTGTTTATAAGAATAGTGTGGCTATATCAGCAGGTGCAGTTCTGTTACAGCTATGGACTTGGGAGCATATCTTGAGTACTAGACCTATATCAGCATGAGTGCGAGGTTGAGGATATCCTTATGCATTTCTATATTATGGCATGATTATCCAGCGTCGTCTGGGCAAGGTTGAGTTCTCGCGCCGGACTATCGATGATATTGATCAAGTCGTATGGAGACCGTACATGGGATGTGAGGGATGGAGAGAGGATGATGATGAGCTTCCATATATATTTTCCCCTTGGTGGATGATTGGTTGGTCACCACTTTGTATAGAGATATTCTTCTTTGGTAGAGTTCTCTGACAGTATGGGCATGTACATGATATGTTGCAGGATATCGCATTATATGCTAGAGTGCAGGCAGAGCGATCCATGTGGGGATCTCAGGTAGATTATCAGTTTTCCTGTGGAGATATTGATCAGATAGGTCATGTCAAATGGGATATGATGGAGCATGTGGCCGATGAAGGGATTTCCACTGAGTACAGAGAGTGGTTTTCTCGACATAGATTTATTAGATTCACAGATCTGGCAAAGCCGATTCCTGATGTGGATGAGTTATCTGATGATGATGGTGGAGTTGGGGATGATGGTGGTGGTGGTGGTAGGAGACCACAAAGATAGAGGATACAGAGAGAACCTAGAGATCCTTGGTATAGAGAGCTGCAGGACCTCAGATGCGGGGTGGGCATGTTAGGGCTCAAGGTGGTGGGTTTGGATAGCCTAGACAAAGGCGAGCATAGGTACCAATACAGAGATAGGCTCATGCTATTCCAGCTATAGATTGGGCTAGATAGAGACATAGATGGGTATATGTAGCTAGATAGGTTCCCTTATAGGTTCCTATGCCAGGTCAGGATCTATAGAGACCAACATCTCCTTAGAGACAGGTATCCTCTCAGGTAGATCCACAAGTTAGTTCAGTACAGGTTCAGGATGCACCTCAGATACATGTTATACCACAAGTACCTTTAGAACTATAGGCACCACAGGCATCTCAGGAAACTCTAGTTCCTCCTATTATCAATGGCTTAGTATAGGATGTGAGGGGTTTACATGTAGGGATGACTATTGTTACTAGATGATTGAATCATGTGACTACTATGCTACAATAGTTCTTGGCTATGATGGCTCAGTTACCTACTAGTGCTAGCATGAGTCAGGAACCACCTTCTACTCAGGATAGAGCAGGTGACAGGGGTCCAGATGGATCAGGGGATGGATCAAGTGCTGCTGAAGATGGATCAGGTGCCTTGGTTGGGTCTTGAGATAGATATGAGATTGATATCCTGATATTGCATTGATGTACCATATGGAGTTTTGATCAAGACTAATGTATGGATAATTTTGTCGATGTGTCTTTGATATACAAATTTGTTTTTGATTAAGTAAAACAAGTTTTACAAGGTTCCTGAAGCCTAGAACAAAGTAATAAGATGTAACACAGTTAACAAAATAAAACAGAATGAAACAAAAGGCAGAACAGGCTAATAAGCCAGAGAAAAAAATAGGCTAAGCATCTAAAAATGCAGATTAAACCAGAGACAACAAAAAAAGCCAAAGAACCTCAAGAAAGGTTCACCAAAAGAGTGGTAGCCTCAGCCTCAATCAGCTCCATGTTGGCCGCTAAGTCCTTGATTTTCTAGATATCCTTCTCCAGCTCCTTGTCCTTGGTCTTCTTGGTTGTTGCATGGGTTCTCTTTCCCTGACCTTGATCACGCTCCTGGTCTGAATCCCCAACCATTCTAGCCACTTCCTTTCCCTTTATCTTTTCCTCTATCTTGTCAATGTAAGTGTTAGTGTGCTCCCTAGACGCTTTCATGGTGTTGTAGCTTTATTCTGTAATCTTCTTTAGGGTAGCATCAACCCTAGTCATATTATCCTCCATCTTCTTGACCCAAATTCTCAGGTTACTCTGTTCCTCTGCATCAATATCCTTGTTGGCCTTTTTGGTACCCTTAACCCTATTTCTGAGGTCTTCCACATCATAGAAAATCCATTTAATAGTCCTATATTGGTCTAGCATGTTGTTTCTAGTATTATTAAGAAAATTCATGTCAAACTCCCTAGTATTATACCTGAGTACCACCATAGATGGGTCAATGAGCTCATCTAACTTAATTCAACCACCCTCTCCCTCCAGGACCTTGGGGTTAATTATTTCTCTGGTTATTCCCATTTTTGTTGTCTTAACATTGAAGTCCCTCCAACCAATTATCCTACCCCTTTTCCACCATATAATGACTAAAATCATTATCTTGGTCTTTCCCCATGTCATGAGTCTGTGGAGAAGGGTTGTTGTCCACAATAGGGGAAGCTCTACAATTGTTGTCCTCTGAGATAGTCCTATCAACAAACACTACCCTGTCCTTACCCTTGTTGCTTGGGTAATTCCCAGTCATGGAGAGCTTTCTCTTTTTGCCTTTCCCGCTATACAGATTTGTTATAGACATTTGATCATGGACATTTATCTGTGATGATCTTTTTTTTATTTCCCTTTGATTTTGATTTATGACGTTTATGTGAGATTTCTTTATATGCAGATCTACAGGATGTCTATGATGCACTTCTTTTTATTATGCTATGAATGCAATGTCTTAGATTATGACATAGATATATGGATGCAAATTATGTTTATGCAATTATTTCTATATGATTTTGATCTTATCATGATGTATGGTTTATGCAATGCAATGATATGGATGTAATACTTAATGCAATGGTAAAATGAATGCAACTATCTTTTTGGGATTTTAATTTAGGAAACATTATTTATGAAATGCAATTTTAAAATATGGATGGATAAATGAATAATGATTAATGTATCTTTTCTTTTGATTTTCTCAAGATATGTAAAAATAATGATTAATGATGAATGCTATGAATGAATGCAAAAGATAATCTCACATAATTGATTTGAAACCATTGAATTTGATGTAATCCCAAAATGATGAACCCCCTTGTACTTGGAAAATTTCTCCAAATAATGCAATTAATCTAACATGAATATGCAATGCAATGCAACTAATTGTCATTATTTTTGTGAAAGAAATGCAAAAAGAGATATATTTTCATCATTGAGCATCATGGAATGAGGAGTCGATACAATCCTTACTAGTGCCACTGCGACTATAAGAATATGAATATGACTTTCATCTTAGTTGGTAAACTCGTTAGGAACCTAGTACAACCCTCACTAGTTGAATGACCAACTATGGGAGTATGAATATCGGTTTCAATGGATTCAATGTTGCAAGTGGATGTTGGTATTAAGATATTTAAGATCTAAATAGCCAAGGTATCTTTTTGCATAAACAAAAAAAGGTTAATCCTCTTTTCCATCTGAATTTCCTCGATGGTTCTTTGATGACCATGTCCTTAGAAAAATTCACACAAGTTAAAGGATCTCCCTCAAAATAGTCACACAAAAGCCAAGAAAACATCATGTGTCCATCATCACCAATCTAGTTGAAACATCATCGATTAGCTAAAAAGACATGACTCAAAAACGTCAATGAAAAACTCATCAAAAATTTCAAGTGTATCGCAATGTATCAATATTTTCAAAAAGAATTCCAAACATTCTGATCATTTAGGATGTTTTCAATTATTAATCCTGATAAAATAAGTCAATGAAACTCAAGGATCATGTTGTAGGATCAAACTATTTAGGGTTGAACAATAATATCCATCAAAGGTTCCAAAATATCTCTCCTCTAAATTCTGAAAATCTGCTTCTGTTGTGTGACCAAAATGTTGCCCTTTTGAATCCGTTTGGTACCAAAACCAATGATGTTTGCCCCCAAGTGATAAATGTGATCAATGTGAAACTTAGAGAAAATGAAACCTAGAATGCAACAATGCATCTTTGAGACTTTATTATGACTATGCACAAATGACAGATGCAATGAGGATATGTACAAATGAGATGGTGAAAAAGCAATATGTACAAATGCAGCTAGGAAAGACCTAAGGGAACAAAAGGCACCTTTTTCCAGGTTTTCACCTTTTGGGATTATTGCTCTTTTTCTCTCTTTTTTTTTATCATCAAGGTGCCTATTTGCTAGGTTTTCACCAAGACAACAATTTTGATTTTTTCAATGTTTTTGACTTTCTTCATTCTCAATTTTCTCCTTTTTTTTTATTTTTCTGCTTTTCCATTATTTTTGGCTTTTTTGATCTTTCTGATTTTTTTGTATTTTGATCTCTTTTCCTTTTTTGGATTTTTAATTTTTCTCATATACAAAGAAGATGCTAACTCATTTGATACTCTTTAATACGATTCTATTTCATCTGATTAGGTATGAAACCTCTTTAAATGGATGCTATTAATGGGCTCTTGCAACTCATCCCCTTCACAATTAGCTAGTTTGTATGTCCCTGTTCCAAAAGAAGAAACAATTACAAAAGGACCAAGCCAATTTTCTTCCCACTTTCCTTTATTTTCCCTATCTACCTGATTTTCAGGGTTTTCTCTTAACACTAAGTCTCCCACTTGAAAGGTTCTTGGTTTGATGTGCTTGTTGTAGTTTCTTGAAATTCTATTTTGATATACCTTCAAATGATCATATGCTTGTGTTTGATGGTCCTCCAACAATTTCAATTCTTGAATTTGGGAAACCCTATAATCCTCTTTAGCGATTAATCCATGTAGTGATACTCTTAGGGATGGAATTTCAACTTCTAAGGGTAGAACATCTTCGGCCCCACAAACTAAGGAAAAATGGTGTAGCTCCTATTGGTGTACGAATGCTAGTTCTATAGGCACACAATGCCGGGTATCTGAATATGCCAATCTCTTCCTGACTTATCAACCAATCTTTTTAATATTTTGAAGATGTTCTTGTTTGTAGCCTCGACTTTTCCATTACCTCAAGGATAGTAAATGGAGGAAGAATGGTGAATAATATGAAATGTTTCACAAATTTCATCCACATCTTTGTTCTTGAATTGTTTTCCATTGTCCGTAATGATGGCATGAGAAATACCATATCAACAAATGATGTGATTAAGGATAAACATGGAAATATTCTTTCCCGTGGCAGTTATCAAAGGAATGGCCTCTACCCATTTAGTGAAATATTATGTCGATGTGAGGATATATTTATGTCCATTAGAAGATGGTGGGTAAATAATGCCAATTAGATTGAAAGCCCATTGATGAAATGACCATGGTGTGATAAATGGATGTAATTCTTGCGCAGGTGCATGGATCATGTCTCCATGATATTGGAATTTAGCACAAACTTTCACAAATTGACAAGCATCTTTTGCTAAGGTTTTCCAAAAATACCCCATGCGAAGGATTTTCTTTGCTAAATTTAATCCACTAGAATGCGACCCACATATCCCCTCCTGGACATCTCTTAAAGCTAACCTCGATTCCTCTTCCTCTAGACATCTAAGGAGCATTCCGTCAAGACCTTTGTGATACAATGTGTTTGATAGGATGGTATAATGAGTCAATTGTCTTATGAAATGTCTTTTTTGGGCTCGGGTTTGGTCTAAAGGTAAGGTTTGGTTTTTAAGATAAGTATAAATTGGTCCATACCAAGGTGAGTCATGTCCATTAAGAAGGTCGATTATTTGGGTATCGGGTAAGTCAAATGTTGGTTTTGCCAACTCTTCCACCAAGAATTTGTACCTTACATTCTGATTAGGCAATTTGGAGTAATGAAGCCAAAGTAGCCATTGCATTGGCTGCTCTATTTTTGTCTCTTGGAATTTTCTCAAAAGTAATCAAAGAAAAATATTTTTCCAATCATCTACCGTCTTTTTATATGGCATAAATTTTTCATCTTTGGTGTTGTACTCATCATTGATTTGGTTGATGACTAATTGAGAGTCTCCATAAACTTGTAATTCTGTGATATTCCATTCCAAATCCATTTTGAGGCCTATGACCAAAGCTTCATATTCAACAATATTATTTGTGCAAGGAAACAATAGTTTGTAAGATTTGGGATTTGTGCAACCTTGAGGTGTTATCAAAAGAATTCCTTCCCCTGAACCACTTTTAGTATAGGATCCATCGAAATATAAATTCCATGTCTTTGCTTCCACATTAACAATCTCTGAATCAGGAAATTCCACTGCAACTGGATGTGTAGACTCTAAAGGATGTTCAGCCAACTGATCATAAATTACTTGTCCCTTGATTGCTTTCCTATCCATGTACTCAATGTCAAACTCACTAAGTACCATCACCCATTTTGCAATCCTTCCTGTTAGGGCTGTTTTACTAAGTAGATACTTCAAAGGATCAATTTTGGCAATTAACTTCACCTTATGCATTAACATGTAATGTTGAATATTTTGAGAGGAAAACACCATAGCTAGGAAAGCCCTTTCCATGAAGCTATAGTTCAATTCATACTTTATCAATGTTCTACTCAAGTTGTAAATAACTCTTTCTTTTCCTTCATTGCCTTCTTCTACCAATAGGACCCCTAAAGATTTCTTTGTTTCTGATATGTAAAGTAACAAGGGTTTTCCTTTGATAGGTGACATTAAGATGGGTGGATTTACCAAATATGTTTTTAACAATGTGAAAGCTTTGTCACACTCTTCATCCCATGTGAAAATAGTGTCTTTATGTAGCAACCTTGTGAATGAATGGAATTTTCCCACCAATTGGGAGATGAGCCTCCTTATAGATTGAAGTCTTCCTTGAAGAGACCTCATTTGGATAATATTCTTAGGAATTTCCATGTCAATTATTGCTTGTACTTTATCAGGATCTACTTCAATGCCCTTTGTAGAAACAATGTAACCTAAGAGTTTTATAGATTGTACCTCAAAAGCACATTTCTTTGGATTGAGTCTCACTTTGAATTGTTCTAACCTTGTGAAGATCTTGTCTAATATTGGTAAGTGATCCTTTCTTTCATGTGATTTTGCTATAATATCATGCACATAGTCTTCTAAAAAGGTATGCATCATATCGTGGAAGATGGTAGTCATTGCGCTTTGGTAAGTTTCTCTGGTATTTTTGAGACTGAAGGGCATCACATTCCAACAAAAGGTTCCCCATGGGCATGTAAAAGTTGTCTTTTATTGATCTTCGGGTGCAATTCAGATTTGATTGTATCCACTAAATCCATCCATCAAGGAAAGAATAGAATGACCCGTTGTTAAGTCCACTATAGTATCAATTCTAGGTAGTGGAAAATCATCTTTTGTGCAAGCAAGATTGATACCTCTAAAATCCATGAAAAATCTAATAGATTTGTCACGTTTTGTGACCAACACAATGTTGGATATCCATTCTGCATATGCAATTACTCTTATAAATCCAACCTTGAGGAGTTTTTTCCAGTTCTTCTTTTACTAAAAGTGCCACATGAGGGTGCATCTTTCTCATTTTTTCCTTTACGAGTTTCACATTTAAATGATGTAGTATGAAGCTTGGATCTAACCCTGGAATGTTGGCATAATACTATGAAAATTTATTTTTCTTTTCTTGAAATAATTCGATGAACTCCTTCCTTTCTGATGGACTCAAAGATGCTTCTAGATGAATAAACTTGGGATCCTCTTCGGTGTCAATGTTAACTTTGTTTGTTGGTTCAATAAGGATGGGTGATCTTTCATCTTCATGTTTGGGTAGGGTATCAAACCTATCTTCCTTAGGTGCCACAATTGGGTTTTCACCTTTGGAAACATCTAATATTTTGTCTTTTTTAGGTTCTAGCACTGCCACATGGTGGTTTTCACCACTAGACCTTTACATTTTTTATATTTTTTATTTTATTTTTTGGATTGAGAGGTTGGACCCCTACCTCTATCATTATGTCTAGATTGTATTCATTGATGGAAGAAGATGGCTCAACCGCATTTAGGTATTAGGCCATTGCAAGGTCATTGGGAAAGTATAATAGGTCATTTGGTTCGGATAAATCCCAATCAATGAGTTCGGGGTGCATTAAGGATAAAGATTCATTTGGAAAATTTTCATTTGAATGGTTTAAGGACATGACCTCATTTGAAGGTTCGTACATTTTATCACTTAGGTCTATGACATGGGCTTCCTCAAGATGTTCCATGGAAGTTGGATCAAAGTCTCCTTCACTAGAGTCCTCATTGATTTCCATGGGAAAGAATGCATGTGGATTAAATACAACATTTGAATCACCCCCCCATGAAGGTACCCAAGGTTCACCTATCCATTGACTAGTCCTAGATGCTTGACCTATGTTGGATTCTTGAGGTTCACTTGACACTTGTGTATAATTTGAACCTTGATGTTCACTTTCTTGACTTGTAACATTGGGAATAGTTGCATATGTGTGAATTACATCAAATTCTATGTCATGAAAAGAATCTTCAAAAAAGGAATCCCACTCATAATCCCTAGAATCATCTTCACTCTCAGAACCTACCATGTGCACATGTTCATCAAAATCATACATTGGACTTGAAATTTCTCCTTTATGTTGAAAACCTATTCCGGATTTCTCTTCTTTTGATCTCCAAGCTGGTTCAATGGGTTGTAATAATCCTCTATTTCAAACTCCTAAGGGTCCTCTTCCCTTATATCCCATTTTTTGCATGATTTGATACCCTTTCCCATATTGATTGGTTTGAATGTTTATGCGTTGTACCCTTTCCATGGGATGCTTTGAAGTGTCCTCTTCCTTATAGAGCCATTGTAGTACTTCATTATCCTCCTTCTCTAAGGCAGATTTATCACTCTCTCTTACAAAATGAGAGTTGTATTTATGAGAGGGATGAACACTTGATGGCTTTCCATGTGTCCTAGGAGAGGTTGGTAAATAAAATAGGGAAACATAATATTCCCCCACTCCCTTGGAGTTGATTCTACATTGTTTTTCAAAGGTGTGTATCAATTCACTCTTCTTTTGATATTGATCCTTCTTAGCTTGTTCTCTTTCTTCCTTGGTAGGTTTCAAAGTTTCCATCTTCAATGTAGAAGACTTAACTAAATTATCATGTGAATTTTGACCCTCATAACTCATCTTTTCCTTTCCCTTAGTTGTTTTAGTTGAGTTAGTTTGATTAGGGTTTGAGATGGAAGTAGCATTTGATGTCAACTTCAAACTTTCCTCTTTATGTTCTTCATTAGTATCATTAGGGATGAGTCCTTCCCTATTGTGAGAAATAAATAATTCATTACTTGGATTCAATGTGTTGCAATATTGAAAGGGATTAGAATCTCCTCCAATTTTGATCTCCTCACCTCTATGTGGAAATTTTATGCATTGGTGATAAGTAGAAGGTACCGCTTGCATCTCATGAACCCAAGGTCTTCCCAATAGGATATTATAAGTTAAGTTCATGTCGAGAACTTGACATATGGTATGTTTTTTGATAGGTCCCACTTGGATAGGTAAAACAATCATGCCTTTTGAAGACCTTTCTTCCTCACCATAAGCCTTAATGGTGATTTGGTTTTTAGGGTCAATGGAAGATTCAGATATCCCTAAAGACTTGACAAGGTTTAATGTACAAATATTGAGACCGGCTCCCCCATTAATGAGAACTCTCTTAACCCTATGCCTTTGGATTAACACTTCTATATGCAAGGGAAAATTTTGAGGGTGGGTAATAGACATGTTATCTTGTTTGGAGAATGACAGTCAATGAGGAGCTATGAGATGTCCTACCATATTCTGAAATTTATCCTCCTCCAAGGTTATAGGAACATTGGTTTCCACTAGAGATTTTTCCAATATTCCTTTGTGATTAGGAGATAGTTTCAACAACTCCAAAATAGAGATTTGTGCTGGAGTTTTATGCAATTGATCCACCAAACTATAAGGCTTTATTGAAGAAGATGTTGGTTTAGCCAAAGTAGTTGTTGAAGTAAGACTAAAGGTTTTAGGGGCACTTCATTGTAGGGTAACTCTTGTTTATTTCACCCTAATTACAACATTAGAGGTCTCTTGAATAGGTTTTTCTTTGATTACCACAACATTGATAGTACTATCATGTCCGGATTAATAGTATTGTCATAGCTATGGGCAAAGTTTACATTGTTGTTGCCTCTCAAATTATTGTCATTGTTCCCTCCATTGTGAGCATTGGAAGATTCACCCTTTTCATGTTTGTAAAAAGGAGTTTTAAATGATGTGTGATCTTCATTGTTTTGAGGTCCCTCTACCTTTATCACACCATTATCAATTAGGTCTTGCACTACGTGTCTCAAATGCATGCAATCATTTGTCTTATGTCCTCGATTTCTATGGTATTCACAATGACTAGACTCACTCCACAATTTAGGTTTGATTTGTGGTTCATATGGTTGAGCTCTAGGTAAGTCAATAAGCTTATTATCAATGAGGTTTCTTAATGCCTCCTCAAGGGGTTCACCCAAAGGTGTGAATGTTCTTTTAGGAGTTGGTGTAAAGAAAGGCTTAGGCTTGTTAGCCCCTTGATTATTCCCAAAGTTATTATTGTTGTTGAAAGGTACTTTGGGTTCTTGGGTCACATTATTAGCTTGATAAAATCCTTTGTTAAGATTAAAAGGGGTGGCCTTCAAATTATTTGCCTATACAAATCCATCATTCACCACTCCTTTATTGTTATTCCTCATCCAAAACCGGTTATTGTTAGGAGGATTTCTATTTTGGTTGTTATTGGAGGTATTATTGTTGTTGTTTTTATAAAGCTTAAGTTATCCACTTTTGACCAATACCTCTTCCATGGTAACCCCATTCTCAATTAGGTCTTGGAAAGACCTAGGACATTGTATTCTTAACCAGTAATTTATTTCATTAGTCAAGCTATTAATAAATATATCCATCTTCTCTTTTTCAGGTACACTTCGAGGGTATCTAGAAAATACCGCTCTCCATCGTTGTAAGAAAAGTAGGAATCCTTCTCCCTATTGTTTCTTGGTATTACATAAACTTATCATCGTAACCTCATGTTTGATATTGTAGGAATAATGAGTCATGAATTTGGAGGGTAACTCTTTGAAGGTTCAGATGCTGGAGGGTAACTTTAAAAACCACTCCATGGCCATGCCTCCTAAACTCCCAGGGAATAACCTCATTAGATAAGTCGTGTCATGCATGAAATCTAGGCTCAATGTGAAAAATTCCCTTAAGTGATCTTGAGGATTAGTTGTTCCTTCATACCTGTCATATTTAGGAAATATAGCATTAGTTGGGAATGGAACCATAATTAAGGTCTTATCGAACGGAAAAGGACACAAACCTTCGATAGAAAAGGGTTTAGGAGCCCCATTTTTTTTCATCGTGTCTAATTGCATTTGGAAGAGTTTGAATTGTTTGTTCATTATATCAATAGGATTATCCTCATCTTATTTTTGTTTAAGTTGATTGACATCATAGTCATGGGGAAGTTTGAGACTCATTTGGGCTAGGTCTAGGAATTATTTTTCCTTGTCTTTTTCCAACACTTTCTCCATGAGCTTCATGAAGAAGGGACTTTGCATTGCTTCATTAACCTTTTTGGTGGTTGCTGATGACATTAATTTGTCATTATTATTCAAACAAAATTTTCAATAAGCTTACACCGAAAGACAGTAAAGGGAAAACTGAAGATCAGATTAGAAGATCACCAAAAATGACTAAGTACAAAGAGAATTGATGACACAAGGTAGTGTGTACACCAAAAATTGCAATGCAAAAAGATAGAGTGGAACCTGACAGAGGAACCTAAAATGCAAGTTACAGTGTAGACCAATAAAACAGATATAGTGCAACCGATAGTAAAAACTGAAGGACAGTCAAGCATGATAGATAGACAGAACCGAAAGTCAGTTGCAACCCGCAAAAAGTGGATCTAACCTCCACGTCAGATAAAGAAAGGGTATTCTATTTATAGGATATTTAATTATTTTAAATCCATTTCATTAGGGACAAGAAACATTAATGTAAGTATTTTAATCAGTCTAACTAATTTAAAACACATAGACTAGGAGATCTAGGTGTAAGTTGTAAACTTGATCTTAAAGTTAACATTGTTTTTATCACAACTTGATGAAGTCAATCCATCTATAAATAGATGATGTAATCATTCATTCGAATGTGTGTGAAAGAGAGAGAAGAAAAGAAAGAACACATCTATGGACGGAATTAAGATTTTCAAGAACCAGAATAGAAAAGAAGAATTTGGTTAGCAGAACCAAGAACAGCGGAAACTGATAATCATAGGTATTATTCAATCACAGTTAAGGTGATATTATTTTTATGTGAACTACATAGGATCTGTATCACAAATAGGAGATTTCATTTACCAGGTCAATTTGTAATTAGCTGTCATTCTAACAAGTGGAGAAAAGTGTAAAAATTCCTTTCAAGAAAGGTGGATTTAACAGTCCAATATCAAATCTCTTAACCGAGTGCACACTTAACAGTGTTGCTAAAATCTCTTAACAGAGTAGAATTTAACAGGTCTCCACCGATACTCCTAATAGGGTAGATCACCAGAAGTGACCAAAATTGTAAGCCTTAACTGACCCCTTCCATTCTGTAGATAGTGAAGTTTTGTTGGTGCCATCTTGTGTTATGTGTCAATTATGTTCATGAATGTTTCTATGATTGACTCACGTGTTTATTAATGTTATGAATTGATATAACTTACACAAAGATAGTATAGATCAAATTGAATGGATATGCAATTGATTACAATGAGTAATTGATTAAAGGATAAGAAAATGTTTTAGAGGTACTGATTCACCCCTCCCCTCTCAATACTACTTCCCATTAAACCCAACAATTGGTATCAGAGCCAAGTATCTTCTTGGAAAGCTCAAAGGATTAAGAGAAAATATCATACAATGGGGAAGTAAAAACTTGATAAAAATATTGAGAATAAAAAGATTGAGATACAGATGTTCTATGAACAGTATAAAGAAGCTAGAATCAAGATGAGAGAGTTGTTGGATGAGAGGAAAGGAATGACAACTCGAAGAAATGAAAAAGATTATCAAGAAGAAGAGATTCCAGATTTCTTTGAGTCTTCAGGATCAAATGCAAGAAAAGCATCAGATACATCAGAAGAGAACATCAAAAATCTAAAGGAGATCAATTAAAATCTGACAGAGCAAATAAAGATGTTGCAAATCAGTCAAGAGACCTAGATGGTAAGAATGATTGATGTGATGAGTTCTGCTAGACAAGTTGAAAAAAGAAATAACACTAGCTACTGATGACATGAGGAAGATTACAGAGAAACTACAAGAAAAGGAGTTAGAAATTCAAAGACATGCTCAGCATCACCATGAGCTTACAAATCAAATTATACTTATGAGTCAAGACACAAACAGAATGAATGTTGAACTCATTGAAAGAAAATAGATTATCGGTGAACTAAGAGAAGAGAATGAGAAAATAAAGAATGAGGTTAGAATTCAGCAACATCATAATGAAGTTATCAGAAAGGCTGAAGAGAGCAATAAAAGAATGGATGATTTTCTCGAAGGACAACAAGAGTCAACAACAACAATGGTCTAGGTTTTACCGAAAATGGAGAATCATCAAATCAATCCAATCCAAAGAATGTTTATGAAAATCCAAGACCAAGAAATCTTACATGCAAACACTGTGGAAAGCAAGGTCACACATCAAATGTATGCAGAGGCAAAATAAAAGGTATTCTGAAATCTACATTTTCATTCATAGGATTCTGTTATAAGTGTAACAAGAAAGGACATAAAGCATATGAATGTAAGCCTAAAATGGATCAACCGAAGAAGGAAACCTACATGGAAAAATATTGTCCTACATGCAAGATGAATGGGCACACAATTCTTGAATGCTGGAAAAAGAAAAGGCAAGCATGGAAGCCAAAAGGTCAAGAAACTCCATACCAACCAAAGAGAATCGGTAATTAATATGTATGGGACTACAATACTTGGACAAATTGCACAACATGTGGTAGATACGGTCACATTGATGCAAACTGTATGAGACTATGGACTAGAAAGTCTAGAGGATGGACTAACCCCGGAATGACATGCTTACACTATCATAAATTTGGTCATCTCAAAAAGGACTGCAGAGACTGAATAACAGAGACAAGCACATATCCCAATTGAAACACCATTGAAGATATCCGAAAGGCTAGAGACAAGATGTGGAGAAAATCTTCAAGCAATGATGAAGATGGAATGAGCAATACAAATGGTGACACCCCATCCAATGGATCTAGTGACATCACCAACCCACTTAAGAAGAACAAGTATCAAACTGCATTAAACACTAAGCTATTACTTTACATCAGTTCCATAATATGATGAAATAATTCCAAATTATCATAAGAAAGATGGATCATGGTTATACGTGTTGAAACACATAAGAACTATGTCTTTGGGCATATATACCAAAACCTATCGGTATACACTTAAAGAAAAGACTGTCTACATTTATCGAGAGACGTCAGTTATAAGCAAAAGTTGTTAGTATTGACCGAGACATGTTGGTAAAAAAGCACATGAACAAGCTGTCTATGTTACCAAAACCTATCAGTAAAAGCAGAGTAAACATTGACTTCTCTGAAACGTTGTAAGTGACACTGATGGAAATAAAGTCTTCACCGATGAACTCAGTATTAGACATCGATGAGTTGGTGAGCATTTATGACACATATTTTAGGGCAACGGCTATAAATAGGGCATCAGAATGCTTCATTTGTCACAACACCCAAAGCAGAGTGAGCAAAGGTGATTTTGAGCAAAAAGAATACAATCCATAGAGTGATCATGACTCGAGCTCCAAGCACTCCAAATCAGTCCAGAGATCTTTGCAAGCACAAAAAGTAAGTTCTTCAAGACCGACAACTCTATTTTAGTGCATTTACGCAAAATCCCTAATTTTTTGAAAATGGCATCAACTTCATGATCCATGAAATCTAAGAATGAAAAGAACGATGAGTTCATACTCATCAAGAACACTTCATTTCAGGAACCCAATTACAAGATCCATCCAGAGGTTTCCTCACAACCCGATGACGCTCATGTGTTTTTGTGCATTCCAACTAGGGTTTTTCTTGTTGAAGACATCTGATCCTTCATACACTGCAAGATTGCAGAGATTGGAACGTTAGAGGTGGAAGAATCTTACTAGAAGCTTTTTAATGATGATGGAACCCTTAAGGAAGAGCACAAACACATTGAGGTAAAAGGGCTTACCAATACCCTAAAGTTTCCTAAGGTCTTCAAAACTGATTGGATTCGGTTAGTACTAAGAAGAATGCATAACAACAAGTTATGGTTGGATGAACCAAAAGAAATCACTCAAGATGTCATCCATGCGGTCACCGGTTACCCCATAACCAATAAATTAAAGGAACTAAAGCATCCATCGAAGGAAGAGACCAAAAAATGACTAGAGCCAAATGGGATGGTCGTGGATTGAAAGTAACAACAAGAACCAATGATGAGATTAAATTTGGTGCATGTGTATTGGGCTACAAATTCTTTCAAGCTAGCAGATTAAACAACATTGCATCAGGTGTTGTGGACACAGCTTACAAAATTGTGAAGAAAGGTACACAGTTGAACTTATCTGAGCTACTCCTGAATCAGATGAAGGAAAACCTAAAGACAATCAGGAATGCAAAGTCAAACACCTATAATTTTGGCTCACTAATCATGTATATTTTCTTCTATCTTCAAGAAAAGTTCCCATCAGTAAGAGATATGAAATGTGATAGCACCAAACCGGTCACCATGCAAATCAGTGAGAACATAGCTACACTGTGAGATAATTTTGAAACAGTCATGGATGAATACTTTAATGTATTCAAAGACCGAATGCAAAAGAGGGTAAGAATCCCCAAGAAAATCATTGAGCAATATAAGGATAAGATATGCTTCATGGTTGACACAGATCATACTTTCATCAAACTATAGTTGCAAGGACAACATGGTTGCAACCACTAGAATATGAGATTAATATTAGTCTTGCAACAAAGGCAATTGATGCCTTAATCAATAAACCACTGGAAAAAAGAAACCAAGGTTTGGCACATATGAAGAAGCCAAATCAAGAATTAAATCAGACCGAGTTGTCAAGAAGATACTTAAAAAAGAACGACAAAATGGTAAAGAATCTCAAGAAGATTCTATTAGTAGACAAGGAAGAAGCTGAGAAGGCTAAAGAAATTGAACAAGAGAAAAAAACTGAAGAACAAGTTTTTGTCGGTAAAGGTGAAGAAAAGATTGAATTCGAGGAAATAGATTCAGACTCACCACCTCCTCCACCATCAAAGAAACCAAGAACTACAACTGCTTCAAGGACAAGAAGCCAAACGTCCAAAGAATCTACTCCTTCACCTCTTAAGAAAGGAAAAGTCAGTACTTACAAGAGAAAACCCCCAGCACCGAAAAGAGGACAAAATAAGAAGGGTAGAAAATAGATCACAAAGTGAGAGGATATAGAGGACACTGAGAAAGATGAATCCTTAGAGGCAGAAAATGTCAAGGTAAAAGAACCTGGCACTATTCATGACATTTTTTTATATTGCAAATTCTGGATCCATTACTGATCCACACATTAAGAAATGGGGGAAAAGAAATCAGGAAGATCAAAATAAAATTGAAGAAGCCATGATAGCTAAAATGTATAACTCCAAATATGTACCCATGCAATTTGAAGGAATTTATGTTCCACGGGAACTCTTGGATAGATTAACCGCCCATTGGACATTTGCTTTGGAAAATGAGAAAGAAATCCGAGAGATAGTACTTTTCTCTCTAATGCCACCCGAATCAACAAAGGTAGAGATAAATGAAATGATGGAGAAACACAAGAAATAATTCTCACCAAAGCTAAGGGCATACAAATTTCTTGAAGGCAAGTTGATTGAACTTGAAAAGGACAGCCACAATAAATGGTGCAAAATCATGAATAGACCAGTTGAGAAAGACAACCCCAACAAAGACCCTCAACAACAAGATGTTGATAAGGCAAAGCAATATGATACATCCATTGAAATGGATAAAGAAGAAGATGATACAATAGGGAATAAGAATGCAGATGTGGTAGATGAAACATGGGATGATACCACAAATGACAATGTTGTGGATACCATTGTCATCGACATTATCGATGACCTAGCAAATGAAATCAATAAGGATGAAGATGTCACTGTTGCAAAAGATACAACCGATGAACAAGACACAACAATTGATGGTACACACGTGAACGTTCCAAGAAAATTGCCAATATTGATACAAGCTATCAATATCATGCAACAAACAAGTAAATCAGCTGACAAGGAAAATCCAAAGGATGCAAGAGAAGAAGAAAATAAAGACAACACTGATGGTCAGAAAAACATCAGAGATACTCAATATGTAACTGACACTAACAAGGTTACAGAAGGAGATAAGGACAAAGATGTGGAAACTCAAGACAAGAATGAGAACACCAAAATAGATGATGTAAAGGACACCAATGATGGAGACAAACCAAAAGATGGAACTCCTAAGAAAATAGACAAAGGTGCTATCGATGATGTTAAGGTGAATGTAGAGACATCTAAAGACACCCGATGAGCTGAAATTGATGCAAAGTAGTAGAGAGAATCACAATAGGTCACATCATCAAGTACAACAGAAAAGGATGAGAAATTAGTAATGGTGCTACATTCTACTGAGTCACAAAAGAAGAAGAAGAAAACAAAGAAGAACAAGTTAGAGGTTACACTAGATGACATCATTGAAATACCAAAGTGTGACCCCTCTACACTTGACATGGATGCACTACAAGAATATGGAGAAATATGCCAGAGGGAGGAATTACAAGAAAAGATGAAGAAACAACATAGGGAATCCATGGTACTAGAGATAACACGAGACATTCTACATCAAATTGTACCCAATGTTGATATTGATCAAAGTAAACCTATACTTGATCAACTAGCTACCCTCACCGATGCAATCACCACTCAAAATATTGATTCTTAGAAGGCAATTGAGGAGAGAGAATAAATGAAGTACCAACAAAAGCTCTTAGAGAACATCAGCCAAGAAGTGGCAGAGAATAAAGTAAAGCTATCAAAATTTATATCTGAATTAGACCTCATCATATCTGAAGCTATAACCTTAATCCAAAAACTGAGCAAAATAGAAAAGTTCATTAAAGAAAATAGTGACAATATAGAAAAGCTAGATATAGATCTAGAAAATAGTACTAGTAGCTTAACCACAGATGGAGAAAATGTAGTCAAACTAAATTATGAAAAGATCATTGAAGTAAAATGGTTAAGGAAGGAACTATGGGAGGCAAAGACACATTTTAGGGAAGAAGTAACCAAGCTATAGACTCAACTTCTTCCCAATCTTACACTGCTACAACAACATATCAGTTCTGCAAGGCAACTAATAGCAACTCTCGAGATGTCTGTAGCAGACATCATCTATGATATGCATTCCAAGATAACACTTGAGAATATGGCTCTAGAAAACCTAAAAGAGAAATGAGAGAAAATGATGGAAGACATGAAGTCTTCTCATTCACACATTTTTGATAAGCTCTAAAGATACTAACCTTTGCCCTTAATATCAAATAAAGGGGGAAATGAGTACAAAATATCACATAAAATGTTATGTACATTCAGTCAGAATGGGCGAAAGGTAAATATGTATGTGTATTCATAAAGGGACAATGATATGAAGAAGGAAAATATATCTTATGTACAAATATACCAACATATACATAGGGGGGATTCATTAAATGACTAAGGATTATATATGTTGTATATACTTAACATTTTGTTAGTATTTTGCATATATCAATTTTTGATACTAATGTCAAAGGGCGAGATTGATGACATTAATTTGTCATTAGTATTCAAACAACATTTTTGGTAAGATTACACCGAAAGACAGTAAAGGGAAAACTAAAGATCAGATTAGAAGATCATTAAAAATGACTACGTACAGAGAGAACCGATGACACAAGGTAGTGTGTACACCAAAAATCACAATGCAGAAAGATAGAGAGGAACCCAAAATGAAAGTTACAGTGTAGACCGACAAAACAGATATAGTGCAACCGATAGTAAAAACCGAAGGATAGTCGAGCATGACTGACAGACAAAGCTGAAAGTAAGTTGTAGCCCGCAAAAAGTGGATCTGACTTCCATGTCAGAAAAAGAAGGGTATTCTATTTATAGGATATTTAATTGTTTTAAATCCATTTCTTTAGGGACAAGAAATATTAATTTAAGTGTTTAATCACTCTAACTTATTTAAAACACATAGACTAGGAGATCTAGGTGTAAGTTGTAAACCTGATCTTACAATTAACATTGTTTTTATCACAACTCGATGAAGTCAATCCATCTATAAATAGATGATGTAATCATTCATTATAATGTATGTGAAAGAGATAGGAGAATAGAACAAACACATCTATTGATTGAATTGAGAGGTTCAAAAACCAAAACAGGGAAAGAAGAATTTGGTTAGCAGAACCAAGAATAGAGGAAACCGATAATCAGAGGTATTATTCAATCACATCTAAGGTGATATTATTTTAATGTGAACTACATAGGATCTCTATCAGCAATAGGAGATTACATTTACTAGGTCAATTTGTAATTTTCTATCATTCTAACAAGTGGAGCAAAGTGTAAAAATTCCTTTCAAGAAAGGTGGATTTAATAGTCCAATATCAAATCTCTTAACCGAGTGCACATTTAACAGTTTTTCTAAAATCTCTTAATAGAGTAGGCTTTAACAGGTCTCCACCGATACTCCTAACAGGGTTGATCATCAGAAGTGATCAAAATTGTAAGCCTTAACCGGCCCCTTCCATTTTGTAGATAGTGAAGTTTTGTGGGTGTCATCCCCACCATAGTTTTTACTTCCTAACAGGAGTTTTTTGCGATATCATATCTTGTGTTATGTGTCAATTATGTTCATGAATATTTCTATGAATGAATGACATGTTTATTGATGTTATGAATTGATATAACTTACACAAAGATAGTATAGATCAGATTGAATCGACATGGAATTGATTAAAGGATAAGAAAAAGTTTTAGAGGTACGGATTCACCCCTTCCCTCTCAGTACTACTTCCCATTAAACCTGATAGTTGCTTCTTCATTATTAGGTTCAATGTTTCCCCCATTGTTATTGTTATTGTTTAACCCTTGGTTTTTAGGGTCAACATTTCCTCCTCCAAGATTATTGTTTTTTAACCCTTGGTAGTTAGGGTTAACATTTCTCCTCCCATGTTATTGTTGTTTAACCCTTGGTTGTTAGGGTCAACATTTCCTCCTCCTATGTTATTATTACTAACCCCACCACCTCCATTGTTGTTCATATCTTTGTTAATTTGGTTGATTTGATCGGGATCCATGTTGCCAAATGAAAAAGACATTGTTGGCTCCATCTCCTTTATAGGTTCTCGTAAGGATCTTGAAGAGGTAAAGGTATCACTCAGAAAAGGACACTCCTACCTTATATAGGTTCCGTCAGGTTGCAAGGTAGGCTTAGTATAATGAGATCTAGTAAAAGCCGACATGAACATAAATTGTATAGAGATCTTAGGCTTTTCTCTCACTTAAATGATCAATCCTTGGATGATTTTGTGAAATGTCCAAAAATGGAGGATTTTGATCAAGTTGAATATACAAAGAGGTAAAATATCCAAAAGGGTATCCAAAAATGTAATTATCTTGTTTTCAAACCTTTAAGAAATATCCACTGTCTGCCCTTCTTTGTTTCTAGGCGTCACTTCCTGGTGTGTAGGTGTGACTTTAATGCTGGTACGCGTTGACTGGAATTCTTGTATGTGGCACTCTGTTATTAGTACACGAAATTTTCCTATTGATACACGTTGTTGAAATGTTTCTAGGAGGCACTTTCCAGTGATTTACGTGGGTTTTTAACAGATGGCATGTGTCGTTTCAATTTTTCAGGCATCACAGAACTGTCTGTAGGTGTCACTTAATTGTTCATACGCGACACTTACCAGATCAAAGTTGAATTTTTCAATTTTTTGGGGTTTTATAAGTTGAAGTTTTTTTATCAGATCTGTCAGAGAAGATTCTTGCTTGAAAATTAAATACAAACTCAACACACACATCAAATTTGCACCATGTCCCTTAAAAAACACTAAATGTGTATGTTCTCGGCCATTTTCACAAGTATAACATAAATATCTTCCAAGAAATCTACCTAGAGTCAAATTTGGCTTTTAACAATAGCTCTAAGAGGTAGCTTACTACTTTAACAAGGTTTTAGTGAACACCTCCATTCTAAATCGTGTCAAGTTCTTTTACCCCCTTGCGGGCTTCTCACACGCACAAAAGTACAATTTTGTGCAATCCCGAAGGACTACTCGAGGAAGTGAAGATGACTTGTACACAACTTAGTCACTTTCTGATTAAGGTAAAGTGCATTTATTTAGAGTGGGTCAAATAGTATCGTGGCTAAAGCGATTGTCTCCCACTTTGGGTCATTCCCTCTCACTGCCTTCATAAAGGAATTCTCGGGAGGTAGGCCCTCTAAAGTTCTAATTGATCTAGCATATATAGAAAACTAACAAATGAACTTAGTTCAACAAGTTTGGGAATTTGATTCACTTAAAAAGTAAAGAGCATATCCCTATTGTTGTTCTTTGTTCCAAACACCTCAAACACTTATTGTTCTTTTTCAACCTTGTTACAAAGAGGCTCTTAAAAATGAAACGTTTGGTTAATTTTTCCTCCCTTTCTTTCTACCACCTCAAACACAACATGTTTGGCTTTTTGATCCACTTTGAAAAGTGGAGAGCATATGCCTAATGCTTTGTTCAAGATGGACAATAATAGGGTTTTTCCTTTTTAGACTAGATATAAAGAAATTCCACAATCTAAGGGAATGCAAGCTTGATATGAAAAATACATGTTTTGTAGCTAGCAAACTGATGAAGGCTTGATGAAAGGTGCTCCACTTAATGCCACAAACACATAATAGAAATAGAGAAGCAACAACAATTTGCAAGAACAGAAAATGGGCTTCTTATTATCTCTACAAATGTGGAATTACAAACTTTTAGAATTACAATATGCAAAGCCACATGGGCATTCCCCTTACAATATTCTATAGGACAAAGCCTCCAATTATTACCCTGATCTACCCAGAACTACCCTAGACAACACTACGGACCTTCTTTATATAGGCAATTTCCACCGCCCGAGAAGATTCCAGAAATCTAGCCATTAAGGCCGACTACCCTTAGCATTTAATTATTTTTCACTTTTATTACAAAAGGTTCGGCTTTAAATATTTACAAAATATGAGATTAGGTAGCCCAACTTCTGGAAGCCATAACTTTTGAACCGTAGCTCTGTTTGGCTATTATAACCACTTTCCAGAAAGGGGAGATCGTGATCTACAGTGCTTGACTTGCAAAGTGCCAGTTAGTCGGGGGTTCAACCTTGATCCGGAGCCTCTAAGGTCTTGAAAATTAAGCTCAAAGGTTTTGCACCCTAAAATCTCAACAGTATATCCTTAATAACTTCGCCAATACAGATGATCTGGCAATGAAATTCAACTGGCATTCTTATATGACTAAGATGAACCTTCACCTGGAAAATTAGAACATTCTGAGTTCAAATCAACAACTTACTAAAAATAGTGAGTTTCCAAAAATAGCAGCTTTGTACAAAATAGCCTTTATTGAATAGAAAAACACATATTTTTGGGTGATGCAAGATTGCACTTACACCCAGGATGCTCCTGCATCAGACACCTAGGGTAATTTGAGAAGTGACCCTGTCATGACCCAGGTGTGCAAAGGAAAACCAAGACGGTTAACCTCCTCCCTTGTCAGCCATGATGAATCTTCAACAAGTTGTCCTTTCCACTTGACCAGATATTCTTCATATGTCCTGTTCCTTGTGCTTCTACTAATACGACTATCCAGTATGTCTTCAATCTCCTTGGTATCTGAACTACTTGCTGGAATACTCCACTATGCCGCTGTGATCTCATCTTCAACACCTCCTTCATGATACTTGGTCAAATCTAAAATGTTAAACACTGGTGAAATATTAAGCTCACTAGGCAATTCTACCTCATATGCATTTCCTGAATCATGCTTCTTCAGTATCTTACATGGTCCAAACTTCTTCATTTTCAACTTGTTATATGTACC